>CM053506.1:106419778-106447822 GCA_028627145.1 Eidolon dupreanum
GGGGTGGCTCCTAGAGCGACCCGCAAACCCCGCTCCCCCGTCTCGGGAGCTCTGTGCCCCAGAGGGCTTTGCTTAAGCGGCTGCATCTTAGCATTTACCGTACCAAAAATGAAGATGAGCAGTTTGAAAAATATTCCTTTATTCATTCAAGAGAAATAATAAAGCCATTATATTTGAACATAAATATTTACTATGAAAAAAAAGACTATTCACCCCCAAACTAATGAGCAACAGTGTTTTACATTTTGCAATTTAACATCTGGTTTTGTACGTGACAACTGAACTTCCACATCTGCCTTTGTATTCACCCGTCACAGTCTGTGGTTTCAGGTGACATATTCGAGTAAAGTCCCGCCCCCCACACATACACGTTGCTGGCATGTTAACCAGCCTCTTTAGCTAAGCGTGGCCGTCGACACTGCTACTGCACCAAAACTCAGCAACAGCATAAGGTGATCTGTGACGTGGAGTGTGCAACCACAGCAATGAACCTGAACTCCATCACACCAAGGCCCCCGGTCCATCTTCCACTTCGACTGCGTCTGGCACAGGTGATGGGGCCATGGCACTGTGCACTTGGGAGCACTGTGCGCTGAGCTCCTGTGTCCCATTCTCTGGAGTCTCAGCTCTTATCACTGGCGACAAACACTGTCAGCTGCTCTCCTTAAAGTGACAGCTCACTTACTTCCTCCTCCAAAGACGCCTGCCAAGCACCCGGGGCCACCTGTGGGTCCTTCGGGTGGAAGTGACCTTTGCCCCTGCTCAGGCCCCAGCAGCTTCACTGTCACTTCTGCACCGTCACTGCAGCTGGCCGCGCAGGGAAAGGCCGGTGGCATCTGACCGGAATTACAGAAACAGGCCGGACGGGGGTCCCCGAGCACACCGAGGGTGGCTGTCTGACGCTCTTCTCAGCGAGGTCCTGACTGCAACCCAGAGGCGGGCGGCAGGACAGCAGAGTGCCTCGCTGGCTGCCACCTCGCCCTCCTCCACGCCGAGACCCAGTGTCCCACCCGACGCCTGCACGCCCGCCCGAGCCGCCCTCTCAGAAACCCTGTGCCCGTGGGTCCCGCCTGGCCTCGTCCCTGTGTGCCCGTGGGTCCCGCCTGGCCTCGACCCCGGGTGCCCGTGGGTCCCGCCTCGCCCTGCTGACCAGAGTCTTCCCACACATCTGCAGACTCGGAGTCTCTCTCTCTCTCTCACACACACACTCACACTCACTCACTCACTCAGCTCCAAGGGTCGGCCAGCATCACAGGCGTGAAACCCAACAGCGGCCCCCTCCCCACGCAGCCCCCAGCAACGCCACCAGCTGCTGCCTCCGACACCTGCCCCGGGCTGCCCTGCACCGGACTCTGACGTGGCTGCTTTTCACTTCCACTGTGGACACCAGTGCCCGCCCTTCTGCAGAGGACAGGACTGCCCCTCCCCCACACGCCCGCTTCCATGCAGTGCCGAGCGCTGTGCATGAGCGTGTCCATGGCAACGTCACCCGGCGCCAAGCCCGCTGGTGAACCACGAGGACACTTCCTCGTTTTCCACAAGCCGACTGTTCCACCCCAGTCCCCCGACGTCTCCCAGATGCCACCCTGCACCTGGCTACATGTGCCAGCTACCCTCTTCCCTCCCCTGGCCGCCCGGGCAGAACCCAAGGTCCACCTTGCAGAAATGCGATGGCTCCGGAGGGAGGAGCCTCAGGGACCTGGGGACAATGGCAGAAGGTCTAAGGCTGTGTCACTGGGGTCTTGGAACAAAAAACAAGTGCGGAGCTCAAAAACCACTGAAGACGGAGGCCCGCTCACCTCCCGATCTGGTGAGAGGCATCGACGTGCAGGTTCAAGAGGCTCGGTGAAGCGCACACAGGACTGACGCAGGAAACTCACACCCAGACCCGTCACAGGTGAACCGCGGAGAGCGAGAGACAGAGGGGAGTCCTCGGAGGAAAACAGGATCACGAGGGAGCAGGAACAGGAGCAGCTCCCGGCTTCCCCACGACAGAGAAAGCTGGACGGAACACAGCAACGCCGACCCGAACGCCGCCCCCTGGACCGCCCAGGCCCCCAGCGCCGCACCGCCCCGGGCTCACACAAGGCCACGTCGGAAGTGTGCAGAGCCGGGGGGCGGAGGGGGTGCTGCCACACTTGCCTGAACGCCCTGACGCCGGACATCCTCAGCCGTGGCCATGGCGGCCGGACTGCAGCACCTGCTCCACCTGCCCTGGTCTTGAGCCGCTGACCCGCCACCCGAGCAGAGGGGACAGCCACGTCCTGGCTGCTGGGGGTCCCTGCGGCCAGTCTGACGGTCCCCCCCCACCCCGAGAACGTGGCAGGACTGGGAGAGGGGAGGAAACGAGGGGGGGACGGGACGGGGCAGAGCGAGACAACCGAAGCAGGTACTGGCGATGCCCCTGCGCACGCCGCTGCCCGCGTCGCCCGGCGGAGGCTGCGTGGCCAGAACGCACACGCACAGCCCGAGGCCTCTCGGCCGAACGCCTCCGATGCTTCGTGGCTCGCGTTTCGTGACCGCAGCGGGCGAGTGGGTGGGTGGGCGGAGGCAGGGGACGCAGACGGTGACTGGCGGCCGCGGGGAACGTCAGGTTTCGGGGACGTTCCCGTCTGCAGCCCCTCTGCCATCACGCTCCGGCACACTCACGGGAGCCTCGTCGACCCACCTCGTGACGCAGACGAGGCACTGGCTGAGTGACGTGGGCCACAGTCACAAAGTCACCGAGGGTGCTGGCGTTCGGCCAGTCTGAGAAGCGGAGCCTTTTTTTTTTACCCTCCCTCCTCTTCACACACAACTTTTCTCTGTTTTCCTTTCAAAAGAGCCTGAAGTGCACCGTGCACGGCGACGGGTCGGCTCCCGCTGCAGCGCCTGCGGCTCACGGTGGGGACCCACGTGCGGGCTGGGCTCCCGCGGCACCTGACGAGGGCGGGGCCCAGGCGGCAGGCCCCGTGACCCTGAACCCCGTCAGCCCCGCACGAGGACGGCACGGCGGGCCCTGGCCTGCCGCGTCTGCGCCACGGCCCCTGCAGAGCCTCCTCGCGCTTCGTTCAGATGACGCGAAGCGGCAGAGCGGCCTGAGCTGCCGGAGTGGAGACCTGGGGGGGGGGGCTGGGGGTGATGGGGGTCACGACAGGGCCCCCAGGCCCCCGTAGGACTGTCTCGGCCTGCGTGTGGCCCACACGCGTGCACCACTGTGCATCTCGGCCTGCGTGCCGCATCTCACCACACGTTCAAGGCCACAGCCACCCGGAGCTCGCCGCTCTCTGCAGCTTCTGTCCAGCGGCCGTCGCACAAGTATCTGTTAACTGGCGTGTTAACGGAGCCCTGCCTGCTAGAGTGAGGGCAAATTTCTCTGTGTGGCTTTCAAGAACTCTGCCACTAATTAGCTGTGTAACCTTGAGAGACTGACTCTGTACTGAGACTATGCATAACTGCAAAGGGCCGCTCTGGAATCAGACAAGGCTTTTAGCGGCTGTTACAGGAGCCGTAAAGCACCTCCACGTATTTGATAACGAGCTGTGTGCATGGTGCACGGCGTTTCATCTTCCTGAGCTCGCGGGCAGAGCTGGGAGTCCCCGGCTGCTCTGCCTGTGACAGGGACGCTCTGGCTAGTGGCCGACCGCAGCCTTCCCCAGGACTGGGGGACGTGGGGTAGGAGCCTTCTCTACGATCCAGCCCTGTCCTCGCCACCCAGCAGCCTCGCTGCCACGCCCACAAGACAGACTGGGCCCTGCGTGGCCCACCGCTGTGTCACACAAACTGTCAACAGAACGGACGGGCGGCCGGGACACCCGGCACTGAAGTGCAGGGCAGGCAGAGATGCCACCATGTGAGGCCACTGTCACCGGACAGAGGAAGCAGGGCTCTAAACCCGGAGCCTGAGGGCAGAGGGGCCGGCTGCAGGCACAGAGTCCCCGTGAGTCAGCCAGGGCCGGGCCGCACCGTCGGCTGCTTCTCCTCACATCCCCTCTCCGCCCACAGGGCCCGTCCCTCCACGTGGCCTGTCCCGACTCCTCCGCCCACAGCGGTTCCTGTGTCACTGGTGCCACCAGCCACACCTCCCCAGTGAGCACGAGCACCTCCCAGCAAGGAGCCTCCGCTTCTGCGGAGCACACAGGGCTCAGCCCGAAGCCCCCACCCGACAAGCACGTGTCCATCAGCTGGACGGACCTGTCGGCCCCACGCCCGCCGTCAGAGCGGGGCGAGGGCGCCTGTGACCGTCTGCACGGTCCGCCTACGCGAAGGGCGGCCACCGCGGCCCGCAGCTCCTCCACACGGCGCCGGTGCCGAGTGCGGCGGGGGGGGACGCTGCTCTCGGGAGTGAGGGGACAGAGCCAAGCGCCTCCCGGCATGGCCCCCACCCTTCCCATGCACAAAGCACAGCACGTCGGCCACGGCCACGGTGCCCGTCCTGTCCGCCCTTGCTCCCCCACTCTGCTTCCAAGCTCCGGCGCCCCCGCCAGGCGTGCGCCGCGCTCGGCGCCACAGCGGCCTCTCCCCCGCTCTCTGGGCAGAGGCGAGTGTCACCGCTACGAAACAGCCAGCACCTTGTCATGTGGGGGACAGGGGTGGGGCGGGGACCGTGTTGGAGCCGGAATGCGGGGAGCCCCCGACACCCCCTCCTGCAGGTCCGCAGCAGCTCCTGGGGCCCGTGCCCGGCGCTGCCACTCCCCACGGGGCTGGAACCCCTGGCCGCGCCTCCCAGCCGCGAAGGGAGCCGGCGGGCTCTCCCCAGGCCAGTGCTCAGTCCAGAGTAGCAGGGTGTGTCGTCTACTTGTCTGTCTTGGTGACAGCGGTCCTTGTCACCACCGGACAGCCTAAGGGCCATTTCGCATGCACCTCCCCCCAGGGCCTTGGAAATAGTGCCCCCCCCAAGTGCACGAAAGGCTGAAGGGAAGGGAGCGCCTCCTTTTCGGCAACGTGCACCCCTCGTCCCGATAGAGCAGCACAGACAGCTCGTGTTTGAACCGTGTCTGTGGCCAAAGCGCCCCCCCCCGCCCCCGCCCCCAGCCCCAGCTGGCGCTCAGCGACCCCACGCGCACGGGGGATCCCACGCGCACAGGCCTGAGGGAGGCACGCAGACGCTGGTCCCTCACTGCCAGACACATTTAACATCTGCTTTGTGAAACAAAACAGGAAGCACAGAGCCCTCCCGCTGGGGGAGCCATGCCCACCAGGCACGCCCAGGTGGCATCCCCAGGAGAAAGGAGCAGTGCAGGGAGCCCCACCCTGGATTAGGGGCTGGGTGTGGGGGAGGGTGGGGTGGGGGCGCTGCAGGCTCTGCACAGAGCCCTGTCCCCTCAGCTAGGCCCCTCCCCAGGCCAGGAGGAAGGTGCCATCCGTGACACAATAGGAAGCTAAGGCTCGGAACAGCAAGGTGACCTACTGAAGAGGCGCTGGCCTGGGTGAAGCCGGGGTCGTGGTGTCTGGCGGGAGAGCACACAACGCTGAGGCCAGAGCAAAGTGCCACTCCGCCTTCCCGCCCGGCGCCCCGTGAAGTGCCGTGGCTGCGCCGACCCCGGCGGGGTCCTCCTCTGGCCCTGGCCCCTCTGGAGCCACGACACGCTCCAGGCACCCGTCACGGAGCCTGGCCTCCTGCCTCGGCGGTGTAGCCCCCACACAGCCTCACCCCGTCTCCCCTTCGCCCTCCGGGCCCCCAGCTCTCACTGGAGGGCAGCGGCCTGTGACAACCCACTGGGAACTTGTGCAGTCCCACGGCCCTCCTAGGTGTGCCTACCCAGCGGGGTCTCCGTCACAGGCGGCACCCCCACGCACGCCGGGGGCCCTGGCCGGCACCTCTCGCTCTGGTCACCGCTCGCCATCTCGGCAGATGACCCCCCAGTGCCCTTGCCCGACCACATAGGCCGCGCAGCTGTCTGCCGGAAGCCGGCTCCCCCCGAGCCCCACGCGAGACGGACCCCAGCACCGCCCCGGCTGGGCCCCAGCTGGGCCCCAGCTCTCAGCCGTGGCTGCAGGTACAAAGCTGTGCCCTGGGCTGGCCAAGCTAGACCTAAAGCACTTACTGGAAATGCTGAGCTCCTTCCTCAAACAATCCCACAGCCATTAGGTGGGGCTGGGCAGGCTGCCACCCGCTCCAGGACGACGGGGGCGGTGGTGGCCGGGAATGAGCTGTCAAGTCTGATGAGGGCTCGGAGCCCACAGAGGGGAAGGAAGGAGGGGTGCCCCACACGGGCTGTGGGGGCACGGGGCAGACGCCTGCGGGGAAAGGGTCGGTGCAGAAGGAAGGGGTCTGAGAAGGCCGCGGCGGCAGGCACGAGGGTGGTTCCCATGGGAGGCGGCGGCGCAGCAGCAGGCGCACTGGGGCGGACACCCGGTTCCGTGCCGTCGGGAGGGTGCGGCACGCAGGGGGGCCCCTCGGGTGGAATGGGGAGCACGGGTGCAAGTGCACGTCTCACGCTGCAGGCCCGCAGACGTGGCCATGGGCCCACAGGACACACGTGTGTGCACGTGCACGCGTGCAGGCGTCCGTGACAGAGGCACCGCTGGTCCCACGGGAGCACCCCGCCGTCCGCATGCCACGTGCCATGGAGGCCGCTGGCACCTGGGGGTGCTGAGCGGGAAAAGCCGCAAGGGAAGGAGGCGAGGGGCCAGAGGACGGAGGCCCTGAGCGGTGAGGGAAGCAGGGCGGGAGCCGCGCGAGCCGGGGCAGTGTGCGCCCACGGGCGCAGCGGGCAGCGCGTTCGGCACCACGGTAAGTGATGAAAACATCAGATCACGATCCACTGAATGAAAAAGGAAACCGTGAGTCAAACTGGATAAAGCGCAAGTACGATGAAGGAAGGCATGTTTACACGGCCCCAAAGCGCCTCTTCCTGAAAGCTCTCGTTAGCTCTCGAGGGGGACAGGCAGTGTCACGTGTCACAGCGCCAAGCTCCCGCAGGCGCCGGCTTAACGATGACAGTGCTGCACGGCCAGTGCTGGGAAAAACCAAAGCCACTAGCCGCCCCGCCGGACGCCGTGTGGGGGAGGTGAATCTCCTCCGTGACACTCCTGCCAAACAGGCGTAACCAGAATTTCTCCCGAGGTGACATCAGGGACTCTCTACTCAGCAGAGCCTGCGACTTCCTGAGCATCAAGGTCACGAAGGCCAAGGAAAGGCTGAGGACAAATGAGGCCACGTCAGGGCAGCGTCCACACGACACTGAGCCAGGTCCTGGTGCTGCGAAGGGGACAAGCCCGCACGCTGTGGGGGGCACATGGCGGCTCAGTGCCCGTGCTTGCCCCGATCCTGATGACCGAGCTGTGACCGTGAGAGACTCTTGTCTGTAGGAGTGACACACGACAGCATTCAGAGGTGACGTGGCATTACCTCAGCGACTGACTCTCAAACAGACAGGGGCGGGGGGAGCTGCTCGGCACGGTACCTGCGACTCGAACGTTTTTGCAAAATAAAAATGTAAATACGTCTGCCAGATACCCCCGCAAATGTGATGGACTCAACTTCGGGAATTCTTTTCTCCTCCTCCCAGTATCGATAAAGTCACCATCACAGGACCAGCTCTACCCCTTAATGAAAGCCAAGTGAAAATTTTCAACTGAGAAAGCCACATGCCCTTATGAACTCAAAACTCATTCTTACAAAGCAGATTACAGCTCTAAATTGCAGAAAACTTTTTAAAACATAAAAAAAATCTATTCATTTGCTGGCTCTTTTATATCAAGAAGAAAGTAAGGAATTCTTTTCATCTTCACTGACGTCGTCCCATAAATAACGGTCAGAGACTGTGTGAGGTGTGAGGTGTGAGGACGGGTCCTTTTGCTTTCTTTGCGGGGAGGGGGGCCTAGAGACTCTAGTAACAGCCGAGCCTTGGGGTGCCCGGTGCAACCCACGCTCAAACACCAGCACCCACACAAGCCCAGACGGCCCGCGGCCCTTGGAGCACATGACGGGCCCAGGCTGGGAAGGGAGCCTGCTGAAAAGCCCAACGTCACAGCAGTTGGAGGGAGGAAATCGAGAGCACTGGATAAAACTCGGCTTTGGCGCGGGTAAGTGAAGCGGAAACAGTGGTGGCTCAGGAGAAGTCACATCCGACCAGCACGGTCACCAGGAGGCGGCAGGCAGCCAGGAAGCTATCTGAGAAAAGCGGCCACAGAAGACGCTACTGTCACTGGGTGTGGGGGCCTGGGCGGCAGGCGGGACGGCGGAGACAAGGGCTGTCAGCCTAGGACACCCCCAAACAGTGAGACGGTCAAGTAAAATGGGAAAAACCACTTTTTTTTCCCCCAATTCAGATCAATCTGTAGTTTTTGTTTCTTGAAGTGGATGAAGGGGATTTCTGATTCTGCTTAGGACGGAGAAGGCTGGCGGGGGAGGGGGAGCACAATCCCGTCAACAAGAGGAAGCTGAACAAGCAGCAGCAGAATGAAGCCACGTCCCCAGTGAGACGGCTTCACTGACAGGTCACGGGCCCTCAGGGAGAAGTACTTGTCCACGCAACACAAGCTCCTCCGCGACACAGAAAAGGTGGAGTCTGTCTCCACTCATCCACTCAGGGCAGCAGCATCTTGGGACCAAAACCAGACACGTACGTTGCCGGAAAAGAAAACCGTAGGCCAATATCCCTCATAAAGAGAGAAGCGGAACTCCTAAACGACGCGTGAGCAATCAAACCCAGGAATGTAGAGAAAAGTGACACGAGTGAGCTTTATTCCAGGAATTCAAGGTCGGCTCAACAACCAAAACTCAATCGATACAGTTCACGACGTCGCTAGACCTGAAAACGCCAGGCGACTGTCTCGGCAGAGGCTGAGAAAGCACTTTGGAAGATTCGACATTGATTCTTGACGAGAGCTCTCAGGACTAAGAATAGAAGTGGACTTCCTACCTCGGGAAAAGCATCTAAAAGGAACTCGCTCGCATCACGCGTCACCGGGAGGGCCTGCTGCTTCCTCCCCGAGGCCGGACACACGGCCGCTGTGTCCACTCAGCACTGCGCTGAAGGTCCTGTGGGGGGGGGACGGGCGCCGGGGCGTCGTGCTGGGGGAGACCGGGGCTCCTGGCTGCGGAGGTGAGGCCCTCGCGGGCAGCGTTGGCCCTTCGGGTGTTTGTAGTGCATTTGGCTACCACTATGTGCCAGGTGCAGGGCAAATTTAGGAGAAAATTATGTCACCCAACAATCGTTTAACTAATTTTCCTTGACACACTTTCCCCACCACAAATCAGGGGCACCTGACGCGCGACCTGAAGGCTACGGGACACTTCGAAGAAGTGACACGCCCCGGTTCGCACAAACAGGGCCGGGCCTCCCCTGGGCCGGGACACAGGGCCGGCCCGGCCAGGCCCAGAACCCTGGGCCGGTGACCTTCGGGACAGGCCGTGGAGGGGGACACACGCTTACCGATCCAGCACTCGAGACGCGCGCAGGGGGTGGTCTTCACCACGTCCGGAGGGTCCACGCCGACGTTCAGGCACAGGACCAAGGCGACGCTGACCGTCTTCATCTGGGAACACAAGAGGGACAAGCGCATCGATGCGGGGCTCGGGACCTCAGCTGTCCCCAGCACGGCAGCGCCCCGCCCCCGCTCCGCCTCTCCCGCAGCCTTTCATTCCCGGCACCTGTGCTGCCGAGCGACTCTCTTTGAGAGGTTCCAGAGTTAATGTAAATGCAGGAGACCTTTCCCCAGGCTTCCTTGTGACACATTTCCACAAACGGAATTATTTCCGCAAAAGGACATTCTAAGGCAGCTGACACGTTCTACTAAACTCCCTTGCAAAAACTTTGCACAAATTTGCACTCCAACCAGTTATCACTATTCCTGTTATTTAAAATCATCATTCATGTGATGAGAGAAAAACTGTCACGCTGATTCGGTTGAGATTCTAGAGTATTATTAAAGCTGAAAACTTTTTTCAACTATATATTCACTGTATCTTTAATTTTCTGTGGGTTTTCTACTCGTGCCGATACTACCACTTATTAACTGACATTAGAGATTTTTTCTAATTTCCACGCGCTCTTTACATATTAAAGACCACATCCGCATTGTTTGTTGCCAATATTTCCCTAGTCTGGTGTTTAGCATCGGGTTCATTTTCCGCGTCCTGGGTCCATCGCCCGACACACCTTGGGTCCCGCGCACAGAAGCCCTGGACCCACCTGCGGCGCCCTCCCGCACCCTGCTCGCTCCCAGGGTCCCGCAGAGGTGTCGGCCCTCCAGCTGGCCGAGCCGGAGTCCCTACATTCATCCCCTTGTCCAACGACACCCTGAGTCACACCTGCCAGGTGCCCGTCCGTGTCCTTAGGCCCTGTTTTCAGGTATGCGGGTAACGCGAAGCAATGACATTCCCGTGGGGAGGGGGCCAGCATCTCCCACAGGGTGGCCGTTCGGAGGGCCAGGTCACCAGCCTCACCCCGCCCCCTGCCCCCACTCCTGCGTCCAGGCACCCACCTGATTCACAGCTCTGTCCTCTCTGTCCTACCTCCTCCATGGCTCCGAGTCTGTCCTGTCACGGTCCCCCGTCCAAACCAGCCCCACGCCCGCCCTGTCGGCATGGCCTCCCCAGGCCCCGCCCGGCCCTGGGTCCAAGCCTCACGCAGCGGCAGACCAGGCTTTTGGCACGTGGGCCCACGGCTGTTTCCAGTCGGTCTCCAAACCCCCTGGATCCGCGTCCGCACTGCTGGGCTCGCCGTGAAGCCTGCAGGACCCAGTTCCTGCCTCCGCCCCATGCCCCAGCCGTCTGCCGCCCCTGTGCGGGCCTGGCCTTCTGCACATGGCTCCCTCGGCCTGGGCGCCTCCGGCCTCCGGTCTCGCCAGCCGGGACTCTGGGTTCAGAAAGCCGCGGCTCAGGAGGCCTCCCCACCCCGGTCGGGGCCGCGCCGATGGCTGCCCTCCAGGCAGAGCTCAGCCGGCCACATCCCACCCTGGGGCCTGCAGCTCCTCCAGGGTGGGGCTGAGCGTGGGAGGGATGCCCGCACGACCACGTAAGAGTGCCCGCTTCGCTCACTTTCCCTGTCAACCCGCCCGGCCCTCCGGCGGTTACGTGGGCGTAGGATACAAGACGGGGATTGATATTCTCTCAAAAACTAGCCAACTGTGCTGGTCCCCCTGGGAAATACCTCCCCAAACTCAGAGGTCTGCAATGACCCCTCTAGCGTATATCGATCCTGTACAGACCAAAATCTGTTCCTGGGTAATTGAGTTTATCCCATTCACCTCCCGACCACACTTATGCCCGCCCCACACGGATTTAAAGATTTATCTTTACAGCACGAAACAATACTTGGAGGGCTAGTTTTTCTTTCTCACAATTTAAAAACAAAAAAAAACAAAAACAAAAAAAAACCCTTTACTTAGCTATATTTATTTTCATCTATTTTTTCCAAATTATTTATTCAATTTTAAACTCCAACATTTTAATTAAAGTTGCATTTAACTGCATGTTAATAACACTAAGTATTTAAAATTGTCTCCTTTGATCAAGTAATTCCACATGCGAGAATTCGTCATAAGAAACAGAAAAAAAATAATAAGGGGGAAGTCTGTGTGTAAAGATTTTCTTCACAGCATTTCTTATGGAAAACAAGTGAAAACAATCTATGTTTAATCAAATTTGGAAATGTTTAAGCATACTCATATAAGGTTAAATTCTTATAATGTTAAATGAACAAAAACGGATTGAAAATGCAAATTGCATTAAACATATAAATTGAATCTGGCAAGAAGCGACATCCTCACAATATCCTGTTTTTCTATACAGGAGCTCAGGGTATGTTTAGTCAAATCTTTTAATTTTTCTCACTTTTTTTTCTTCGCTAAGAAATTCTATCCATTTCAAGATCACTCCTAGCTACTGCACGAATATTTGGAGGAACTATGCTACTTACTATACATGCGTTTTCTTCAGAAAAATTGCTTTTGGAAAACTGCTAATACCTTTACTAGATTCTTGATTAAATGTAACCGCTTTCTGGTGACCCAGGTTTTGTGAGCGCACACGTACCACCATGAATAAGGATGAGTCCGTCTCATTCTTGCCAACAAATCGTTCTTCTTTTTCTGTTTTAGGTCTTGTGGCATTGCCCAGAACTTCCAGAACTGTATTGCTAACGATTATAAAATGATGACAGTGAAGGTCTTTGCACTTGGCTTTAATGAGATTGTCCTAAATGTTTCATCACTGAGAATGATGACGGCTACTGCCTTGAAATACAATCTGTATCATATCAAGAAAAGAGCCCTCTGTTCACAACAGAACTTAAAGTTGCATGGGGAAAAAGGAAGTGTTTTAGTCTTTCCTCTCCCAACGCTTAAAAGTGCATTTGTTAAGGATAGTAACGCTTTTTAAAGGAAGCGCTCTCCTGAATCCAGCAGCATGTGGAAGGCGAACGACGCCCTCTCCCAGGCGCGGGCCAGAACCTTCTCCTGTGAACCACAAGCAACGAATGGTCCCTTCGCCTGCGAAAGGGCTGAAAATCGGAGAACCAGTCGGTGTCCCTGTCCGTCACCTGCCAGCATCTGTGACAGTCGGTGCCTTACCCCTGGCAGCAGGGGTCCGCACCCCTCATCCCGTACAGCCCACCGATCGTCCACAGCCAACTCAGCCCGCGAGGACCAGCTGCTGGACAGCAGTGGTTCCAGCCCTGGGGGCGGCGGTCCTCCAGGGCCACCGTGTCCCTCCGTGCGGCCTTCCCCCCGCGGACGCGAGCCGCGCTCCGCAGACGCAGACGTGGAAGGAATTCACTCGCCCTTCCTTGCTCACGTGACACACCTAACCTGACGACCGCGTTACACCTTTTAAGGAAACAAGGAACAAGTGTCGAGAATATACTGACGCATGAACCAGAAAAACGCTCGCCATCGATTTAATTCCACAACTGGGCAAAAGACATGACCGGTAAATATCCTTAAGCCAATCAAACACTTCCTGTGTTTGTCCCCTGCAAACCGTAATGGTGTTGGCCTGATTTCAAACGTGGTGAGTTTTAAATTCCTAACTGCACCCTAAAGTGTCTTGTTGGTATTTTATTTTTATTTCTATGGTAACCTCATTCCAAAAATTCTAGATTAACGTTTTTTAATAATAGTTACAGCATTAGAAGAATGTGAGGGCTATCGATTTAATGTGCCAAAAACTGCATAATAATACATAAAATAACCATTTGGGACTCCAACACATTTCTTCTCCAACGCAGTATAATTGAAGATGACAGAGCTATATCCCCAGAGGTTAATTTTGAACTTGAATGAGTATTATTTTGAGAAACTATAAGACATTAAGTGATCGCTAGAAATGTGTGACCTTGGCCACGCTAGCTCACCGCAGCTGCTCCTGAACAGCACCCTGACCCCCTTACAGAAAAGGGTGGGTGCAGGTGAGCTCTTAGGTCCAGAAGTTCCAGCCCAGCGCTCTGTCCAGCCACACGGAAGCGCCCCTAAAGGCCTTATGATTCGGGGCCCAACCCTGAGCCTCTCCCCAACCTCGGATACGAGGCAGGAAGCTGGAGACTTTGGTCAGTGGAGCCGGATGCTGTAAGAGCCTGGGCAGCTTCCTGAACAAGCCTCAGGTGCCAGGTGTGTTTTGAAGTGCTGATCTTTCCAGATTTATGGAAAGAAGATACAGCACACATTCCATACCCCATAGCACACACCCAAAAGGTCTGGCACGGCCTCCAATATGCAAATCCATTTAAATTTACACAGTGAAATGCACAGATACCCACTGTCTGAGGAATAAATAATGGCTATCAACGGCCTCACACCAGCTCACGCCCAGTGTGGCTGCCGAGCTGTGCAAACACCTGCAGTGTCCACAGCCCCTTGCAGCCTGTGGACCTGAGTCGCCACCCGACTTCAAAGTCCCTGTATACTCAAGTGCCTGTCACCTCACCGATTAAAAATACACTAGTGCCTGTCACCAAAGAATTCCAAACAGAATAAGGGGTTCCTTATGGGTTTCTTCCCTCTTAGTTGATCTGATAAATCACATGTTTTTAAAAGACACAGGTACAGGTGATCAATGGCCCAGCCAAACCTAAACCTAGGTTGCACAGGCTGACACGCACTGACATGCAGGCTGCGTGTGGGAACCTGGCCGATCGCCGCTCTCTGCTCCCCGCAGTGACAGCGTGACTCGCTCCTTACCCTCCTAGTATAAACCACCGAGTGTGAGGGACAATAAGCAGCAAGCGAGACTGGGGTTTGTCATATATGCCACAGCATCCGCTGTCCCCACTTGTTGGAGGCAAAGCCACCCAATTCCCCACAGTGCTCATTAAGAGTCAGAGCATCAAGCAAAAGCTTGGAGCAAAGCCGAAGCTACACAGATGCATAATTTATAAAGAGAGTCAGAAACTAGAACACACAGCAAACAGAACAGGTACACGGCGCGGGGGGGGCGGGCGGGGAGCAAGCTGTTGAACAAAGGGAAAAACCGTTTATCTCTGGACTCCCATCCCGAAGATTGTGGGGAAAAGGGAACAATCAACCTAGCAAGAAACACATCAAACGCGATTTTTGCCACGGAAACCAGACCCGCATCGCCAGCGCCCCTGCGGGAGCTTGGGCGCGTCCCTCCCCACACATGCCTCTGTTGCAGTCAGTGGGGACAGGGGACGGGGGCGCAGTTCTGGGACGCGTGAGCTCAGCTGGCTCCCTGGAGCCAGAACCTAATTTAGGTTTAAGCGCTTTTTTTTTTTTTTGAGGCCAAATTCTGTCTGTATTTCACAGCTTTTGAAATCCAGTCCTATAAAACAGCCTAAAAAAAAGGGACGAGACTACAGGTAGCTCCCAACGTGGGAAATGAGACAGTCCCATCCACTGCCACCCTCGCCAACATGTGTGCAGCGCCCCCTGCCCCCGGCCCCCCGAACCGCTCAGGACACCGGAGCAAGCCCCACGTCACAGACCCCGGAAAACTCTGGTTTCTGAAAAGCAAACGAGAGAACTGCACACAAGGCAGCTTCTCGCAGAGCTCAGCCCCCTTGCACCTCAGAGACCCCTCTGCAGAGGAATTCGGTGCGGGACCCCGTGATTCCTCCACGAACGACCGCCCCGCCCCCGCGCCACGGCTGCAGGCCGGGCGCCCGTGGTCTGCGCGTCGCGTGGCCCGCCTTCGTCGGAGAAGCCGGCGAGGGACACGACTTCTCTGCTGTCGTCGCGACGCCTTACGGGGTGAATTCTGAAAAAATATTTTTTAAAATATATATATAGATACAATCATTATTCAGTCTCCCTACCTGAAAAGGGGAAAAAAAGTCCTTGTCTCAGAGGGATGTATAAAAATATAAACTACTTATTTGTCTCAGGCGCACAGAGGTACAAGTTAAATCATCCGGCAGAATAACGCCCACACGTGGTCGCCGTCTGCCGAGGCCGAGGCCGGCGGGTCTGGCCGGAGGGCTGGAGGGCGGGGACGGGGACGCGGCCGCACCGGTCCACTGGCGAACGCCACTGGCAAGCGGGCGGGCCGTGCGGCAGCGAGCTGCCATCCACACGCTGGCTGACAGACACGATTTCGGGGCGCGTTAACCGGCAGGGACGCTCCCCAAGCACGACGGGAGTGAAGAGAGGCGCGCACGAAGCCGCACCCACACCGTTTCTCCCCGCGGCGTCCGCGCGGCGAGGGGCGCGGGAGGCAGCAGCTGCCACTGCGGTGCAGGCCTCCGACCCGCACACACGTGGTGACTCCTCTTCTTTGCAGCCGGCCCTTCTGCACGTGTCCGCGTTTTCCACCACAAACACATTATTTCTGGGAGCCGGGGGAGAGTCACGGAGTGACGTCAGCCCGGCGGTCGAGGGCTTCTTCCGTGCGTGCTGGGCCTGTGTCATTCTTTGTTCCTGCCGGGTGAGTGGACGCTCAGGCGAGTCCACGGCAACGAGGGAGCCGGACCGTGCGGGGGACGCAGGGCAGGTGGCCGCGGGCGCTCACCGAGGCAGAAGCACGCCCACCGCCCAGGACGCTGCGAGCCGAAGGGGACGCGGCCTCGGCACAGCCAGCAGCACGCCGGGCTCCTGCCCCCAGGGAGGGCACCAGGCAGAGCCCGCTGAGGGGAACGGCGAGGTTTTCCGAGCCGTCCGGGGCCTCCTCCCGCTTGCAGAACGCCGGGCGGCGGCCTCGCCACTCCTCGGGGACGTGAAAGCCGGCCGTGGCCTCGCGGGGCCGGGCCACGTGCTCAGGGCCGGTGCGTCCCCCGCTCTGCTCCAGCCGGCCGTGTGTTTGCGGACGGGACTGCGTGCAGCCCCCACACCGGCTCAGGAGGCACGTGTGGCCGGATCGCCACGGTAACGACGAGACAGTCCGAGGGCACAGGATGGCTGTGTCCCTCACTTCCCTCCAGCGTCTGGGTGGGGCCGACACCCCTTGTGAAGCTGCTCCCCGAGGCCCCCCAGTGCCTGCTGGAGGGGAAGGTGGGCTCTGAGCGGGTCGCAGCACGGGCCGGCGAGAGGCCCCCCGAGGCCGAGGCAGAAGCACGCCTACGTGGATGTTTCCAGAAACTGACGGGCGACGGCGGCTCACGCCCACTGGGGAGGAAGAGCATGGGAGAGGATCCGCAGCCAGGAAGCGGCCGCCGTGAAGTGAGAAGGCCGGCCCTGGGGGCGCAGGAGCGGGAAGGGACGGAGCAAAGGGAAGGAAAGGGACCTCCACTCCAAAGAGCGCAGGTGGCAGCGGGCGCTGCGGGCAGGTGCCAGACGTCAAAGACGCGTGGGTCAAAGGCCTGCACCTCCACAAGGGGCCGCCCGCTGCAACGCCCCCAGGGACGCGCAGGAGTCGCCTGCTGCTGCAGTCCCGACGTGTAACGTGTGTCATCACGATCACTTCGTACGTAAGGGCCCCACCATCCCGACGCAGGAGCAAAAGCGGCCGCGTCTCGGCTCTCCTGCAGCTACGGGGCCGGCGTGTGGCCTCTGCTGCCCTCATCAGATGCACCTGCCCGAGGCCCCGGCTCCAGCCCTGCGAGGCCGGGCCGCCCCCCACAGGGCCGCGTGGCACAGGCGCCTGGTGCTAGAGGCCTTCCCCATGCCTCCCAGTGTCCCCGACGTTTGGTGGCTACCGAAGCCCCCTTGGGGACCCTCCAACAAACTCCCTTTCTGCTCAACCTGGCCGCGTGGGCGCTGACGCCAGGAACTAGGAACCCCTAGGGCTCCTTAGCGGAGGCCACATCCGGAGCCAAAACCGCCGTGCGATATCACTCTGTGGGCGCCACGTAAGGGTCACCAACCCGGCATCATCATGCCAGGAACTGAGGGTTCACCTGAGGGTTCACACAGCTTCTGCCACAGTGCTGTTCCCCCCACAAGGGAGACTGTCGCCCCCTGGCACGCAGACCGGCTGACCGCCTGTGAGGGGGAAGCAGCGGACGGAAGCCACAGCTGAACCGCCGCTGAACTGTCCCCACCGGGACGTTCCCGGGCCCTGAACACACAGAGTGTGACGGCCCCAAAGGCAGCATCTCGACCTCACAGTAGCTTGGACCTAAAACGGGTGCCGACGCCTCCTCTACTTCAGGGCGGCAGGTCTGGGAGGTTCCCACAGGAGGGCCAGGTGACAGCGAAGAGCCAAGAGCCGGCGGGAAGCATGCAGGGGTGGGGACGGCGCTGCCACTAGGAGGGAGAGGAGGGCACGGGCTGCCTGCGGCGAGCCGCCCGCGGCTTTCTCTGCCACCTGTGAAAGGCTGAAGGCTTAGCAACCCTCGTCACCATAAAGCGATGTCCGAAGCCCCACCACCGCCCAACTATTCAGAAGAATTCTAGATGAAGAATTCCCACAGGACAGAAGGGTTATAAACAAGAACAAACAAACAGCAACGTTTCCATTTCTTTCGAAGTCATGCTGATGAAGGTGACAGCACACGCGGATATTCTCTGGGGATTATCGACAACGAACCCGTGGTCTACAATCAGGCCCACGGCTCAAGATTTGACAAAACGCAGGCCACACACGCCTCCCTCGGCCGCACCGAGGCCCCCGCAGCCCGCCGTGCCATGCTGTGCCTTTCCTCCCGACACTCTTGCAGCTCTGACTGCAGAAACACTTGCTCTTCAACACTCTCTGTCTGCTCGGATCTCAGAAACTGCTGAGAAACCATGTGACACATCCCCACAAAGGCGGCCACATTTCATCAACACCTTGGTGCTGCATTTGAACAAAGCAGGACCTCATCTAAAAACTCAGGTCTGCAAATGTGATGGGTTTTTCTGCCAAGACAACCAAGTCTCACAATCTAATATCCCTGAAGGAGCCATAAAAGTCATTAATAATTCCAGCAAAACGTATTATTTAAAAGAAAGGGGAAGAAAGCACAGTAGATTTAGTGCTGGTGACAGAAAAATCTCTTTTTGATAACAGTAATTTTAAAGAAAAATCCAAGGCAGGCCTCGAAAACACATTTACACTGGTTTATTTTTTTTCTTTAAAAACACAAAACCAATTTCAAAAACGACATCCTCCAGGAAACATTTCAAACATGAATCAAGGCAAGAGCTCTGCACCACGGGAGCTCTCGCCGGGGGAGGCCACCGCTGTCCCCACGGCCGGCCACACGGGCCTCTGAGACCGAGCGCCGGGCTCAGTGAGCATGGAGTCACAGGCGGTGGCCTCGGAATGTGTCCACCGTGCCTTGCCATCTCTGAACCCCAGCTCCTGGGGCCTTTGCCAACATGGAGAAGGTCCTGCAGAAGCGTGGGAAAGAGAAAAGGCACCCGCAGCTTGCAGAAGCCAGATGGCCATCAGGGATGCCCCCCACGGCTCCGGCAGGATCTCTGGGCCCTCCACAAACACCAACAGGAAAATCGATATTCTTCTCGAGTCCTGTGACAGGAAGTCCGCTTACTGCAGCCAGCCCTGGGTACGGAGGGGAGCGGCGGTGGACAGCTCATCAGCCCACAGTGTCCGACCCGGTGCACGGGCCAGCCACAGTCTTGATGCCACTTCCGTAATGCCACAGGGACCCAGCACCCACGCCGCTCCCCCGAAGGTGCTTGTGCACAGGTGCTAGTGTTAAATACAAGCACAGGAAGAAGGCACGAGACAGAGGCTCTGAATACTCACTTCAGATGTCTCCGCCAAAGCCTGAGGCATCGGAGGCGGTCACGGGTGCAGGGGGCACCTCGACGAGCAGGGCCCCCGTCCGGGGAAGGGGAGACACACGTCAGAGCTCCCTCCAGGAGCGCTGGAAGGAGAGGCTGAGGGCTCGGCCTGCCTGGCAGATGGGGAAGGCCCGGCAAGGTGCGGGTTCTGGCTGAGTCTGCGGAGGGCTTTCTCAGGCCGACGGGAGCCGCGGCAGGACCACGGCCAGCTCCCCGGGGGCGGTGGCAGAGGGTGGGGAGTTGGGGGGACCCAAAAGGTGGGTCCCTGGCACTGGGAGAGGTGATGCTTATATTCTGTGAAGTTTGAGGTGTTTTTTTTTTTTTTTTAATAAGTTCACACCTGCACTAATACATATCATTTTCCTCTTAACATCTCCACCCACGTATGGCCTTACATCTTTGACAATGATTTCCAAATCAGCTTAAATTAAAAGTTCAAAGAAAAGTACTTCCACCCATAACAAGGCACAGGCTTCACAGAAAGAACTGTCAGGAAGAAACGGCTGGGAACGAGAACGGCTCAGAAGTTTCGATGCGGGAGGGAAGCGAGACGGATTGCCGATCTGGAACTTAAGCGGACAACCAGTTAGGTGTGGAGACAGAGCACAGGCAAGACTCATGCAGAAAAACTGTCCTGTTCAGAATGACAGAGACTCCTTCTCCACGTTAAAAACTGATCGATTCAGTAATGCAACACTTACCAGGCATTCTTGCAGAAAAAAGGCTCAACCCAAACATCATCGTTCCCCTCAACTACACTTCTGGTTTGCAGGAAACACAGGGGACAGAGAAACAAGCTAAATGACACCGCGAAGAAACAGCCGGCAAAACCCAAATGCGGGGCCTTCTCCAACCCAGCAGCCCAGACCCTTCTCCAAAAGCAACGCCGTTGCTCTTTTAAGTTCCAAATTCAGGAAAGACTAGAAAGATGTACGCGAGAGGAGGGCTGGGAGTCGGTTCTTGGGGAACGGCTCTGAGTGGTTAAGTAGGAGAGGGGAGGACTGTGAACACAGGCTGGCAGCCGATGACGGCACGGGACGGGCTCTCTCGGGGGTGACATCGGTTTCAGGTACTGCACGGAGGAGCCGTGTGCGAGGAGAGGATGCGGGAAGAGAGAGGGGACGGGGCCACCTCCAAGTCCCCCCCTGCGGCTCAGTGCCTTTCGCCCTCTGACCTCTCCCTGCCATCACCTGCCTCCCCCACGGCTGCGACACAGCCTTCGCTGCTGCCCATCCAACCCCTTCAATACCGCTCCGTGCTAATGCCGCACGTGCCTTCCAGACGGACAGTCTACTCACGCCGCCCCTCCCCGGCAGCCACTCCCGGGGGGTTTATGAGCCCAACGTGACCTGGCTCCCGCCTCACCTGCCACCGCACCTTCCCGTCCAGGTGCACGGCCGGCAGTTCCCATGTGTGGCCGCGCCCCTCACTCGCCTCTCCTCAGCCTGCAGTGTCCTCCACACCCCGCCACCTGCTGAAGCTGTGCCGCCTGCTGACCTGCCTCGGGCTGCTTCTCTCCCGGGGGCCCTGGCACCGCGGGCGAGCCCCGAGACACAGCCCGAGAACCGACACACGAGAGCTGCTCTCCAGGGATTACGGCGTGCGTGTGCGTGCATGCGCGTGTGCGTGCACACACCATGAGAGGCATGCCATGGTCCCCAAGCACACTATGGACACAGACGTGGAGAACCGGCCACGAGGCCAGAACGCACGCCCCACGCAGCACCCGGCAGGCCAGGGTCCCCGCTGCTCGGCACGGTGGCCGCCCAGCAGCCGACAGCTGGGTAACGAATAACGGGTTACATTCATTTGCATATCATCTACTCTAAGCCTCGTGTTCTAGAAAATTAGGAAGCCCAGAAACACCCACATGGGTGTGAGACACTGGTACGTATGACACAGGTGGCAACACAAAGCCGAGGCGAGAAAACCGCTTTCGTGCCTGAGCACGCGTGTGGGGAAAATGAACTGTCTCTGCCTTGCACCTGAGAGAGACTGCGGACCTCTGTGAGGGAAGCAGCACGTGGAAGCGTCGGGAAGAACGTGGCGCGGGGCAGCTTACGGCCCCAGGGCAGGGGAGCAGTGCACACGCACAGAAGGAACTCAGCCTGCGAGGGAAAAGGCGACAAAGCCGACTACACTGAGGAGTAAGTGCTTCACGAGACGGACACACGCACACACGCACACACACGCACACACGCACGCACACGCACACACACGCACACACGCTGATGAACACGGAGAACGTCCACCTGGGAACGTGCCTGAAGTGACGGCACCTATTTTGTTTTAAAGAAAGGAAAATTGGATGACAAAAATAAAAAAATAGAAAAGAACAAACAATATAAACACGCAATTTCCAAAAAAGAAAACTCAAATGGAAAGAATTAAGAGGGGACAAAGAAAACAAGGAAACCCCCAGCGGCCCGCGCGCGTGGCGAAGCGCACCGGCCCACGCCGGGATCCGCACGCGGCCGCGTGCCGTCACGGGGCGGGAAGGCGTTGCGGATCTCCGCGGGGCGGCCGGCGGCCGGAGCGGTTGACGAGGGCGCACCCAGCACGGAACCCCGCAGCACGCGGCTGCATGCCCGCAGGGAAGGAGCCCCGCGTGGGGACGCGCCCTGCCGCGCTGGCCGAGCGTCCGGCAGCGGGGACCGACGCGATCCGCGTTGCGCTCGTGGGGCTTGGCGCTACGCAGGGGACGAACGACCGTCTTCTCCAGACACGGCGGTCGGGGCCTGACACGTTTGCTTTCCAGGGAACGCCAAGACCGGGCGACGCTCTAAACGCTGCGGGAGTGACGGCCGCACACAGAGCCACACCCCGCAGGCGGCCGCGACGCCACCCCGGAACCTGGCCAGCAGGACGGGCAGGCGGCTGTGGGGAAATCTCAGCCGAGCACGTCGGGACAGCTGAGAACACGTCCAGGAAGAACACGGGGCCCCATACACCGCTGCTGAGGTGACAGCGACCGGAAGCGGGCTGCACGGCGAGCGACAGCGGCCACCCCAGCGGCTGCAGGCACCTGAGCGCCACGGCAGCACCGGCTGCGCGCAGCGAGCCGCCGGAACCGTGCACAGCACGGCTGGCGAGGACCCTCGTCTACGGCCACGCCGAGCACGCCCGAGCCCGTCTGACCTCGGACGCTAAGCAGGGTCGGGCCTGGTTAGGACTTGGATGGGAGACCACCTAGGAAGACCAGGTGCTTAAGGTGTAAAAAATGAAAAAATAAGGGATTGTAAGCTGACAAGGTCCTTGCAACCTGTGAGGTCAACCAAGGGTCGCATAAATGAATGAATGAATGAATGAATGAATGAATAAAAGAAACAAATAAATAAAAATAAAGTTAAAACAAACAAAAAAAAAGAGCAAGGACCCTGAACCGGGACGCGCTCTGCGCTGGACCTGGCACCTCGTCACCTAAAGCAGAGGAACGTCCCAGGCCACCCTGGACTCACAGCGGCCGTAGAGGCCAGGAGGAGGACGCAGTGACCACGACCTGCGGAGTCAAGGAGGCCTGAGCTCTGACCGTCCTCACGCACACCTGGACGCGCCTGCCGGCCCGAGTCCCAGTGTCGCCTCCCATCACCGCCACCACCTCCTCTGTGGGGCCGTTGTGAGGCCGAGGAGAAAAGTGTGGCTAGGGGGTTAAAACCGGCCCCACAGAGGCCAGACGGCAGCCCAGACGGCAGGCCACGAAGCTGTCCGTGCTCCGACGCAGAGGCCTCTCGAGCACATCCGTCAGTGAGGACAGGAAGCCACAAGCCAGCGCGTGCGGCCGCTTCCCACCGAGAGAGGAGAGGGGGCTGTGTCAGGCTGTGGCCCGTGCAGCAAGCAGCTCCCCGCGGTACCTGCGCCCAGCATCTAAACCACGTGAGCACACCACCTATTTTCAAAGGGTGAAAGTAAACTGATAAACAAAACCATCTGTGATTCTCAAGATTGAAGGAATGAAGTGACAACAAGTAAAAACCGTAAGATACAAACACACTCTTTCTACGACTGCACACAACATCAGGCACTCACCATCAGCAAAACAGCACTATTTTGTCGCATTAAATAAATGGTGTTCATTTGGGTTTTACTGGTTCTGTAGTTGGATTTATGTTTCATTTGTATGTTGATTTTGGATTTATAGCTGCACAAAATTCCTTAACTATGAGGAATTCATACCTAGCTTTAGATATGGATTTATAAATTTAAGTAGCATTATAATAAAAATTATATTTTCTTATGGTGACTAAGGGTTTAACTAATTTTAAAAAAACCCCACAGATGGAGACATGTCGCTGTGTGGCACCTGGGAGCGCCATGAGCAGCCAGCTACTGCTGACGACGTCTCCGAGCGACTGACGTCCACCCCAGCTCTGCGGCACCCTGGGGTCCCAGCGCTGCCCGGTGCCCCTAAGCAGCAACGCCAGAAGCCTGGGAAGCGCACGGAACCGCATGGAGCTCAGACCACGCGTGCACCGCACGAGAGGCTCCAGTTCGTGGGCTGGGACAGCGGTTGTGGGGCCAGGCACACCGAGTGTGAATCCTCACTCTACCACTGAGTGCCCAGACTAGAAAACAGAGGTCGCCAAAATAATAACCAACTGGTACACTAAAACATACAGCAATTAAAAAACTCAAAAACACTTCACTGACAAGTAAGACGAAAGCCATTAAGTTTTTTAAGTTTATCAAAACGATAGTTTTAGATCCAAAGTTGCCTTCAATTATAACAAAAACCTGATACTATCAACAACCACGGAGTAATAAAATTTTCACGCAGTTTTCAATCAGCGAAAGGCTGAAGGACCCGACTCTGGGGCGCCTGACCCGCCGCGCGAGTGATGCGTGCGCGGTCGCCAGCACGTAGCTTGTGGCCTCCTTTCATTTGCTTCATCTACACGGGGTCGTCTTCCTTGTCAGACAATGAATTTTTAACTAACAGCTCCCTCTAGAAATCTAGAGTTAAATCAGAGAATGTCCCCACTGATTGTAAGCGGTACTATTGACGCAAGAATCTTTCAGCAGCTGAGAAAACACCCATTAGAGAGCATTTGGGTAAGATGCCCCACTGACACCCCGACCTTCGCTCCAGCACCCACACTGCAAACAGCTGGGTGGCAGGACGGTCGGGTCGCGTGTGACGGCAGCTCTCAGCGAGCAAGCCCACATCCCCTGGTGGAGCCGCGCCCACTCCCCAGCCAGCTGACCGCTGCGGGCCGGGGCGGCCGGGTGGGCGAGGACCAGCCAGCACGGGCCAGGGGCTGTGCTGGCGCCTCACGCACAGAACCCTTCGTCCCCGAAGACACAGGCGGGGGCCTCGGCCTTTCCCGCTGGCACTGCGGCTCAAGGGGAGGGGTGTGCGGTGACCAGCCGGCGGGGGGAGCCCCGTTCTGCCTGCTGTGCGGCCCGCACCCCCATTTCTGTTGCGTGATCATGAGGTCAGAGACTCAGGCCACAACCTCCTGGCCCCCAACACCCAGCCCCTCTCTTTAACTCCCCCAAGGGCCAGTACTGGTACCGTGGACCCGACCCGAAGCCTTCTTGCACCAGCCAACACACTCCACTGCGAACCTGGAAAGGGTTCTGTGTATCATCTGCTCTGTCACCCACCACCTCCCACATTTCTTCTTAACTTCCAAAAAATGAAAACCGAGAGGTTACATAATTTTCATCACAAAACTATTATTTAGTAGAACAAAACCGAATCCCAAGCTGTCAGCAACTTCACTGGGAAATACCGAGTTAGGAGTACTCAGTCTCCTTCCAGCCCGCCCAGCCAGCGAGGGTCGCGCCCTCAGGACCCGGGCGGAGCCGCCAGCCCTGAACCAAGTGCTGCTCCCACCCTGCTCCCACAGCAGGGAAGAGTCGTGTGAGCTCCGGACCCGCACCGCGTGGGGGTCGCGTCGGGAACAGGCTGAGCGGCCCGCAGCGGGCGAGGCCACACATGGTGCTTCCCACACCGCCTCGGGGCACCCAGCGCCCCGCGCTCACCCTCCTCACCCTCCGGACGGAAGCAGCTCTGCTTCGCCCCCACGGGAGGGTGAGCTCGTCGCTCTGCTCGGCGAGGGGGAGGCGATCACTTCGAGCACCGTGTGACGTGAGTGTGGTCTACAGGTACTCGGATTTCGTCGCGGTTCAGAGCTGTTCAGAGAAGCGGCTCCCGCCGGAACCCAGCAGCTCAGGAGAATCAGTCTCTACCCAACACTTCACGCGAAGTCTAAAATAACAAGTCTTCTCTCCTCCCAACATATCTGCCACTTCCTTCTGCGGCCACAGCTCGATTCCACTCCAGCGTCTGGTTGAGACTGGCTGAGTGTCAGCACCTGTTCCCTTCTGGGAGTCTGGGACACGGGGTCTGCCAGGCCTGCGCAGGCCGCCTGCAGCACCCGCGCCACTCGACACCCTGGGCACCCTCTCCCGAGCTGGGCGCCAGCCTCCCACACGTGCCGTCCTCACTTGCTTCTGGGGGAGCAGGTGTGTCCTGGGGGAATCCGGGGGACAGGACCCTTGGAAGCGAGTGCCTGGCCTCCGCAGACTGCACCCCTGCCCCCTCCCCTGGGCTGGGCCCTCTCCACTGTGACAGTCACAGCCACCAGCACCAGGTGCTGAGTCCGGGGGTCCTCCTGGAGAGTCCTGCAAGGAGGGGGTGGTCCTGGGGACCCCTGACATGGAGCCAGATCGGCGCCGCCTGGTGATCACCCGCGTTCCTCCCCCTCACTCCCTCACCTCAGCAGACACGCCGCCATCCACCGGCCGTAAGCTTTCCTACAAGCAGCCCCGGTCAGACGCGCGCCCTCCTCCCCGGCCCCCGGATCTCACGGCGTTAGACCCTGAGCAGGACCTGGGCCTTCAGTCAGGTTCTAGGCTCCCGGGAGGCGCCCGCTCACGCCAGCTCCTCATCCTGGGCCCGCGCTGCTGTCACTGTCTGATACGTTTCTCTCAGTTTGACAACAGGACAGGTTTGATTTAACATCATTTTCAAATTACTCAATGGAGTCTGCAGGTTGGGTTGCCTGGGTAAAAGTGAACTCGCTCCTAACAGAAACGTTTTTCACGACAACCGTGAACGGCACGATGAGTGAGGCCAGCAGCAAATCCGGCTACCCCAACGGTTCCTGCTCTTCACCCCGAAACATATAAAAAGGGAGGGGGCCAGGCGCTAAGCATCCCGTCCGTGGTGCTCGTCACAGGGAACGGCCCGAGGGCACTCGGCGGTCTCCGCCAGGGGCAGCGAGAGCACAGCACGGGCCGGAGGCGTTTCGGAGGCTGGGGCACGTGCGACAGCCCACACCGCGGCCGCCCAGCACGCCGCCCGGCGCTCAGTGGCGTGGGACGGCTGTCCTCCACTCGCACGCTCTGTGGTCCCAGCTGGCAAGGGCGAAGGCTGGTGACGACTCGCGCTGGAGCCGCCCGGAAGCTCCCTCGCTCACACGTCCGCTGGTCGCGGGCCGGGACCTCGGCTGGGCTGTCGATGGGAATACCAGCCACAGCGTGCCTCACGGCAAGGCGGCTGCTCTGGGGACGGTACCCCGCAGACCCAGACGCACGGCCTGGCCTCGGAGGCCACCCAGACGCGGTCGCGAGCGGCCTAGATCCAAGGGGGCGGAACAGAGACCCACCTCCCGCGGGGAGGTGTCAAAGTCACTGTGGCTGTTTGGGGAAGACGCAGCTGCCAGCAGTGGGGTCTGGACTCTCCGCTGCTGTCAGCACCCACAGGTGCGGCAAGCAAGCCTGGCACGCACACCTGCGTGCTCCGTGACCCCGTTTCCACGGACCACTCGGTGAAAACGGCTTCTGCACGGTGTCCGAGTGGTGAGTACCGCAGGCCGCCCATCAGCACCGCCCCCGTCCGCTGCCCCGTCCGCTGCTCCATGCGGGGTGCACAGACTCCGATCGTGGGGGGAGCCCGTGTCCACCGAGCACGGCCGCTGAGCCCAACACCTACCAGGCCCTGCAGAACCTGGGACTAATGACACAGGGCAGAGTCAGCCTCTGAGAGGAGCAGTCGCGGACGCACACCCCAGGCGTCCTGCCACGAACACGTGCGCGGGCGGCCTCGCGCTGGGAGACGGCACGGCCTGAGGCGCCTGGTCCCCTCTGGCTCTGCGCGGGGACCCGCGGCCCGGAGGAAGGCCGTGACAACGCAGTGCGATCCAGACCTAAAGCAGTTCTTCCGCCCCACGAGTGGCCACGGAGAGTGCTCGGGACAGCACTGCCGGCCCCTCACGCCCACCCAGGAAGCCGCAGAGGCTCCGCCCTCCTGCCTGAGGGCCGCCCACCTTCGCCTCCCTCCTCATCCCGCCCTAGTCCTGTGTCAGACGTCACCACTCACGCCCGGCTGCCGGCACGCCCTGCCTGACACCCCCACGCGCCCGCTCCACTCGCCGGGCCTGGCTCAGATCACGGCCCCCTCCTCCTCAGGGGCTTTCCCTGCTCCCGCGGCCTTCCGAGGGGAGCCCCGAAACCTCAGTCGGCCCTGCTTCACTCGCCGTCACCCAGCTCCCACCCCTGGCCAGGGGGCCCTGGGAATGCCCCCCCACCCCCCGCCTCCTCTGGAAAGCGTCCTCGCCGTCCCCTCCCACCTGAGCCCCCTCCCAGCCTCCTTCAGGCCCCATGGGAGTGCCGCCCCCAGGACGCCCAGCCTCTGCAGGGCCTCTCCCGCTGGGCCCGAACCCCGAACCGCTCACGTGTTTCCACCGGGCTGTCTGGGGCGCGTCTGCCCTACCTCTGGTCCCAAGAGTATAAACTGTGTTTCAAGCTCCATGCAAATCCCCTCTAATGTCAACCACACAGCGCCACACGGACCGTGTGCACGCACAGCCATCTGAGCCGCTGCCACCGCCTCTCAGAAGGGGCCGGGAACGCCCACGCCTCTGAGCCCAGGCGAGAGCTGCTGGGACGCCAGCGTCAGCTTCCTCTCCCGAGAGCGAGGAGCACGCTCTGAATCACCCGTGCCACTGCGGCCAGTCCCCTGCCAAACGCCACCACTGCCAAGTCGGC
>CM053506.1:106448322-106469684 GCA_028627145.1 Eidolon dupreanum
CGGGCGGTCCACGTGCACTGCCACGGCCTGTCCCGGGTCCCCGTACGCCCAGCACAAGGGGCTCACCCAGCAAAGCGGCAGCCGCGCGCCCGTATTCGAGGACCCCATGCCGCTGTGAAAACACAGGCCATTTATGGGCAACGGCAGGGACAGATGCCAGGGGCTGTGACTTTAAAGACGCGAGCCTCAGACCCGCACACGTAGCACGGTCCCGTCCCCTGGGAAGAGACGGCAACGCTGCGTGTGGGAAGCACCAGGCCCCCAGCACCGCCGCTTCCCCCGCCACGAGGACCTGCGGAGCGAGTGTGCGAGCGGGTCACACACGGCACCGAAGGGCCCGTACCAGGCCGGCGCCCGTCTGCCTGGGGCGGCGAGGGCCTGCGTGCGGGCTGAGGGCGTCACAATTTCTTTTAGAACCTTTTGTAACAAAAACTAGTTGTATTGTTTAGAAAGAAAAAATGTAAATGTGCACCAGCTGTTAAAGGCGGGGCGGGGGGGGGCAGTGAGCTCCAGGGCTTCCGACGCTTCTGTGTCGGTCCCGGGTAACGAGCAGGTGGAGTGTGTTACCTGGACAGGTAAAAAGGCTTCAGCAAAGGCTCCCATGGACAGAGCAGGCCGGGAGGGAGGCCCCGCCCCCTTGTTGGCACGCCGCCACTGCCCCGGGGACGCGGGGGACAACACGAGCCTTTAACTGGGCAGGGCCGCCCTGACCCTCGACCCCCACAGGGGAAGGGTCGGCCCGGCCCGGGAGGTCACTGCGCACCAACGCGCTGGCAGCTGCCTGCCGCTCCTCTCCCCACGCTCCCGGCTCAGAGGGACAGCGCTGACCACGCCCCAGCCACCACGCCATCTGCGTGACAGTCAGGGGGAGGTGGACACTGTCCCCTGCGCTGCCTTCCAGGCACAGGCCCAGGGCCTCACCGGCAGCAAAGCAAGAAATGAAACTTATTTTGATATTGTGGGTTCTGTGGTCTTGTCTTTTGAGCTGAAATGTGATTCTTTTTATTTCCCGAGAATCAAAAGTTACTGTTTAAATTTCTGATACAAAGTTGATTCACGGTGAGTCATTAAAACAATGAAGCAGTGACAGCATCAGACCCCAGGGACCACTGCTCCCTCCCTCCCGTGCCCCCAGCCCCACGGCCGCCCGGTCCCCGGGGCCAGAACCTTCCCGCCTCCCATGTGCATCCTGGGGCGGCCAGGCAGGATCAGCTTTCCAAACTGGTCCCGCTCTGCGGCTTCCGGCTGTGGGGGGCCTGCACCCTACAGCATCCCTGGGGGTGCTCCACTTCAGGGAGGGGCATGGTGGGCGCAGCGCGGGTGGCAGCCTCCGAGGGCCCCCCCAGAGGCAAGGCCCTCCGGGGCTGCTCCGTCCACCATGGCACGCAGGCCACGAGCGGCCATCCGCTGGGCGGGGTGGCCGTCCTGGACTCCACCTGACGTGTGTGGCGCCCTTGGCCTCTGCCCACCACCTGCTGGTAGCCCGACCCCCGCCCAGCTGTGAAGCTCGAGGTGTCTGGACAGTGCCTGGGGGGCCTGAGGGGGGACCCCCGGTGGGGACGCGCCTGTGACGAGGGACGACTTCACGGGCAACGTCAGCCGGGAATGGCCGGTTCAGTGGGACCACGACGCGTGGGCGTCTGAGTCCCCGGGGCGCACAGCGTGGACCCTACCGCGCCACGCGGAGGAAGACGGCGGGAGCGCGCGGCTCGCACTCGCCGCCCCCGCCTCCGCCCGCATCGGGGCCGCGCACCGCGCCGGGCAGCCCCTGCGGGGGCCGCGTGGGGCCGGGGCCCCGCTGCGAGCGTCTCCCGGCCCGCAAGGCCCCGAGGCCGCGGGGATGCGCCTGGCGCCCCCGCCGAGCCAGAGCGCAGGGCGCTGATGGTGCGGCCCCCCTTCCTCTCGAAGGACCACAGTCAAGGCCAGGTTTTCATTTCAAAGAAACAGAAATAGGTTTCAGATCATTTATTCATCACGATCCACTTTATCTGTCGAGGTACGTTAAACATTTAAAAACAAAAACGGGTCACTGGCTTCCTCGGGCTGTGTCGCGGGCAGGGCTGACGGAGGCAGCCGGGCAGGACCCCGCGGGGAGCAGAGGGCACGTTGTCTGGCGTCCGCCCCCGGGAACACGAACCCCGGCGGGGACCCACCTCCGGCCGCGTTGCAAATATTTCCCCATTTGTTACCTTGACTTTATTTATGCTTTTTTTTGCAAGATGGGCATTTAAATTTTTTATGTAATCAAATTTATCACATTTATTTCCACACAAGTTTTTGTGACGTGCTTAGAAAGGTTTCATTACGTAAAAATTATTTATAAGGACCAAGGATTCTTCTAAATTTTTGTTATTATTGTTCACTATTAAACATTTCACATACAAAAAATACATATTCACCACCGCTGCCCAGTGTCCAGTGTAAAAAAGACAACATGATAACTAGAGCTGCCCTTGCCGGCGGCTCCGTGCTCTCCCTTTCCTCCAGAGGTGACCGCTGGCTGGGACTTGGTCCACTGTCCTCAGTTGTGTCTGTGGCCTTTGCCATATGGACGTGGGGTCTTTATGAACATTAAGGGATCCTGCGCATCCCTTAAACTTTTATGAATGGCGCCACTCTGCGTATCCTCTGCGGTTTGCTTTTTCCATCCCACGTTGTGTTTGGGGATGCAGCCATCCTGATTCACGTGGCTGTGATTCATTCATTTTCCCTGCTGAATGGGTTTTATGAAATACCGACCAACTTGGAATTCACTTTGGTGTTTAAGATATGAATTGTCTGTGCGCAGTTATTACCTGTGACTCACACCTCCGATAAGTAGCACGTCTGTGATGATCCGGCTGCCGAAATGCATGAGGCGAGAAGTGACATCTACGTCTGATGCTGCCAGCTCAGGAGTTAGGTGTTAAAGCCTAGTTTCATTATATATTTCATTTCATTTTAAATTTATATTTAATTATGCTTATTTTATTGTATATTTACCACAACAGCGTATACTGACCGCTGCTTGACGGATTACTCTGTCCAACCAGAAGCAGACAGCAGGCAGCTGGACGTGCCAGACCTTGTCTGGGTCACTGAGAGGAGCCGCTCCCCTCCCTGCGAGGCGTCACATGGCCTTAAGGGAGTGGGAGTGGCCTGCACGGCTGTCACGCTGGTGGAAGGATCTCAGACGTGTTTAATTCACGGTGTGAGTGAATTTGTGTGTAGGTGTGTGAGTGCTTGCATGAGTGTGTGTGCGTGCAACACACATGTCACATGTGTGCGTCATGAACCCTAGCATCATGAACCCCTACTCATCGTTAGCAGCAGAAAACTATCGACTGTGTTCAAGGGGCTCTGGCACCCACAACCCCTTTCCCCCAAGCATTCCTCCCCGAAATCAGGGTCATTCATTTTGTGCTCTGATCCCCTCACTTTAAAAAAAATAATTTTAACTCATGCTCGTGTCTCCCTAAAAAGCATGTTGTTTAGTTATGCTCGTTTTTGAGTTTCACAAAAACGATGCCAAACGTGACACAGCTAAGTCTTTAAACTGAAGTCATATGCTTCGCCAAGCGGCGCATCCACTGGGCTGCTGTGGCTAATCCCTGTCGGGTTAACCTTGCACTTGGGGAAGCTCCAAACGCACCAGGCCCTCCTCCCGTCGCTGCACAATGGGGCCGTTTCCAGTCTTATTTCCACCATGAAAAAATGCTTCTGTGAACACTTTTGTATAAAAACTGCGTCAAAGAAGAGATGGAGAAAAGACAGGACAGAAAGAAGCGTGCGTGGTCGGCCACAGCGCTGGAGACCCCGGAGTCCATGGCCACGCGGGGCAGAGGGACTTTGACGTGGCTGTCACTGCCACTGGGTGAGTCGGACACTGGTACACACTTCCTGGGAGCCAGGTGATTTGCCTCGTGCAAAGGGCCCTGTAGATCAAGGACTTGTTTGCTCTCTGACTGTCTGTGGGGCAGCAGAGAGCAGGGACCGTGGAGATTCCGTTCCAAAGAGATGAAAACATGTCGCCCAGAACAAAGGGGCGGGCCCCCCGAGAGTTCAGTCAGCACGCCACCTTGACACCAAGGAGAAGCGTTAGCGTCTATGGAGCTTTTTTAAAACGTCCGAACTGTTTTTAAGAAAAATGTAGCCTTTTTTGTTGCAGTTAGCAGTCACGGTTTCCCAGACGAACTGTGCAGTTTCAGCCTCACCAACGGCGCATACGCGCGGCAGCCTTGGCCGTGAGTCAGCCGCGTGGCGAGGGGCGTGGTGGCGCGTGCCGCGTCTGCCGCCTGCCGCCCCGTGCGTAGGTGGCGGGGCGTGCCTGTCCACGGCCGCCTCTGTGCCACTGCGCTGCTCTTCTGTCCCACGCCTTTTTTTGGGTCACTTTATCTAAATGTTAGGAATTCAAGTGTTTGTAAACAAAACTGTTTTATTAAAAGCGTCGCAGACACCTACTTCCTCCACGTTGGGTGGGCCCACACGGGCTGGGCACCACTGTCCTGCAGACTGCGGCAGAAGCGCTGACTCGGACGTGCCTCGTGCTCCTGAGTGAAACCATGCAACACGCTGAGGCGTCTGTCCCCCGGGAGTCGTCCGGCCCATGGGACGTAGGACAGCGGGCCGCCGCTCCGCTTTGCTGCCTAATTACTGGTTTTGGGGACTGGCTGGAACTGGCCAGTGAGCAGTTAGAGACAGCAGGACGGGCGGAAGGGCAGGGAGGGAGGGACGCCCCGCCCCAGCGGTGCAGGGTCCAGGGAACAGGCGCAGCGGGAGACGCCCGTCGGCCCCCTCCCCCTCCCTCCCTGCTCAGAGACCCTGTACGGCGACGTCCCGTCACGTGGCCACCACCGCCTGCGAGGACTCACAGTCCCCGCTTTAAGCAGCTCTGAGCTCAGTGAGGAAGCAGGACACAGCATCGCCGGACGCCCAGCGGCCAGGCGGGGCGGAGAGGGGGTGCGGGGTGCAGGGATGGAAGGTGCTGTGGACGCAGGGCGTGGAGGGGCAGGAGTGAGGACCGACGGCACTGCAGCCACGGGCGGTGACGTGTGTGTGACCTGCTCCGAGCTGCGTGGCCGCTCACCCAGCGTGCACAGCGCACCTGGGGGTGGCCCTGGTCTGCGCTTCCTGTGGTCGGACAGATGAGAAATGACATGTGCCCACGGCTCAGTGTCATACAGAGTGTTTGCATCGCCTGTCCCTCCCTCCCTCCTTCCCCTGTCCCCGCGGCAACCACCGCTGCTACTGTCACCAGAGTTTAGCCTTTTCTGGAACGTCACCGAGCTGGAACCATACGGCGTGTGGCCTTTGCGACAGGCTTTTTTCAATCAGGACTTTGCTCCTAAGGTCCCTCCATGGCTCTTTGTGGCCTGGAGCGTGTTTCTTTCCACCGCTAGATCATGCTCCGTTGTCTGGCTGGGCCACCACCAGACACCTTGGTCGCTTCCATGTTTTGGCAACTGTGGAGAAGGCTGTCACGAACTTCGGGAGCGGGTCTCCCTGTCGACGTGTGTCCTTCTCCTCTGGGTCGGTACCGAGAGGTCGGATGGCACGTTTCGCTAGGAAACCGCCGCTCTCTTCCCACGTGGCAGGCGGTTCTGCGTCCCCACCAGCCGTGGTGAGAGTCCCTGCGGCTCGTGTCCTCGCCAGCCTGTGGTGTCGTCAGGGGCCTCATGGTGTCTCGGGCGGTGATGTGCAGCTCCTTACTGACCGACGCCGCCGAGCACCTGCGCGCACGCTGGGCTGCCGCCGGCACGTGTTCTCTGGTGGCGTCTGCCTGGTTTTCAGTAGGGCTGTCTGTTCACGTGTGGAGTTTCAAGAGGTCTTTTGATTTTGGATACAAGTCCTTTGCCAGACTGTGTTTCGTGAACGCTTTCTCCCGACCCGAGACCTGGGCCTTCAGTGCCCTCGCAGCAGGCAGAGGCCGTGGCGAGCCCGGGCGGGTGCCCTTGCCCCGCGTCCCGGCCTCGCACCTGTTTCTCCCGCGTCCCCGTCAGACAGGAAGCGTGCAGGGCACACTGAATTCCAAGGCACACGGAGGATGGACGCAGAAAGGTGATTCCTGCGAATCCCAGACGGAGCAGAGAGTGACGTGGCCCTCTTACGAATCAGACGAGGGGAGACGAAGGGGACGTTCAGACGACAAGCGGGGCAGGTCGTCGGGAGGATCCGAGTGTCCCAAACGGGCACGCTCTCACCGATGGAGCTCAAACCCACCGAGCGAGACCGCCAGAACCAACCCCGGAGCCCGGCGGGCGACTCCAGTCACCTCCTGCCAGTAACTGGGAGGGTCAAACTGATAGTTAAAGTTGATAGATAAAAACCTTATCAAAAAGAAAACTCCAGGCAGAGTAATTATGTCTTTTCTAGTTAAAACACACCGGCGCTAATGCAGAAGCCCAATGACACTAATGCCGTCTGCCACTCTGACGTATGTGACGTAAACACTCAGCCACCGCAGACCACGCCCTCCGGTGTGGGGGTCGCTTCCGGGTCAGCCACGTGCCGGGTCATAACAATGTCTCGGCAAAGTCTGAAGGGTCAAAACCACACAGAGTATGTCCTCTGACTACTGAATCTGAATTCTAGGATATCTAGAAAATCCTCAAATATTTGGAAATTAAATAAGTTATGTGTCAAAAAAGATGTCACAAAGGAAAATAAAAATTATTCAAACTGAACAACAGTGGAAATATGACTTGTCAACATTTCACTAAAGCAGTGCTTACATGTAAATGTACAGCCTCTAATCCCTACAGAAGAAGGAAGAAAGCTTTAAAACTAAAACCCAAATTTCTACCTTAAGAAGCTAGAAAATAATGAGCAAACTGAACTCAAAGAAAGTAAAAGGAAATAAACAAGAAAGAGCACAGATCGGTGAGAGAGAGAGAGAGCGAGCGAGCGAGCGAGCAGAGCCAGCAGAGGAAACGAACACAGCTAAAATGTGTTTTCGGAAGGTCAGTAAAAATTGACGTGTCTCTAGCTGGACAGAATACAAATAAAGGAGAAGACACATTAACCAATATTTAGGAATGAAAGCGAGGCAATCACCACACATCCCAAAGACACTGAAAAGATAAGGAAATATTAATAAATTTATACCAATAAATTTAACTAGATAGAAAATGCTTTAAAATACAACTTACCAAAATGACTCAAAATGAAACAGAAAATCCGAGCAGCCCTGTATCACTCAGGGAAATTGGGCTCATAGCCGGAAGCCTTCCGCAGGGCGGGCCGGCTCTCAGCCCTACGAGGCCGGCGCTCTGTCCTTTGCTGGCCTCTATCCAGCTCCCAAACTCGTGTCTGCCACCCCAGGAGGTGCTCAACAAACGCTGACTCGTGCATGAATGGGTATTTTTATTCAAGCACATTTTATTAGCGAAATGTTCCCCGATCACTATATGTAAAACAGAACCCGATCCCTCCACTCCGCTCTTCAGTCCTCAGGGGTGGTTGACTTATCTCCATGGATGTCCCCTTCTGTCAGCGAGCTTGCATTCGGTCTCTCTCTCTCCCTCTCCCTCTCTCTCTCTCTCTCTCTCTCTGTGTCTCTCTCTGTCTCCGTCTCTCTCTGTCTCTGTCTGTCTGTCTCTCTCCATCACAATGCGAGCTCCATGACAGTGAAGTCTTGGTGTGTTTTATGAACTGTTGTATCGTGGGGTCTAAAACTGAGCATCTTGGAATCTATTAGGCCTCCAGTAAGTGTTTCTGAAATCCTGTAGCTAAGGTCATAAAATTAGTTTACCCCTTCATAGACTTATTTTTCTTTTTACCTGGTATGTCACCAGAAAAGGGCCAGGATAAGTCCAAATAACCTTAAAATTATAGTAATAACATGTAATCTTGTTGCTAAGCCTTTTCTACCTTAAAAGCTATTCCACCTATTAAAATTAAGCAAGTATCATGAAGATAAGCCATATTCTGGACCATAAAGCATATCTTACCAAATTTAAAAGAACAGAAATCATATAGTGTCTGCTCTCAAACCATAATGGAACTAAACCAGAAATCGTTTACAGAAAGACACCTGGAAAAACCCCAAATACCTGGAGATTAAACAACACACTTCAAAATAACACATGAGTCAAAGAAGAAATCTCAAGATAAACTTAAAAATATTTTGAATTAAATAAAAATGAAAGCACAACTCATCAAAATTTGTGGGATGCAGGAAAAGCAATACTCAGAGGAAAATTTATAGTATTGAAAACATGTATTAGGAAAATGATCTAAATCATTAATCTGAGTTTCCATTTTAGAAAACTATAAAGAGTAAATTCAAAGTAAGCAGAAGAAAAGGAATAACAAGAATTAGAGCAGTAATCAGTGGAACTGACAACAGGAAACTGATAGAGAAAAATCAATGATACCAAAAGCTGGTTCTTTGAAAAGATCAATAAAATTGACAAGTTTCTAGTCAGGCTAACCAAAAAAAAAAAAAAAAAAAAAAAGAGGCAGGACACACAGTACCAAAATCAGAAATGACAGAGGGCATCGCCACAGCTCCCACGGACACAAAAAGCGTGATAAAGGAACACTACGACCAGCGCTGGACTCCTGAGTTTGAAAACGAGACAGACCAATCCCTGAAAAACACAACCCGCAAAAACTTATGAGGAAAAACAGACAACTGGAATAGGCCTACATGGATTAAAAAAATTAAATCAATAATTAAGTTTATAAAGCATGAGGGCCAGATGGGTTCGCTGGTGAATTCTACCAAAGATTTAAGGACGAAATCATACCAATTCTCTATACTCTCTTTCAGAGGATAGACGTGGAGGAAATACATCCTAACTCGTTCTCTGAGGCCAGAATTACCCTAATACCAAAATCAGACAAAAACATTCTAAGAAAGCTACAGACCAGTATCTCTCAAGTACATACAGTTGCAAAAATCCTCAGCCAAATGTTAGTAAATCAAATCCAATAATGAATAGAAAGGATTAGACCCATAACCAAATAGAATTATCCCAGGTATGCAAGACTGGTTCAACATTCAAAAAATCAATTAAGCCAGCACATAAACAGACTAAAAAGGAAAACAAAAACAAAAACAAAAAAAAACCACTGTCTTATTAATAGACAAAGAGAAAAACACTTAACAAAATCCAACACCCATTAATGGCAAAAACTGTCAGTAAACTCGGAACAGAGAGAGCTTCCTCAGCTCGATAAAGAACATCTACAGAAGCCTAGGGCTAACATGGTACTGAATGGTGAGCCACATGAAGCCCTCCCACGAAGACCAGGTTCAAGTTCAGGGCGTCTCCCCTCGCCCCTTTCAGCGCCACTCTGGGAGTGCTGGCTCATGCCGCGAGACCAGAAAGGGAAATGAAAGGCATGGAGATTGGGAAGGAAAGGACGGAACTGCCTGGTCACAGGTGACACAGTCGCCTCTTAGCGAACCCCAAAGAATCAACAAAACCCCTGGAACCAACAAGGATACGAGGTTAATACACAGAACCAACTGTTCTGCTACATACCAGCCATGAGCAAGCGATGTGAAATTAAACACATAATGCCATTTGCACTACCTCCGAATGAAACGCTTCGGTATAAATCTAACAAGATACATACAAGGCCCATGCAGGGAAACGACAGAACTCTGATGAATGAAAGCAAAAAGAACTGAATAAGGTTTCTGTGAACCAAATTTGTTTCTGCCCCGGAATTTGAAATTCTCGCGGTCGATGTTTAATTCGTTCTCCACAGACCCAAATGCATCAGGACTGAAAAGGGACAGCGGCCAGCTACCTGGGGGAACGTTTTGGAATCGTTCCTACTTCAGTGATAAAGCCGAGAAACGACCAGGCACAGGAGTCGTTTCTGCTGCACAACGCGGGCGGGCGCTCACCTTGTTGAAGACCCAGATCTCCCCGTTGACGGTGGGCCGCGGCACCCCGTGGCCGTTGTAGTGGAAGAGGACCCGCTCCTCCTTGGCGTTGCGGCGCAGCGACGTGCACAGCTTCTTCACCTCGTCCACGGTCGGGTCGAGGCTCTGCTTGTACCGGGCCTGCGGCAAGAGAACAGGGTGAGAGGCTGGTGCTGGGCTGGTGGGGACGCCTGGCCCACGTGCGCACGCGGCCTCAACGCCGCGTCCGCCTCTCCCAGCTGCGCCACCCCTGACAAGCGACCCCGAGCCTCGTCGTGTATGAAACTGGGACGAGAACTACTGCACTCACTCAACAAGCATTTTTTGAGGCCCTATGAAGACCCCACGAGATAGAGGGCAGCCTGCCACATGGCGCGCGAGGGAAACCGGCTGCGCCTGGCAGGAGAAGAGCTCTCGCAAGCCCCGCGTCCTCCTGAAAACACAGCCCGGGACACGGACGAGACAACGTGCTAAAAAATGAAGAACAGTTAAAAGAAATGAAGACAGGAAGCGAAGGGGCCCCGTGAGTGTGTCACGTCTGCCCTGCGGCTCCCCTCCCGCCACTCCCGCCTGGGCTGAGCCGAGGAACGGGAAGGACTCACTGAATCAGCAGGACCTAAACGCAGCGCACACAAGTCGACAGCGTTTATGCACACGAACGACGGGCGGCAACGGCGCGGCCGCGCAGACTCCCGCTGACAGAGCAGCCAGGCGAAGTGCGTGGCGTGAGCTCAAGCAGAGAGCACGAGTCCCAGCCAAGGAGGCTTCACCCGCCTGGACAGCCCAGCAGCAGGCCTGGGCACGCGGGCACCGTCCGCTGGAGGGCAGGACGCCCATGCTCCCCCGGCTGACGGACAACTGCGACGCATCCCCGACACGACAGCACGCTGTGCTGCGGAGTCAGGCAGGCGCCACGTGAGCGCACGAGGGACGTAAACAAGCCGGAGCAGCCAGGAGAACACTGATGAGGGGAAACCAGGGGGAGGCCTGGCCCCCCGGACGCCGAGCCTCCTCCAGGACGAGGTGGGGGCCCGGAGAGGCCAGCGGGCCGGGGAGCTACTGCGAGGCCCAAACCTGGAGCCGAGCATGTTCCCTGGCCCCCGGGTGACCAGTGGGTCATGGTCGCGATGCCATGGCGCTGACCCCATTTCACTGAGAGCCGTGAGGACTGCAGGACAGCTGCGCGGGGGGCGCACGGCGTGCAGACGGCGCGGCCAGGACACGGGAGGCGGCGACACCCGTGCGCTCGTCAGCGTCTCCCTACTTCATGTTTACTTCTTGTTTGGTGTCAAAGACCTTTTCATGGTAAATTCCTGACCTAAAAGGACCGAGAGCGGAACTGGACCCACACCGGGTGGCGCGGAAGGAGCCGGCGAGTAGAAGCCACACCAGGAAGTCAACGGAGACGCCACATGCCCAAGCCCATCAAGTGCAGCATAAACACGTCCCTTAAAAATACGGCGTGTCTACCAGGAGGGTTTGCCTCTAGGTGGGGACTGTGTTCTGATTTTTAAAAATGATGTGCGTGTTTAAAAACAACGTTTATCTTTGTTTTTTTTGATAAACTTTTACAACAGTATTTAAAAAGCAAAGTGAAAACCAGGAAGCCCCATGCCGCGAGGCCCCTGTGGAGGACGCCGGTGGGCAGGGGGCGTGAGCAGTGAGAGGTGGCACTGGGGGACACGGCTCCCGCAGAGGCCGGGCGCCCGGCACGGCCTCGCACGGCACACGCTCAGGAAGCTCGGCTGCCGATTCGGTGTGTGCCTGTCTGCACGGGCTCTGCCGTGACGTCCACAGCTGCCGCGGGACTGTCACACTTCCCTGACGTTGACTACAATAATCGGTAACGAAACGGATCAAAACGACGAATCGCATCCACGTGAAATCACGCGTCTGGGCAGGTGCTTAGAGGTCCGTCAACGCTTCTCTCTATGTTGGTACTTGGAATTCTGCATTAGAAAGTTACAAAAACGATACAGAAAAGCTGGTAAACCGCTTGCATGTGTTCTGGGCGAGACGGAAACAAGGCACTGAGTCTTCATGCTCCGAACGCCCGCACTCTGGCTAGTCGCAGAATACGAGATGAGGGTGCCTGATAAATGACAACGCAGGTCTGGGGGCACAGAAGGGAACATTTCACTAAGACGCTGTGACTTCGGACACACGCCTTCCACACCCGCACCCGCACCCTGTGAGACTACACCTCAGGCTTCCCCAGTGACTGATGAGAGGAACTTTCTCTTCACAGAGAATCCTGGGGGCAGAAGGGAGGCCAAGTCACACGCCATCTCCCTCTAATCTCTAACGATGGATCCAGGTACCACACAGGAGATGACCGGCCAACGTGGCCGTCCTAAAGGAGGCGGCCCACCAGCTACAAGACTCTGTGCCCCCGAACACCCCCTCGCGTCGGGCGAACCTGGCCACGCCTCTAGATTTGCCAACATGCTGCGGCGGGGCCCAGATGGAGGTAGGGGGGAGGGGGAACTGGCAAGACCCAGACCATGCCCCAGCTTCTTCACCCAGCACGCAGCGGGAAGGGATGCAGACTGTCGGCTGGTGGGGCTCGGGCAGGACGCCGACGTTTAGGTTAGTTCTGCGGATCCGAAGGGTAGACGGCCCGTCACGGTGCGTTCCCCTTACTCACAAGCGTCCCGATTCAATGCACAAGATCTGAGTGTATTTTTTAAAGTCGTAATTATCTCTAGAAATACACTGAAATATTTACGGATGAAATTATATGATGTCTGGAATTTGCTTCAAAAGAAGCCAGGGGAGTGGGTGGGAGAGGGGAGTGGGCGGTGGCACAGAAGTAAGCAGCCGGGGAACAAGCTGATGACTGCTGAACACAGATGACGGGTACATGTGAAAATTTTCCATAATAAAAAGTTTAAAAATTAACAAATGAATAAGCCACAAAAACAAATAGGGAGCCAAACAAGCGGACAGCATTTCGAACCATCGCCATGACGAACAGGAAGTCCTGTGGAGTCGTCTTCACACGGAACTTCACGGAACTTGGCGGTGAAGTCGAAACCGGCTACTTCTGATCTCAAGCTGTCCACGGACTGCGTTTCCCAAAGCGTGGCCAGATGTTCCCGGATGTCCACATGGGTAAAAATCTCACGTGTTCTCAGCACAGGTAAGCTATACGTACCCATGATTTGAAAGGTTAACACACCCGGAAAACGTGTGTTTCCTAAGTGTAATACAGATGCTCATCTGTCTCTGAAAATCTTCCCGAGTGTCAGACGCTAAAAGAAAGTTATCACGATGGTGAAGATACAGTCAGCTTACCCTGAACGGGGAAATTGGTCTCCGATTAAGAGTCTGACTTTTCGCTGTGGGTCACGGTGCCGACATCGCCCAGCTAACTCGACAGCTGGAACGTGCGGCCGTCCCTACAACTGGGTGGCCTCTGTAGTTTACAAAGCACTCGGCTGCGCCATCTCCCCTGAGACCTGACAGCGCTGCCCGAGGCTGGGCCCTGGGAGGACGTGGCCTGCCTGGGAGGACGTGGCCTGCCTGGGAGGACGTGGCCGACCGCGGGCCCACTGTCCCCCGCTCCAGGCCACCAGGCAGTCCCGGACCTGTGAGGACGTAAACGGTTTGCCGTGCAGACCGGGAGGGGCTGCAGCTCCTCTATGCGCTCGCTGCCCGGGCGCAGGGCCAGCATGGACCCTGCACGCCCGCCTCTGTGCACGGGAGCGGTGGGACCGTCACCGGCCTCGGGAGGGAATCCTGCTCACTTTAGAAAGGCCGCACGCGTGTAAATAAAGACTGCAAGACCTGCGATAACCTCATAAACGTTTGAAAACGCTCGAAGCAACACTTTTAGGTTAGGTCACATCCAAAACCGGCTCTGACGCTTTCCAGCACTTCAGTAACCTGCAATCCCCCAGACCCGCAGCAGGCCGGCACCAGCGGGCAGGAGAGGCCACCACAGGGCAGTCCCGCCCACCCAGGGGCCTGAGTGCGGGCTAGGTGGCCCACTCGCCCCCCGGGCCCGGGGCTGGGGGAGGGGGCTCAGCTTCAGCGCCGCGTCAGTGCCCGCTGCTGACCCGTCTTGAACATGTGGACTCGCACACGCGGGCCGGCCCCGGGCCACACACACGTGTGAGTGCGTGAACACCGTCGGCTGCACGTGTCAGTAACATCCTACAACATCTGCAACTTCCACAAAGGTGACGCCTCACGCGTGCAGTGTCCACGACCTGGAGGGTGACGAAGCAGGAGGCGCGGCCGTCTGGCCGGGCCCGCGGGGCCGACGCAGCAGTTCCTGAGCCGGCGCCTGGAGCCCAGGTGCGGGGCTGCATGGGGCCGGAGCCTGCGGCACAGGCGGCGAAGCCGCGGGAAGTGTCCTGGCGCCAGTCGGCCACCTCCGAGAGGGCCACAGGCACACCCAGCAGCCAACTGTGGTGGCTGCTGGGGTGGGGTGGGTGGCAGGTGGCACAAACGTGCCACCCCTGGCCGCCGGAACCCCCTGCTGGGCGCAGACAGGACACTGCAGCTGCCCTCAGGGGAGGGCGCCAAGCAGCGACAGCGGGGCAGCGTGGCCTCGACGCACGGGCCCGGCCTTCCCTTCTGCTGGAGCCGCCGTGACCCCGTGGCTGGGTGACGGCACGTGTCCTTCGCAACCCTTCACACGCGCAGAGCTGCCAAGTATCCGCTGGGGGCAGTCGGGGGCTGCCACCTCGCCGGGCCTCGTCGCCCCGGGCGCTGTCCGTGGTGCCCCCTGGTGGTGGAAGGCCCTGGACAGACTCCGCGCCCGGTTGCTGACGAGGGCACAGGAGAGGGCCAGCGGCTCCAGCCGGGACCAGCTGTGTGGGCCACGCGACGTTAGCCCTCTCGGCCTCCCCTGCGGGGCTCCCGCTGAAATAAAGCTCAGCTGAGATCTAAAACCAATTACGTCGGAGGTCCCAGGTAGGACGGCCGACGTGGGAAGGGCAGGCTCGTCTGGCTGCGGCTCGCCGCTCACCCTCACGCGTCGGGCTCTGAGCAGGCCGCACGAGCCCCTCCTTGGGGCAGGACGGCGCTGGAGACAGGTGCACAGGTGGGCTCGTCCGTGGGGCAGGCCTGCTGCCCTCCCCGGGCACCGCGCCCCGCAGAGTCTGAGCGGCGAGGCGGTTCCGGGGGGCAGGGTTCTCTTCTCCGCAGCGGACGGTGGGGAAGCAGGGTGGTGGCCCCGCGAGGGGACAGCCGTGCTGCGTGACCCCGCGAGGGGACAGCCGCGCTGTGCAGGGGGGCGTGAGGGCCTTGGCGTCCCCGCCCGTGAGCTGGAGGACTGACCGTGCCTCTCCCAGGCTGCCGTGAGGAGGACGTGCGTTTGGGCCAGCCGGGGCTGCACCTCGCGACTCGGCGACCAGGCCTGAGCACGAGCCGCCACCCGGTTCTTCATCCCGGAGACACCGCAGCTCAGCAATCAGCAGCACTGACGGCTCCGGTGGCCGAGCCGCCCGGCGGTCTGAAGCCCTCCGTGAAACCCCGGCACCGCTGTCTCGGCCCCGTCCTCAGAGGCCACGCTGCCACCTCAGGGGACCGCTGGGACTGGGAAAACCTCCACAACGAGGACGCGACGAGGACAGACGTGGTGACCCCCCACTGTGCTGCCCAGGACAACGGCTGACCTCTCCGCCCCGCGGAGTGGGAGTGAGGGGCAGTCAGGGCAGCGGGGGGCTGAGGAGGGAGAGCGGCCACCACCCATGGCGTGAGAACCATGGACACAAAAGACGCCCTACGAGGAAAACGGGCAAAAGGCTGGAACAGACAATTCACAGAAAAGACACGGCACAGGCCCTTCAATATACTGCAATGCTCACCTTCCCTCAGAGTAAGAACAACAGGTAGAACTAGCCCAGGACAGGACAGCACCTCTGGCTGCCAGCCGGCACGGGCGGGCACACACGGGGAAGCACCACAGGCACTGTGTCCTCGGGTGCTCTCACGTGTGACATGGCACATACCCCTAGTAAGGAATCCGACACTGACCCCCAAAACTGTGTGCATTTTTGACCTAGTGACACTATTGCTATGAATTTACCTTAAAGGTACATCCCGAACAAGACAAACACAGTGGAGAAACCTGGCAGACACCACCTTAACGACGTGACCAAGCATCACCAGTAACAGGACACCCCCCGTCGGTGCCGGAGAGGGTGACAAGTGCCCCCTGCAGCACTGCGCCATGGTGCAGGCCCAGCCCTACTCCTAAGGGGACAAAGGAAACGCCAGCAGGGGCGGCAGGCGTTTGACGGGCCAGAGCCGGAGGGACGTCGAGTGGCAGCGGGAGGCCGCGCGTGAGCCTGGGGTGAGCCCAGCCCCGTGGGGAGTCAGGACGCAGAGAAACAGCTGGTAGAGTCCAGTTACGGAACAGCTCGGAGCACGGAGCTGAGTCGACGAGCCCCTCCGGAGTGCGGTGAATGTACCTGTTATGCAAGAGAAAGTCTTTGCTCCCGAAAACGACACACTGAAGTATTTATGGGTAAAGGGACAAGATGTTTGCAAATTATTTTTGAATGGTTCCTAAAAAAGTTAAGTGTGTGCATGTATGTATGAGCATGGGCCCACAGGACAGCAGAGTCCTGACCTCCGTGCGCTCCGTGGGGACCGCTGTCGGCGCCCCGGCCCGGCCCGCCCCACGAGCAGACGGTGCAGGGCAGCTGAGCAGCCCGCTGCCTTCTGTATAATGCCTATGGGCCGAGACTATGGATCAAACAGCGCGTGAACAGCACCCGCGCCCTCCGAGGGCCTGCGCCCACCCCGGTCCGGCTGTCTCTTTCAGTCATGGAAGCTTCTAGGACGTCGCACGTCTGGGGCTGGTCACCCTGGTGGTTTTCACTTCTCAGTGTTTCCCTGGCTGGCTGTCCTGTTTGTTGTCCTGTGTAAACGTCAACATCTACTTGTGTAACTCCGTGTTTTGAAAGGCACTGGTGTTTTTACTGGGGCTGCACGAAACGCACTGATGAACTTGGGGAGAACGGCACCTCTGTAAAGCCATGTCTTGCTCACCGTGAACAGGGAGTCGGCTTCCGCGGTTCTCAGGAGCGAGTATGTTCAAGTTTACCACACAGGTTTCACTCTCTGTTGTGAAGTTCATTTCTGTGGCTGGGCTGCAATGTGGAAGCGGCCACAGGCACATCTAAATGCTGTGCCTGTGGCTGTAGCTGAGTTCCAATAAAACTTTATTTGTAAGAAAGACAACAGGCCCAGGGGCCATCGTTCAGTGTCCCTGCCTTTCTGAACATTTGCTTGTTGGGTGCTGACAGGAAATGTTGGGTGATCTCCAGTTTTATTTACAGGACCCGAAATCTTCCCCGATTGCTGCTTTTCCCCTCGCCGGTGACGTGATGCCACGTCCATCACCCCAGTCTTCTGCAGACACTGGTCTGTACCGTTAAGCCTCGCCCTGTGACCTGCGCTCTGCTCTCCCTGGTCACCTGTCTCGGTGTCCTCAGACCGAGGTGGCCTTGGTCTTCCTGGCAGTGGTTTCAGACCAGCCTCGGGCCCTGTCACAACTCCTTCTCCGCTCCTGGCAGCTGTCCCCGGTTCGCCGTGGCAGACGCGCAGGGGCGGGAGTGGGAGTGGGAGGCGATAACAGAGAGGACGTGCTGAGGTCTGGGTCTGTCCTGACTTCCAAGCTTGGAAGTAAGATGTCCTGGGCTGAGCACATGGTTTTCACATAGTTCAATTTCCTCCTTCTTGGTCTTCTGTATTGCTTTGGAGGAAGCATTTCGGAGACAGGGATGTAAGATACCGCCACTGCTGTCAGCCACCTAGACGTTGCCATTCCTTGTTTTCTTGGAGCCCAGACACCGGTGAACAAGACTGATGTCAAACTGACATCGAGATGATAACCCTAATAACAGCTCTTTATTTGCACGCAGTCCATCCCATGCAGTAGCCTCACCATCTGTGGGAGGACAAAGGAGCGGGCGTGTTTGCTAGTGTCTGTATGTTACTATTTTTCGAGGTGGCAAGGCAAGGATCATGTGCCACATTTAGGGGTTAAAATACAGTTTTGGGGTTACACCTTCTTTATCACACTTCAGGAATGGAGAGAAAAGTTAGGATAGTTTGTAAAACATAGGATTTTCACTTAGAAATGGAAAAGGAAAATATTAAAAATGACAATAAAGGAAGGGAGGGAGGGAAGGAGGGAGGGAGGAAGGAAGGGAGGGAGGAAGGAAGGAAGGGAGGGGTGTATTTATCGCCAGGCGTGGGAAAACGCTTCCTTTCTCACCACAGTGAGCAATCCCCTGGCACAAGCAAGCAGGGGCAGGGGAGCAAGCGCAGCCCTTACTCCCAAGACGCATGTGCCACACCCACCGACGCCACCCCCGTCTCAGGAGGCTGCACCCGAGCCTGTCCTCTGTCATCTCCCGCTACCCCACCTGCCCCGATGCTCCCATTCAGAGAGGCTGGGGCACCCCGTGACCCGGGGGACGCCCGGACACTGGCTGCTTCTCAGGGAACGTAGAGCAGCTGATGTCTCTCTTTTGACGCTGTTTCCTATCATTTCAGTCAAAGCTAGAGATGACTTTACCTCCACACTGACTCACTTCCCTCAGAAACGTTTGGGTTTAAGCAAATTCCAGGCACTAGTCACCTTGATGTAACCACTTATCTACTGGAACTCTCCGGGGTAATAAAGCAAAGACAGGTCATTACAGGTTTGCATAGACCCTCCCAACTTCTTTGCCTCTCACCAGCACAAGGCTCCCTGATCTGTAAATTTCCAGAACACCTTCAACTCTAGGTGAACTCGATACTATCCACCGACTGTGTACAGCAATTCATCACCGGAAACGTCTGTACTTGATATTAGGAGCTCGGCTACCTTTGTATTTCTTTCAGAACTGTCAGGCTGTGCCACTCACACTCTGAGATTTAGCACAATTCATGTTCTCAAAAATGCTTCATCATATCACCCAATTTTAAGATTAGAACCCGGGGTTGTTACACCCCTTGGCGAAACAAGCAAGGAAATCGCATCTGCAGCGATAAAGGTCACAGGTGAGGGAACATCAGCACCGTGGTGACTTGGGTTCCTCTCATGCCACTGCGAGTGGTGAATATGCACAGGCAGGGACACCTTCTTAGCGACAGTTAAGACTGCTGAGAGCACACACCGCAGCCGGGCGCCTGGATACGTGAACGAGGAAAGCAGCAATCTGATAAGCAGTGGCCACCAGGCCCTGTGCCGGAGCCGGGGGAGGGGGTGGGGTTGGGTGTTTGTAGCCACGAGTGGCTTGAGGAGCAGGAGACAGTGCCCAAGGCCCAGGGGAGGGGTCCAAGAAAGGTGTCCCTCCGGAAGAGTGGGCCTGCAGACGCCCACGCAGAAGAAGGTCCAACCAAAAGTGAGAGCACACCACCAAGGAAAGTCATATCTCTAACCCCTGTAAGAATTAGAGAGGGCCTGGTTTTGACATGGGTTTGCAAAGGCATTTTCCCTGGGTGGGACACAGAAACCTCAAGACAGGACTTCAAATCACCCTGACTGTCAGGGTCCCTAAGTGCTTGACAGAAACACACCTAAACAATTTCTGGGGGAAAAAATTCATCTCAAGCTTCAAAGACTTCACACCATTAAATTTCAAAGAAAAACAACTCCCTGCTAATATTTTAAAAGTTCATTAGGACACAGACATCATGACAGAAAGCTAACCAAAACAGTGGCTGAATCAGAAGATACACAGACTTCAGAAACCAAAATAAGTAGATGTAAGATAACTTTATTTAATGTCTTTTAAGAAAAAGAATTGAAAATATGAGACCAGAATCAACAGATAAGAAAAATAACTACAGATTTGGGGAAAAAAAATTATGTCCTAGGAGAACTTGAAATAAAAATGAAAAGGCTTCATAACAGTTTGGACATAGCTCAACAAAGGATGTGTGAACTGGAAGACGGAGCTGAAGAAATTAGAATATAACCACAGATATGCAATCATAAAACATAAGAGAAAGGGGTTAATAGGAAAAGTTTGAAGAACACAGTGAGAAGGTGCAACATAGCTTTGATAAGATTCCAACAGAAGTGGGAACAGGGTACAACAATGTTTGAACAGATAATGGCTGTGAAACTACCAGAACTTATGAAGGACGCCAATACCTGAATTTCTGAATCCCACTGAATCTCAAGCGGAATAAACAGAAATTTGCACTGTACACATATTAATGGATCTGCAGGGCCCTGAGCAAAGAGAAGCTCCCGAAAGCACATGGGAGGAAAGACAAACGACCCTAAAGGAGAAGCATCTGGGTCAATGGGTGACTTCTCGAAAGTGATACTAGAAGCCAAAAGACGTGGAATTACAGCTTTGACGTGCTGAGAGAAAATAAATGTCACACAACACTACGCCAAGTAAAAAATAAACCTTTTCTAGAGCAAGAGTAAGATAAACATATTGAGATGGCAGAAACTGAGAAAGCTCATCACCAAAAGAGATAACAGAGACAAAGAAATTCTAAAGGATGAGCTTCAGACAGGAAAATGGTTACAACAAAGGTCTGAGATGCAAAGGAATCAGTAAATACCAGTGAAAAAGTAAACAACTATATAAAAGGGTAATAATACAATTCCAGCTCTATTCCCTGAGAAGGCCTAGAAATGTCCGACACAGGCACAGGGACAAGCCCTAACATCCAGACTGCGGTTCTGAAATACAGTTTCTCATGAAAGGAAACCAAAACGCACGGGGAAATGGCTTCCTCCAGGTCTGCGGCAGGAAATGCACAAGGTGAGCCCGAACCGTCCTGTCGTGCCAGATAGCAAGGAAGCCACACAAGGACAAGAGGGACAAGGACATGGTGAAAGGACCTGGGAGCCAACCAGAACGGGCCCCACTAACTAAAGATGAGACAATTTGAGCTTCAATAGTAATCGAAATTGCAATGAATTAAAACCCATCCAATATGTTTAAATCCCTAAATTCATAAAGACATAATAAAACGTGCCTTCCCGTCTTCCTGTCCTGTGCAGTCTGCCCCACAATGCCCCTCGACCACATGACTTTCTTTGACCAGCGGGCCACTTGCAAGTGTGATGCAAACAGAAGCGTGACAAGCAAGTGCACATGGGAGCTTGTCCTCTGAGAACACTCCCAATCCCCAAGCCACTTGGGGAAACAAAAAAGGTCGGCTCCCTGCCTAAAGAACACCTGGAACCTGGAGAGGGTGAGAGGCATGGCCAGCCCATGGCCACCCCACAACGTGCCAGCCACCTCGCTGACGCTGAAGCAGGGACACGTAGGTGATGGCGCCTTGGCTTTCCAGCCACAGGAAAGCCTCCAGACGACTGGACCATTGGAGAGCCTGAATGACCGCGGGAGAAACCAGCAAGGACTGCCGAGTGGGCGTGGCCAAGCGGCGCATTGGGAGCCAATCAGCGCCTGCGCTTTCACTACGTGCACTGGGAGCCAATCACTGCCTGCGCTTTCACTACGCGCATTGGGAGCCAATCAGCGCCTGCGCTTTCACTACGTGCACTGGGAGCCAATCACTG
>CM053506.1:106470184-106497214 GCA_028627145.1 Eidolon dupreanum
GTGTGGGTCAGCGCTGTGTTTCACGTGCATCACCTCGCTGAGCTCACCCCGTGAAGGGGCCTCGTGGACTTTCCACGGACGAGGGACCGAGCCCCAAGGAGGCCGAGCCACACCGCAGCGGACGAAGGCCCAGAGCGAGGCCAGGTGTGCAGGGTCGCAGCTCGCGTGTGCAGGCACGTGTTCCCCTCCCCTTCCTAGTTCTTAGTCCCTGGAGGAAGTCACACACTCTGACGTGATTCCGTAGTGCCAGGCGGGTGCATGTATCCTCACGGGACCTCATGACGATTCTGTTGTCTCGATGTTTGTCGTTTTACCTGCTCGTATCCTGCAGATGTTTTGTTAATTTGTTTTTTAAATTGTTTAGCAATAGCATGCAGAAGTGCAATTGCCTTTTATTGTAAAAACCTCATTTCCTACGAGCTTGCTAAACTCACTCGTGAGTTCTCACAGCCGTTTCATGGTTCGTCACGGTCTTCCGTGCGCGGTTATGTCGTCCGCACCGTCACGGTCCTCCGTGCGCGGTTACGTCGTCCGCACCGTCACGGTCCTCCGTGCGCGGTTACGTCGTCCGCACCGTCACGGTCCTCCGTGCGCGGTTACGTCGTCCGCACCGTCACGGTCTTCCGTGCGCGGTTACGTCGTCCGCATCGTCACGGTCCTCCGTGCGCGGTTACGTCGTCCGCATCGTCACGGTCTTCCGTGCGCGGTTACGTCGTCTGCAGGTGAAGACACTGCTGCCTCTCCCTTTCCCACCTCTGCGTCTCAGTCCCTTCCCCTCGCTTCGTCGGGCTGCTCCCGCCCCCGGCACGGGGTGAGGTGGGGCTGCAGAGCCTGGGCGTCCGATCCCCGATCTCAGCCAACGACCCGTCCTCGGGGTGGAGCAAAGGACACCCCCGCGGGATGAGGGGTGACGTTCCTTGGTCCTTGGGCGGGCGTTTCCTGGAGCCCTCGTGTAAATGCTGGAACCTTACGACGGGGCCCGCCGCAGCCCCGTGCGTACCCGCCAGCGCTGACCGCCGCGTGAGCCTTTCCATTGGGCGACCTCAGCCGGCGGGCACCGCCTGTGCCCGCGCACCCTTCTGGGCTTTGGGAATCTTCCGCTCGCGACTTGCGACGTTCTTGGAGCAATAACGCCTTTTTTCCCAAGCATTTCACCGATTCCCCATCTCCAGTTTTTCCTGTCCTCTCACGAAGCGTGAGGAAGTAGATGTTTCGTTCCTGGAGGGACAGGCGTTTGGAGGAGGGGCGCCTCGCCCGTGCGGGCGCGTGGGGAGCGAGCTGAGCCCGCCTGCCGCCGAGGCTCGGCGCTCGTGTGGACACAGCGCCGTCGGTGTCGCCGTCGTGGGCACCGCAACCTCGGGAGCCTCACAGGGAGCAGACCTGCACTCGGGTCTCCGTGCCGGACAGAGAGCCTGCGCCTCCAGGGGGCGGAGCGCGTGTTCCGTGACATGCAGCGCAGCGTGCCGGGCAGTGGCGCAGACGGGCCCGCCCCGGCCCCGCACACGCGCCCGCCCCGCGCCCCTCCCCCGGCTTCGGCCCGGCCCGCTCCCTCGCGTCCTCCAGGGCTGTCCGTCCAGCGAGGCTTCCGTCGCCGGCCCTGTACCGCTGCTGCCTTCCCGCCCGCTCCGCATCACCTCCCAGAGCCCGCGCTGGTCCCCTGCTCCCCGCGTGCCCTCCCACTGGACCGCACGGAGGCGGCGGCCACACGGGTGCTGGAGGGGTACTCACCAGCCCCATTGCAGACACTCAGAAATAGGTGCCGGGCGAGCAGGCAGCTGGCCTCGGAGGACGCGCATGCCCCTCGGCTCCGGGCGGGAGCACGCTGTGCCGGCAGGGGCCACGCGTGGGGACGTGGGAGGTGGCGGCCGCGTCCTGAGCTGTGAGGACGGGAGCGTGTGAGCCTCGGACACCGCGGAGGGGCTGCTCCCGGCGCGGCCGGCCCCTCCGCCTCCGGCCCCAGGCTGCTCGGCCCCCTCGCGCCTTCTCCCCCGGGTCCCCTCCCTCCACCCCCATGCCGGTCGCGTGAGTCTCTCTGACGGAGACGCGCCGTGTCCCCCAGGATCCCCGGCCGGCTGAACGACAGGCGGACGCCCCTGGGCGAGCTGAACTGGATCTTCACGGCCATCACGGACACCATCGCCTGGAACGTGCTCCCTCGGGGTGAGGCTGCCTTCGGGCGCGGGGGCGGGGGCGGGGGCTGCTGCCGGAAGCCGGGCGCTGCTGCCGGAAGCCGGGCGCTGCTGCCGGAAGCCGGGCGCTGCTGCCGGAAGCCGGGCGCCACTGGCCCCGGGCGGGATGGCGTCGGGGGAAGGGCGGCTCTCGGGAGAGGTGACCAAGGGTGACGGGGGCGGGCAGGGGCTGTAGGGTCCCTGTGAGGGGATGTGGGTGCCGGCGCCAGCCCCGTAGGCAGTCTTCCAGGCAGCTCCGGGGCTCATGTGTGTCGGGGTCACTGCCCCCCCCCCACTTCCCAGACCAGGGCTGCTGCTCTGACTCTTCCGTTGCTGGGTGGGCCCGGGCGTGTGTCTGTGCCGTGTGAGTGCTGCCCGCGGCACACGCGTGTGTGGGTCCCAGCGCGCTGGTAGGAATTCGGGCGGCGCCTGTATGTCGGGCTGGGCGCGCTGGGCACGAGCCCCCGACACCTGTTTCTCTCCTCTGCCCTCAGATCTCTTCCAGAAGCTCTTCAGACAGGACCTGTTGGTGGCGAGTCTGTTTCGAAATTTCCTGTTGGCAGAGAGGGTCATGAGGTCGTGTAACTGCACCCCGGTCAGCAGCCCGCGCCTGCCCCCCACCTACATGCACGCCATGTGGTAAGTGTCCCACGGACGGACAGCCCGGTTCTCTGAATAGTGTGGGTGTCCTGCGTGAGCACAAGGCCGACGGCACCCCACGAAGCAGGAGAGGAAGGCTGGTCACCAAACGCGGAGACGGGGGAGGCGTCAGCAGGCAGATAAATCACCCCTGCCGCCCTCTGCCAGCAGGAAGCCCCGGGCCTTTTGGGGCTGGGTGGGCCCGTGCCCCAGGGCCCCCACAATCCTGTGACCTGGGCGGGGGTTCGGAGGAGACCAGTGCTGAGGAGAGAACCCACCAGCTGAATTCACAGTGCCCCCAGGATGGCTGAGAGTGGCCGCTGTGGGTTGGTGACCCGTCGACCTGCGTGCCCGCCCCACAGCACGCGGCTGGTCTCAATCTCGAGTGGCTGTCGGCGCTTGTCCCCTTACCCAGGCTGCTGCCACTAACACCGCTGGTGACAGCAGCAGCGGTGGCCACGGCGTGCATCGTCTTTCATGTCCCCATCGCGTGCGGGGCTGGTGGCTCCTTCCTGGCCCCGCGCGTTTGTCCGGCCGTTGCAGGCAGTGCTGGGAAGTGAGCCTTAGTTACGCGGGTCGGTGGGCGAAACCCCAACACAAACGTCCAAGGAGAGCGACTCGCTCGTGGTCAGCTCGTCTCCGGACCCGTCTCACAGCATCTTGTTGTGGTCATGCTATTTCAGCCAGTGAGTTTCTTACTGTGTCCGTGACCACTCTACCCGACCCTGGAAACCCAGAGAGCCAGGTGGGGTTTGTGAGCTCCTGCCCCTCGTCCACTCAGGGAAATCGAGAGCTCATCGACTCACCACGAGATCGCCCAGGGCGTGTGTGCGCCGTGGCCCGACCAGTCAGCAAGAGGGACTGAGGCATGCACCGCCGAGGGCACACTAAGGGTTTCCAGCGGCGGCAGAAGCTCCGTGTGAGCCGGGCGGGGCCCCTGCACACTCGTCCCCACCGCTCCGTGACGATGGCGTGGGAGGGAGGGCCGCTCGAAAAGCCTGCCCGAGACGCAGAGCGGTAACGAGGACGGAGACCCGCCTTCGGGGTGTGCTGCCTCACGACCTCCTCGGGAGCCCGGCTGTCACACAGCGTCCTGCAGACACGGGAGCGGCGGGCAGAGGGCCAAGCGGGGTCAGTGCTGCCCGCCCTGGACGGGGCCCTCTGAGCTGTGGGGATGGGCCGTGCTGCAGGGTGGACACATCCCCGCTGCCCAGCCACCCAGTGCGGCGTCCGCAGAAGGCTTCCTCTCAGCGTGCGTCCCCTGAGGGGTGTGCTCGGCTGCAGAGCGGGGACAGATGGCGGGCCAGGGGCAGCAGGACGGGAGCCGGGGGGAGCGCGAGGCGGCCGGGCAGCAGTGACTCCTGCCTGCTGGTCGTCCTGGACATCTGTCCCTGGCGTTGGCCCCCGAACGTTTGTGAGCTGGAACTCGGGCCTGTCCCGTTGGGTGTCAAGTCAGACTCCAGGCACAGCGGCAGCGGCAGGGACCCCAGGGGCGGCCAGAGGTGGTGGCCGACGTGCAGGTTCCTTGTGACCCGAGGTCACGGCTTTGCACACGACCGGTTCTTCCTCCTCCCTGTGGCCTGAGACCAGTTTGGGGCCCAGGCCTCCCCCGAGCTGGGGGCCGGCCGCCCCGAGGGCGCACTGCTGCTCCCCGGACAGCATCTAGCATGCCCGTTTGGGGGGGCTGGCATGTCGTCTCCGTTCCGGGGGGCAGCTGCGAGGGAGCAGGCTGCGGCTGGCTGCCCGCACGGGGGAGCGGAGGCCCGGGCGCCAGCAGGGCCGTGCCCCCCTGTGCTGCGGTGCTGGCCCGCAGGCCCCCGGCAGAGCTCATGCCCATGGCGAAGCCCGGAGCCCTGTCAGATAGAGACCCGCTGCAAGGCAGTCAGAACTCAAGCCTGGAGTAGACGATTCTCCATCGGGTCGTTACACTCCTAGGGTGATGATGGAGAGCAGAATCCTTATTAGGGGAAGAAGAGAACAAAGTGTAACAAAAATTGAGGTTAAAGCAGGGAGCGACATCCATCTGCCTGTGGCCTCGGGCTCAGGGCCCCTCGGGTCTAGTGTCGGTGGGAAGCCGTGAGGGAGTCGTTCAGTCGCTTCCAATTTCAGCCGTCCGAGCCCTGTGCCCCGAGCTTCGCACAGGCGGCAGTGTGCTTGCTGATTGGCGGGTGTGGGCGGGGGTTGGGGAGGCCCTGGGGCGCCCTCTCGGGAGTCTCCCAGCTCCAGTGGCACGTTTCAGTCCTGACGCATCCAAGCATCCCCCAGCGAGAGCCCCCTCTCCAAGCTGGGGGGCCGGGCAGGGCCAGGGTTCAGATCGCCCACCGCCTCCCCTCCAGTCTCCCGGGACACCTCACCCGCCTCTTCCTCCAGGCCGCGGCTGTGGCCCTGGGCAGACAGACACCTGGCCCTGTGTCTGCCTGGGGCCAGATGCAGGCCTGGGCTCCAGCAGCCCACCCCACAGCCTCAGGGTTTTGCAGGGCTCACTCCCCACATTTCCTAGTGAGGATCCCAAATTAAAACCCCAGTTCTTTTTGATTCCGCCCTGGAAAACGCAGCCTGTTTCAGTCGCCGGCAAAGCTCGGCTGCAGCACCGTCGCCGTGCTGTGTGGTCTGCAGCTTAGTGGGGCCGGAGGTCGTCTCGTCCCCCTTTCCTGTGTGAACACGGGCGTGCCCAGCGCCAGCCCGCGCTCTCCGCCTCCCCTCGCCTCTGCCCGGGCTCACGGCCCCTCCTCGCGTGCTGGCGCCACGTCCGACCCTGCGGTTTTCGGCAGGTCGTGGACGTTCTCACACCTGCTCCTCCTGTCCGCTGCGAACCCTGAACTCGGTGCTTTCCTCTGTCGCCCACACGGCTGTGCCCTCCCAGCGCCGGCCCCGAGCAGCTTCTCTGTATCGCTCCCAGTGACCCGAGTCGGGCCCCTAGCCCCCGGGCCGTGGACCGGTGCTGGTCCTGGCCTGTTAGGACCCGGGCCGCACCGTGGGAGCTGAGCACCGGCGGGCGAGCGGAGCTCCATCTGTATGCGCAGCCGCTGCCCGGCGCCAGCCTCACCCCTCAGCCCCGCCTCAGACCACCAGGCATTAGGTTCTCAGAGGAGCACCCGTCCCTGGTTCCAGAAAGGTCGGGGACCACTGGCTGACCTGGACCCCCGCCCCATGGCTTCCCGGCACGTGGGCAGTCTCCCCTGTGCCTCGGCACAAATAAACACACAGCCATCCTGGGCTGCTTTTCTGCGTGAGAACGGGCAGCTGGGGGAGGTCGTGACACCCCAGTGGTTGGGCCCAGGCGGGGCCAACCCTTAGGAGCCGTCAGGCCAGACGGTGACAACGTGGCTCAGTCCCCGCCTGCACCAGCTCCGTCGCAGTCTGCTCCTCTGTTAGGGAAGGACAGGGAGGTGCGGTGGACGGTGCCGAGGCCGCTCCAGGCCAGCACGCTCTCGCGATGCTTGTCTAGAACCCGCAGGACCTCAGGAAGTTGCGGTGCCGTGTTACTGGGCTGTAGTCCTCCACCCCGTGGCTCCGAGGAGACCGGCTCGAGGGGGCACGTCAGCCGCAGCCCAGGAGCGCACTGCCGAGGCGCGCGCCGACCCCCGCCCACGTCACAGCCCCCCCGGCCACGCGCACTTTCTCCTCCTGACCGCGGAGGGTGACACTTTTTGCCTGGTTGAGGACGAGGAAGCTGCGCGGAGCTTCGCGGCGGTGACTGGCTGCGTCCGCCTCGGGGCTGGTGCGTGCGCCCCGGCCTGCAGGCCGGGTGTCGTGAGCGTGCGGCCGCTGCCGACTGCCCGCGCCGGAGCCCGCTGGGTCACGTCCCGATCGCCTCTTCCTCGGGCTGGCGGGGCAGGGCGTGGCGTGCAGGGGGCGTGTGCGCGTGTGGCGGCGGACGCGTCGTCGCGTGTTCCTGTCCGGCTCACGCTTCCCCCGCGTCCCGGTGTTCGTGTTTTTCTCCTCGTTCCCACCCTCGACAGAGGCATTCTGGGAAAGCACCCTCCCCCACACGCGGTCTGAAAGGGTGGGGGACCCGCGCGCCCCAGGAAATGGTCTGGCAAGGGGTGTGATGCTGGCCCTCGCCTCGGTCCCACGGGGACCGTTTCTGAGCGGGCGAGCAGTTGGGGTGAAGGGGGCCCGCGCTGCCCACCCTGGGCGCAGGGAGCTCGAGGTGGCCGTCACACCCCGCCGGGAGCTGGGCGGGGACGTGCGGTGGGGACGGCTCCCTGTGAGTGGCCTCGCTCTGCCATGGGCCCCGCCAGGCCTGCCCGGCGTTAGCCATCTCGCGTGTGCCAGCACTGACTCTCGGGGACAGCACCAGCAGTGCCAGGCTGCAGAGCCCGGCCATCGAGCCGGAGACCGTCACCCCGCCACCCAGACGAGTGGCACCTGCCTCGTCCCCGAGGGCTTTGCGTTGGGCGTAGGTCAGACGCTCTGGGAGGGGAGTGGGGGGTGGGGGGGCTCCGGGGCGCAGCGAGGGGCTCTCAGGGCAGGGGGTCCACGGGCAGACCCCTTTCTCCTGGCCCCACACTGGCCCGTTTCTGACGAAGCTCCCTGGCCTGACCCTGGCGTTTGGTGCCACGTCAGCGTGTGACGCTGCCACCGTTCGGCCACGGCTGTGCATCGGCGTGGGCATCGGCGTGGGCAGGTGCCGGCCGGCAGAAACTGCGTTAGAAAACGTCCCACACACGAGGCTGCGGCGTGCTGCCAGCCACGTGGTCCTGTCCCCGCTGCCCTTGGCGTTTGCCCAGACGCAGCCGCCGTGGGCACAGCCGCTGCTGTGCGCGGTCCGAGGCCCCGCAGTGGGGCCGGTCAGTGATGCCCAGAGGGCGTGCTCTGTTCTCTCCCCAGGCAAGCCTGGGACCTCGCCGTGGACATCTGTCTCTCCCAGCTGCCCACGATCATCGAGGAAGGCACCGCGTTCCGGGTGAGTGGTCTGCAAAGCAGCAGTCAGGTGCGGGGCCCGGGGCGCTGGGGGCCCGAGGCCGGCGCCCCCGCTGCACGCAGTGCACGTCCGCAGATGTGCCAGCCGGGGTCGCAGTGAGACTCTGAAGAGGCCCGCTCTTAGGAGGAACCTCCTGTGAGCACATGCTGCGCAGACTGCTCCCCTTGGCACCCCCTCCCCCCCGGTCCCGCCCGTGCCTCCGCCTTCAACGGTGAGTGCGGTCGTGGGAGCCCAGGACGCTGCCGCTGGCGGCCACGCCTGGGTGTGCCAAGGGGCCGTGCTCACCCCAGGGGACGTCCGGCCCCGGCCACGGCTTGCGGTTGGGCCTCGGTCGTGGATCCCTCTCGTTTTCCTCGCGTCACCTGAGGGGTGGACCCAGCGCTTCCTGGAGCCCTGCTCGCTGCTGCCCGTGCAGCTCCCCGCTTGGGCTCAGGATGCGTGTCCTGGTGTTCCATGCGCCGAACGCCAGGCCTGATGCCCGGTCCTGTCCCCGAGCCCCGTGACGGGAGAAGCACACCTAGGGCACCCTGAGCAGCAGGCAGAGGCTCTCAGGGCAGGTAGCCGGGCCACCGGCAGGAGGAGGTGGCACTGTACCCCGCCGACCAGGCGGCTCTCCCCCGGAGGACACGGTGCGGGAACCCACGGGACCCGGCTCCCGGGTGCCCGTCGTGTGAGGTCAGCCGGTCTCTCCGTTAGCGCCCGCCCACCCCAGTGCCAGGTCCCTGTCGGGGCCGACACTCCGCTTCCCATCATCAAGGCCAGGGTCTGCGAGTATTGCTGTGCGTCGTGGCGGGAAGCGGGCTTTTAGTTTTGTCTCCACTTGGTCAGAAGCGTGACATACTCATTCTCTGTGTGTATGTTGCGGAAAGTTGCACCTGTCGCAATCGTGCAGCTTGGTGAGTTTTACAAGGGAGGAGACTCGAGCGGCCCCCACCCGGGGCGGGCAGCGGGGGGCCACAGCCCCAGCTGCCCCTTTCCCCCGCTGCCCTCGGGCCACCGCCTTCCCCAGAGTCAGCACCGTCCTGCCGTTCGTACCCGCTGGACGCAGCGCCGTGTCCCGTGCTTCGGGACACACTGACTGTGCTCCCGGGGCTTGTCACTCCCCTCGTCACAGCTAGGGACTCCCAGGTCCTTTGTCCGATGGCCGGGGGCATCTTGAGTCTCCAGGTCGCAGCCTCGCAGGCTGTGCTGGCCACGCCAGGCCAGGGCATCGAAGCCCGAGGCAGAAGGAGAACTCAGGGTTACCGAGCCTGACTTTATTTAAAATGTTGATATTTTGTTCATCATGATTTTTTGCCTTAATTTTTATATTTTTAGATATTGCACCAAGTGTCTTTTAATCTTGACGCCTGAGTTTTTTGGTGCCTGAGGCAAACGCCTCACCCCCTCGCCTGGCGTGGCACGTGGCATGAAGGCCGGTGACAGCACACGTGCATTCCCTTTAGTCCCCACGGCAGGCCCCCCTCCGCTCCGCAGACTCCCCCCATCAGTGACATTTCCGCCTTTTCCTCTTCGGGCCGTTCTGCTTTAGCATGAAAAGGCTTTTCTCTGAGATTCCATCTTGGGTTTTGCTGTCGGCTGACAGGCCCCCTTCTGCACATTGCCTGGGGAGGTCCCGTGGCCCCTGCCCTCCGATAATGTCTCTTCCTTACTGACGTGTGGCGCGAGGCTCGTGTTCTGAGTGCGGATCCTGTGTCTTTGTCAGAGTGGGGTGGCTTCCTCTCCGGGCCTCATCAGCGTGCTGGGTCGGTGTTTACGTACGGTAGGAAGCGATCACCACAAATCAGTTTACCTCTGTCTCCATACAGAGTTATAACAGTATCACCTAGTATTTTCTCCATGCTGCTTATTGCACCCCTGTGGCTTGTTTATTTATAACTGGGAGTTGGTCCCCCATAATCTCCTCCACCGGCCCCACCCACATCCCCAACCCCATCCCTCTGGCCACCACCTCTATGTCCTAATCCGTCAGAGTGGCTGTAAATGGCATCTTGTTAAATTTAATTTTCATTTTTTCTTTCTTTCTTTATATTATATTATATTATGTTTTGGTTACAGGTAATTTTGTATGATGCCTTTATTAAATTTACTTCTTTGCTCTAATAATTTTTCTATAGCTGAGCACATGTGTCAGTCTCCCAGAGCAGTCAGAAGTGACAGCTTTCACTTCACAGTGAAAAGGAGCCTCCGGCCACGGTGCTTGCCGGTGGAGAGGGGCAGGGAGGCGGACTCACAGCTTTGGGGTTCTTCTCACTTGGGGCTCAGGGACAGCAGCACTAAGTAAAAACGAGTCTCTAAGACCAGGGGATGCAGTGGTCACTCTGCTCGGCCTCAGTCCCCTCCACGGCCTGGCTGCCCCCCCCCCCCGGAGCCACCTCTAGTGCGGTTTGCCTGGTCCTTGTCGGTGCCGACGACGGTGCCCCGTCCACCGTGCCAGCGCAGCCCCTGCCCCGTCCAGCCTGTCCCTCCACCGCTCCCGGCCCCCTCCCAGGTCCGGCTCCGTCTTCCTGTGCCGCGCTCTGCGGCCCGAGCACACCACCTCCGGGTAAATCTGCACCTGTCCCCTCTGAGCCTGTGCGCACCGGGACCCTGTGGTGCCCACTAGCCTCGAGGGGCCTTCCGACCAGACGTCCCGCCCCAGCACCTCCTCCCCGAGGACACAGCACGGACAGAGCCTCTGCCGGTCCCCACAATCGGCCCGCAGCCCCGCCCTCAGCCCGTCTGCCCCCCCGTCTCCCATCCTCGGCCAGCCGCCTGCACCCCAGCAGCACCCACCTGCCCCGGACGCCGCCCCCGCCTGCCCCTCCGTCGCTCGGCACCCGCTCCGACCCGGGCCCCACTCTGCAGCTGACAGATGCTCCGTTCTCCCGCCTTGGACGAGAGCCCCGCCCGCCGCGCGGCCACACCGCACCCTCTCCGCAGCCTCGCACGTCTCCCTCCCACTCCGCAGCCAGGCGCCTTAGGGAGCTGTCTGCACTCGGGGCGCCTCTGCCGCCCGGCCCGAGCCCCCCCGCCGTGCCCCGCCCACGGCCACCCTGAGCCCGGACCCCGCCCCCTCCGGTGACCCCGCGCCGCCAGCTGGGCGCATCGGCTCTGGACCCGCGTCTGGGCCGACCCGGCCCCGGGCTGCGGTGTCTGCGTCCAGGCCCCTCCCCGCCTGGGCCACCGCCCACGTGAGGTCCTCACTCAGGCGCCCCTGGAGTCAGCGCGGCCGGGTTCCCTGCCCGCTCCCGCGGCACGGGCTTCTCCGCACCCCTCCGGGTGCTCCAGTCAGGGGCCCCGAGGTGTCCTTAGCTTGGGCCTCGTCCCTCCCCACACTCGGCCGCACATGTGTCCTGCCAGCTCCACTGTGCAGCATGCCCAGGTGTGACCACCTCTCGCCACGTCTGACGGTGGCCGCGCAGAGCCGTGACTGGCATGGCGGGCGGGCCTGTGACGGCCGGTGGGACGCAGGAGGCCGGGCCCTGACCAGCGCCTCTGCCCGCCCCACAGCACAGCCCGTTCTTCGCCGAGCAGCTGACCGCGTTCCAGGTGTGGCTGACGATGGGCGTGGAGAACAGGAGCCCCCCCGAGCAGCTGCCCATCGTCCTGCAGGTGAGCCCCAGCCCGGCCCTGCCGGCCGGCCGTGCCCCGCCCCTCCCGGGACGGCTCCTCCAGGGACGTGTGTGGCCGTGTGACTCGGCCCCGCCGCCACCGCAGCCTGGCCAGGCGCCCTGGGGGAACGCGGCAGCAGTCACGCGGGCCCCCAAAGGGCGTTCCAGCTGCAGGCTGGCGCCCCGCCCCTGCCCCACGAACCCTAACCGCGGTTGGGCCAGACGCCCCGCCTCTCTGCCTCACGCTTCGGGGGCACCGATGGGTGCGAGCCCACTGCGGGCTCCACTTCGGCTCCTCTGCCTGTCGGAAGCACACGGGGCGCAGACCACCCAGGAGGAAGAGGAAGGGGCCTGTGCGAACGGCGCCGCTGCCCCCGGACGCGTCCCCGCTGCAGGGTGCAGTCACAGGCCGCCCTGCGGGGACCTGTGTCCGCGTCCGCACTGCAGCTCGGGGGCTGGGGGTCGGGGGGCATCTCGCCCCGCAGCGTCTCTGGGTGGTGACGGGGCGGGGGGCGCACTGGGAAGAGCAGCAAGGCTCCCACGTTTCCAGTTAGCACGTGTCGCTGCAGAGGCGCCTGCCCTGGGCCGTGGCATGGGGAAAGCTAATTAACCCCAGGACGGCATCAAATGGGTTTGAAAACCACTGGTCAGTGTAGACACCAGGGTTTGATAACTCGGTCTAGACCCTGGAAGAGGTTTTCTGCAGCTGGGGAGGGCGGCCGAGCTCGGGGAGAAGCTGCGGCAGCTGTGGGGTCACCGGCAGCAGGGGGGAACGTCTCCGTCGGCACCGGTCACGACGCGGACGGGGCGCCCAGCCCTGGGCTCGGGGTCTTCGATTCCGAGAGTCGCCGCTGGCATCATCGCCTGCCCCGGAGGCTGCTGGGGTCGCTGGCTGCGTGAAGTAGGAGCTCGCGTCTCCTGGGCACCTGTCCAAGGACACGGCCTCACTTCCTTCCGAGAAGCACGCAGACTCCTCCCTCAGGCCGCTGACCGCGTCGTGACAGAAGCACCCCGGCCTCGCTCGGCCCAGTGCTCGCTTGGGGTGGCTCAGCTGCCCAGGATCATCTGAAAACTGGGCGAACAGCTTCCCTCCACCCCCACCGTGGACGTGGCCGCACTCGGTCCTGGCATGGGTCCCCTCTGCCCCCGTCAGCCGGACGTGGACTCAGGAGGTCGCTTGCGGCAGAAGTTTGACCTGGCTGAGGACCGGGTGGTCCCACAGTCGCAGCAAAAAGCCAGCTCGAGAGGAGAAGCAGACGTGAGTCCACGTGCAGCCCGCGGCGCCGGCCCCCGTGCAGGCGACAGAGCAGTGTGCCGTGCCGTGTTGCTGGAGTCGGCTCGGGGCCCGCGACACGGCCCCGACATCGTGACCGGAAAGCAGACACTCGCCGCCCGCCTGGCCACGTCCAGGACCGTTTAGTTTAAGATCGTCCTGAGCGTGCGAGGCGAGCTGTGAACAGATGAACAGGTTTTCAAAACAAGAAAAAAGCGGTAACAACCAACCAAAGAAAACCGACCTTTGGCAGAAGCCAGCGTGTCCTCCTCTGACGAGGGCAGCGAGGTGGCGGGAGTGACAAAGCCAGACAGACGGCAGCGGGGACGGCGGAGGTACGGGCCGGCCGCAGCAGAGCATTTATGCAGCCCGTGGCCCCCCCCACCCGGCCTCCCGTGCTTCCAGCAGCGGGGTGCAGCGAAACTGGGGCGCAGTGAAACTAGGGCTCAGTGAAGCCAAGGTACAGTGAAGTCAGGGCATGGTGAAGCCGAGGTACAATGAAGTCGGGGTGCAGCGAAGCCGGGGCGCAGCGTACCCGTGCTTCCCAGGGCAGGGTGGAGGCGGAGGCAAGCCTGCGAAGTCCACTCTCTCGGGCCTGGCAAACATCCTGTTGTAAATGGCCTTCTATCGACTTTTTTAATGTTCCATTTTCGAGCCACACTCCCTCAGGCACAGAGAAGGGCTGAGCCGCCCTCCGGGTGCGGAAGCAGGGCAGTGACCCGTGACAGACTGGGCGGGGGCGTTTGCGTGCCCTTCCACACAGACATGGCAGAGGCTCTGTGGTCCTGGAGGCCCGTGCCAGGGGCGGTGCCCGGTGGGATCAATACGAACCTTCCTGAGGAAAACACGAGACCGAGCGCCAGGTGCGCCCGCTTCGCCGCGGTGGCCGCCCTGCGGCTTCTCCCCGTTAGCTCGCTCGGCTTGGCCGCGCTGTCCCGGGAGCTGCACCCCTGCTGGAGCCGGGACCCAGCAGGGCCCGTGAGCGACCCTCGGACCTTGGGAGCAGAGACCCTGGAGCCTTCCGGTCCCTGACACCTTTGCCACGAGCCGGGGAGAATTTCCCCCACCCAGAAACTCGGAGGCCACAGCTGCCGACCGTCAAGGCCAGACGCAGAGCCCCCTCGGCCGGCGGGTCCGCAGCCCCTCGTGGCGACGTACACGGACACATGCTCTACCGACCAGCCCGGTGGCCTTTCGTGCCTTTTAAAAGTGGAGGTCAGCAGCAGGATGGGACGGAGGACTGCGGGAGCCGCAGCGCCGTGGGGCCTGGCGCTCGCGTCCCCTGGGCTGGCTGTCACTGTCTGCACCCCGCGTGCGCCCAGCAGCCTGCGGAGGGAGTGGCCCCGTGCTGTGGAGGGGGGTGGACGGGGCTCTGTGGGACGCCAGGCCTCGCGACTCCGTGCGGGCCTTTCACCGGCAGAGCCGCCCGCGGACGCCTGGGTCCGAAGGCGCGGGGCGCCTGCTTCAGCCAGGACGATGGCTGGGGCGCGGTCATCGCGCTCGTTGTGGCCATCGGGGTTTTAGGACCCATGCTTCTCGCCTCCGGGCGCCGGCCCGCGGGCCCCACGCCGGGCTGCACCGTGACCGTGCATGCTCCGAGCGGCAGTGTGCCGGGCGCCCCGTGCCCGAGGCAGCGCGGGGCTCCTGCTGCAGCGGCCCTGCCTCGCCGGGGCCTCGTTCGCACCAGCCCTCGGCCAGGGACGGCCCGGCGGCCCTGTACCCCCCCCAGCATCTGTCCCTAGTTTCCACGGATCTGGGGCAGTCTCAGGCAGCTTTTTTTTTTTTAAAAAAAAAGGATAAACGTAAACAAACAAGTTAGTTATTTTTGCAAAAGTAACTTTATGTTGGGCTTCGCTTTTTTTAAAACATAAGTCAACAGAAAGAATTGGAAAGAAGGCGTCATTTTTCAAAAGCACGGTGCTGGACGTCCCCAGCACTCTGCTGACGACACTCGCTCTCCAAGGAAGCGGTCATGACCACGCACAAAGCCCTGCGCTGCCGGAGGTGCTGGCCGGGCCGAGACGGGGCCTTCGGGGTGCTTCACGGCACGCACGGCAGCGGGGGTGGCGACCCGGCCCCCTTTACGCTTTGCATTCGTGCACGAGACCGTCGGTCCTGTTTCCGGGTTGGTGCCACGTGAACCAGGTGACCGGAGCTGGCCCGGTCGCGTTTCCTGCCCCGTGCTGCGTTTCCGCCTTCGCCAGTCGCTCTGCCGCTTACCTTCACAGACAGAGCCGTGGTGCTGTCTGCACTGCCTGACATGGCAAAGGGAATCGGGAAGCAGATCTCTACAGGCTTTAGGGGCATCCGACGTCCGACTTGCGACAGCCGCAGCCTCTCACAAACCCGGTAAACGGGAGGCTCGGCTCGGCTCGGCTCGGCTCGGCTCGGCTCGCCCCGGACAGGCTGGGAACTTGGACCTCGGGCAGGTTCGCTTTCTTTAAACACACACAGCCGCTCAGGACGCCTCTGAAGGAGGGAGACACCCTGGCTCCGTGCGCTGAGGCCGTGGTGGGCCTCGCGCTGGACCTTGGAGAATCGGCCCCAGGCAGGTGTTTTCTGCCTCCGGTGAGGGAGCTCTCAGGGTGAGAGGCCAGCTTCGCGCCAGAGACCACCCTCTGTCCACTGGCCACTGTGCTCCCACAGCCCTAACTTTCAGGAGGCAGTGGAACGTGATAGCCCACAAGTCAAATGCGGGGTGGCAGGCCCTGATCCAGCTGTGTCCCTAGGATGCCTCCCCCTTACGACCCCTCCCTGCTTCAACAAGAGCGTCTCCACCTCCCAACACAAAACCGCTGTCCAGACGCCCACCACGGAGCGGTCATGTGGCGTGGGGACCAGACCGGAGGAAGACGAGCGAGACGACCCCATGTCCTCTGTCCACCTCGCGATCCTCCCTGCGCCCCCACCTGCCGTGTTCACCCCTATGCGGGCAGCCGCTGCGGCCGCCCCGCCCCCACCCTGCTGTGCCCGTCCCGCCTGTCCCACCCAGCGGGTCCCTGCGAGCCCGCTGCCCTCCTCCCAGAGCCAGTGGCACGGCGGAGACGTCCCGGCCTTCAGCGTCACGCCCTCCTCCACTCATGCCCCCTGCCTTGGCACTGCTCGCCCCGACCCCGCTGGCCTCACTCCAGACTTCGTCCCAGCCTCCTTGCTGTGAGCCGCCTCCTCAAGTCCTGTGTGTCACGCTCCCCATCGGTCACAGACGCATCACGTTTTCCCATCGCGTTGACAAGTGGCAGTGTGACACGGCTAGTATTGTCCTGGGAGCTCTCGTTTGCTACTTAACGATAAAACCCGTGTGTTTCCCTTGTTTTATGAATCAAGAAACGAAGGTTCAGAGAAGTTAGGTGCTTTGCCCACAGTCACGTCACCGAGCACCATGCGGTCTGTGTCCCACGTCATCGGAGAGGGCAGAGGGGACCGCAGCGCGTGTGTGCGTCTCGCCGGCCGTGCAGGCCATCACCGCCCGCCTGGGCCGGTCCTGGGGAAGACGCCGCGGAGCTGCGCGGGGGCGCGCCCGCGGCGCGTGTCACAGGGCCGTGTGCCGCCAGGAGCACGAGGACGGTCACGCCTCCCGCAGGGCAGGCTGCGGGGCGTTTACGCACACTGACGCGAGTGAGGCGCGGCCCTGCCGTCGGGGGCGGCCGGCGTCCGTGTGCGCTGGTGAGTGAGCTTGGCGGCGCGCTGAGAGGAAACGGGGGAGTGTCCCCAGAGAGCAGCGTGCGGCGGTGCGCACCCCGGAACGTCATCGGTGAAACGTCCGTAAACGCAGTGCGCCCTGCGGCCCGCGCCTCGCCCGCTGACGGAGACGCGAGCATGAGCGTGGGGCACCCGCCTCGGGTGGTGGGTGCGTCCGCCTCTGCCCGCCAGACCCCCGGAGCGACGGGGCTTCACGTCACAGGCCCCTTCAGTGACACCATGTCCTTCTCTCCTCAGGTGTTGCTGAGCCAGGTGCATCGGCTGCGAGCCCTGGACCTCCTCGGGAGGTTCCTGGACCTGGGCCCCTGGGCGGTGAGCCTGGTGCGTGTTCTGCGTGGCGCCGGGTGGGGCGGGCCAGCGAGGCTGGCCGTGGGCACGCCCGGCAGCCTGTGGGCCTCCGCTGGTTGCCGCAGCATCTGGGGTCTGCTTTTGCTTTGCCCTCTCGTCCCTTTTGCTGTTCTTAGGCATCACCTTTGCGGGACAAAGTGCCACCAGCCTGCTGCTCTTTAGTGAGTGGCTCTGCCCCGCCACAGCCCTGTCCCGTTTCCTCCAGGAAGCCCCTGCAGACCCTCGTTCGCCATCTTTGCTCTCTGACTCTGGGCACGATTCCGAAGCCCTTTTCTGGTGACTCACTCTATAGCAGAGCAGAAGCGGCCATTTAAAACAGAAGAGACTGACCGCAGGGGAGGCCACAGCTCAGGGTAGAGACGCGGAGCAGGGTCTGTAGGCTGGAGGAGACCCGAGACACCTGTCGTTCAGGTGCAGTACAGGACCTCGTTTGGTTCTGTTTGCTAGTGAACATTTGAAAGTTCAAGTTGGAAAAATCAATACTCAGGAAACAATTAGGAATTTAGCTGGATGTTTTCTTATTAAGGAACAACGGTTCGTTTTCTTAGGTGAGGTAACGGCCTGGGGTCGTGTTTTGATGAGAGATCTCATGTTTAGAGGTGAACACTGAGTGTTTACAGATGAAGTCATGTGATGGGACAGGGGCCCCTGCGGCTCAGGCAGCGAGCCTGTGGGCGATCAGATGCCATTTCATCTCTGGTTAGGGCTACTTAAATCTTTTCACCATGTAATTGTCACAAAGAGGGAGGAGGAGGAAGGAGGAGCAAGCCCGACACTAGGAAGAGGGGTCAGCGCTGGCCACTGGCACTGACACTCCCTGGCGCCTGCGGCCGTAGACCCTGTGGCGAGGCGAGGGCCGTGTGTGCTCGTGCGGGACGGCGTCGCCCGCACGTCATGGAGGAGGCTGGGCGGCGGGGCCCATGTTCCCTCGAGGACAGGAAACGTGCAGTCACGTGCTAGAGCCGTTTCATTCACATGGTCACATTAAAACCTGAATCCAGCCCTTGAAGAGGTCAGTGTGCCCATGGAGGCTGCTGAGGTCTGGTCTGGGGCTGGGTAACCATGGCGACAGGTGCCGCTCTGGCCGTTGGCAACGGCCCCAGGGCCTGAACCAGAGGAACGAACATTTGTCCCTCGTTAAGTGTGGCCTGTGACACCGGGACCCGGGACCTGCCATCGGCCGGGTCACACCCCTGCCCCTGTCCTGGGCGGAGCGCCTGTGAGACAGCTTTGGAACTGCGACAAGTGAGACAGGACCGAGCAGACCGGGACGCTGGTGCGGGCGGGCTTTGTCCCGGCGGCCCGCACACGGGGCGCCGTCCTGTCTCGGGTCCCTGCCGGGGGCAGAGCGGCCCCCGAGACGAGCGGCCGGCAGAGCGCGGGCACAGGGAAGCCGAGGCGGGCCTCGCAGCCGGTGCAAGCCGACCCCAGGGCGCGTGGGGGCCGCTGGGCGGGCGAGGCGGGCCTGCTTGTGGCTGAGGGCAAGCCCGGCCACCGGGCGGGGGCAGTGGGGTCTCGGGCGCAAGGGTGCAGCGCTGGACCCGTCCAGGTCTAGAGCAGCGCGGCCTGGCGCCCTGCGGTCAGTGGGATCGGGGCTGGACCCGCAGGAGGCAGGACGTTGGCTCCCGCGCACTCGCCCCGTGGCCAAGGCCCCTGACCCCGCCTCCCCCCCCCCCCCCGCAGGCCCTGTCCGTGGGCATCTTCCCCTACGTGCTGAAGCTGCTGCAGAGTTCGGCCCGGGAGCTGCGGCCCCTGCTCGTCTTCATATGGGCCAAGATCCTCGCCGTGGACAGCGTGAGTAGCCCTGTGCCCCCGGCCCAAGGCCGCCGCCGCGTCCAGGGACACCCTCCTCGCTGAGCCCGCCGCCCCGCCCGCTGGCAGTGGGTGCCGGGAGCAGGCAGCGTCCCAGGGCGCGGTGCCAGGGGCCGGCTCCCCTCCGCCTCCCACGCCGGCCCCGCACTTCCCGTCCCGCCCGCCTCCCTGCACCAAGAGCTGCCGGCCCTTCCTCTCGGCCGGAGGGGGCCGGCGCTTCCCTCTGCCGCCCCGCGGTCGGTCGGCCCGCCACGCGCCCTTCGCTGCTGTGCCTCGCCCTGCACGCCGCTTCCTCCCCGTCCTTGGCTGCGCCAGGCCCACGGGGCTCCTCTGTGTCTGCTGATGCTTCGCCTTCCCCGCCCTGGCCCTGGGAACGGTCACGTGGAGGCCCAGGCTTCCCCTGTATGGCTTGGCTCTGCGGCACCGGTGGTCACCGGCGGTCACTTATCAGCCGTGACCGCCCAGCCTGCGTCTCCCTGCCAGCCCTTCCTCGCGCCTGCCGGGCCGCAGTCACCTGTCTCGTCTGCGAAGATCTGGAGCTGTGCCGCAGGCTGTAGGTGACGCAGGGGTCAGCCTTCTCTGCCCTCGACGGGGTCGTAGCCCAGGAGACAAAACCCTGTGCTGTGACGCCAGACGTGACACATCCCACGGTGGCGTGGGCCGCGTCTGCACTGGGCGTGAACGTGGGAGGCTGCTGAGCGTCAGGCGTGGGAGGCGGGAGCCCGGGCCGGGGGGCCAGCACAGAGGACATTCAGGGTGGCCGCCGGCGTCAGCCTGGAGGGCCCTTTGGGGCACAGGCGCTTCCTTCTGGGTTTGGGCCTCTGAGCTTTGCATGTTAGCAAAAGTGAGAAGCCGCTAGAGACAGTGGGAACCAAGTTGTGGTTTATAAAGTGCCTGGACTCGGTGTGAAGACTGTGAGGTTGATCATGGGGGTGGGGGCCGCTGGGACCTGGGGGTCAGTGGGCGGGGGGAGCCAGGCGGACGTGGGGGGAACGTTCCGAGTTTGAGCCTAGGTGCTGGGAAGGGCAGCCGTGTCGGCGACAGGGGCCACTGGGCAAGGTGGACGTGGTCGGGGAGCATTCGGGAGACTGTGGTGCTGAGGCCCTGTGGCCCAAGAGGTGGACACTGGGGACCCGTCCAGCCAGTGACGATGGCAGGCGATCTCGGAGGGGCCGAGGGCGGAGCCGAGGGAGCCGCTCTAGGCAGTGAAGGGGAGTCGTGGGAGCATCCTCCAGGGCCCTGACTCCACACGCAGGAGGACACCCAGGATGCAGTGTCGGGCAGGGCACTAGGCAGGAGGGCCGCACAGTGGCCTCACGTCCAGGAGTTGGTGGGTGAGGACCAGCATCGGAGCAAGCTGGGAGCTCGAGTGGACAGCGACCTCGGCGGTCTCTGTCCAGGAGGAAGGGGCCCGCGGCGACACGGACCGCGAGTGTGCGTACGTGTGAGTGTCACGGCATGGCAGGGCTCTCGTGTGGCATGGCCTCCATTCTCCCACACGCTGTGCGGGATGTGTGTTTGCAGATCCCTGCGGACAGGACCACGGCCTGACCCGAGCTCAGGGCCTCGGGCCACATGGGGTCCTAGCAGCTCAGCAGAGAGGCAGACAGGCGTGCAGGGCAAAGGCGTCCACTCACATGTCCGTGGGCAGAGACAGGAGAGGGACTGACCGCAGTGGGCCTCTGTCCTGCCAGCTCCCCCTCGGCCACAGCGGTGCCATCAGGGCCTGTGTGCCCGTGAGCTAGCCCAGCAGTCCACGTAACCTGGGGCTCTGGTCAGGAGGATCCCCTCGTGCGCTCTGTCCAGCACTGGCCAGCCTGGAGGTGACAGAGCAGGCCGATCCCGAGCCTGGCCCTGCCCGCCCCTCCGCGCACGGCAAGCCCACCGGGAAGCCCCAGGCCACTTAGGGCAGCCCGCCCACCGTCCAGCCTTGCTCCCCAGGCCCCAGGCCTCCTCGCTCTGCAGCAGCCAGAGCTTTGCTGTGAGGGGCCAAAAACAGGGTAAGGGCTTCACAGTGTCCCAGGGTGTCCCCGAGTGTGAGGCAGCACGTTTGCTTCTGTGCGAGGGTGTCCTGACCCCACTGTCTTTGGCTGCTGTTAACACGCTGCACTCTCACTGTTCCCTTCGCCATCCTGCAGCCACTGTGCTGAGGCCAGAGAGCCAGGAGAGGCCCTCCAGCCCCCCGGCTCCTCGGCCACGCTCAGGCCACCTGCTGGCTCTCCCGCAGCCCGGCCCTCGGGCCGTCACTCCCCCGTCTGGCCGTGCGGACCAGCATGCTCCCGGTGCCTGCTGGTGGCGGTGATCGGCACAGCCTTGGACGTGCCTGATTTTCATGCCCTTCTCAGTGCTGGAAACAGCCCAGGCTGGCCTCGACCTCGGTTCGACCTTGACCCTTCTTGGGCCCAGTGCCCGCCACGTCCAGTGAATGCTCCCTTGCTTGTCTGCTCCAGAACAAAGACCAGGCGCCCAGAGGCATCACGTTTGCCAACAGAAGGCCTAACCTTCCTCTCCTCGGACAAACAGCGATTTCTTCAAAAGAGCGTCTGAAACATTGCATTTGAGAGTTAAAAAAAGAAAGCTAAATTTGAGTCCTGCTGCCCCCTGTACTTCCACAGGCCATTTCCCCTCCGCCCGCCGTCCCCTGCCCCTGGACCCCTGGAGAGCTGGGGTGATGGCGCCTCCGGGCTTGGGCACGAAGCTCAGGGCCACGTGTGGGAGCGCGTGGGCATTCAGAGTGAGGGGGTACAGGTGCGGACCCGGACTTTGAGCCGCTCCTGCGGGTTAAGCGTGGGCTTGTGGGTCAGGCAGCCGTACCTTTCGACCATTTCTGTTTTGCCCTTTTCCAGACGTCCTTGAAGAGTCACATTATGTTAAAAAACAAAAACAAAAAAAAAAAACGAGGGGGCTCTTTTCCCGGGGAGACTTGAAACCGTTTCACTTCTCAGTGCTCTCTCATCCGTGCCACACTGCGTCGGCACTGTCCTTGGTACCTGGCCATCGAGGCCCCGCGTGGGGCCCCCAGGTGCATCAACGGTGATGCAGAACCAGTGCAGGAGTGGGCAGGACAGGTGACACTTGGGGCAGGTGGGGCCGCGATCCGCACCCAAGTCCGTGCCCCGGGGCCAGCCCCCGCCCGGCTGGAGCACGTCGGCCCTGGGGACAGGCTGTGGCTCTGGTTTTCGGAGCAGTGCGTCTGCTCAGTTTTTTCCTTACATGAAAAGGGGTGCCCCTGCAGAACGCACTTTGCTGCTCTGTTTTCGGGAGTTGCAGCGTTGACGGTCACATTTCAGGGCCAGGAATCCCGTTCACCGCCGAGCCTTGCTGCCGTTTGTCCCCAGTGCCTGACGCCGGAGGCTCCGTGCCGAGTGGCCCCCACCCCACCTGGCGTCGACCGCCCCCATGACACTGGTGCCGTCACGCTCGACAGAGCCCGCAGACAGCGTTCGAGCAGACGCCGCGGGCCGGGCCCCCGCGAGTTCATTCCCAGCCATCCTGCCTGTCGCTCCTGCTTGCTTAAAGGCAGCTGTCCCACTGAGGGGCGTTTTGAAGTGTTCCGGTGGGGACCAGGCTGGGGCTCCCCGTCCTTCCTCCTCACAGCCATGTGGCCGCACTTCCCCGAGGACCGGACTCCGCGAGTTTAGGGACATCCCACACCCCCGTCTGGCGGAAGTCGTGCTGCCCTGCTGGCCGCCCCGCAGCCGGCCTGCCCCACACGTGACGGCCTGCAGCACCTGGGTCCCGGTCAGGGCTCCCATTGCCCATTGCCCACACACAGCAATGCCCAGGCCAGGAGGAGAAGCTGCCGTGGGCAGACCGAGGCTCGCCCAGCCCCACGCTCGGCTGCCCCCACTCAGGCTGCACCCCGGCTGGTGGGGAATCCGGGCCCCCTCACCCCACAGGCGGAAGCTGAGCACACACCGCATGCCGGCACGCAGGGCTCATGAGGGGCTCAGACGGGGGCAGGAAGCACCTTGGCCTCAGACGGGAGGGCCCGTCCGGCAGGAGGACGGAGGGTGGCTCTGGGGAGAGGAACAAAGACTCATCTGACTGAGGAGCAGGGGACACTGTGGGGACACTGATGTGGCTGAGAAGGCGTGACTCGGGGCAGGAGAGCCAATAACAGCGTGTCAGGAAGGCCCTTTTGTCTCATTCCCGACTCCAAGAAGTCTGCCCCCAGTCTCGTCAGGGTCACCCAGTCCCCACGGTAGCTGCACTCAGCGCCTCCCGGCCAGAAGTACCAGGACGTGAGGAAAGAGGCCAACGTGACCCACACCGAGGTCGGGAAACGGTTCTGTTGACACTTGGAAGATGTTAAAAGCACTCAGCTCGGAGAACCGTGCTCTCTGCCTGCCCCACAGCGGCCGGGCCCCTGGCCCCTCCTCTGTTTCCAGGAGGGTCCTGCACGGCCCCCAGGGTCCCATCCTGCGTCCCTCCTCCACCCTGCCTGGTGGCCGAAAGCCGACCTCCAGCTCTGGCCCTGTGGCCTGGCTCTCCCAGAGCAGCCACACGGGGCGGTCGCACGACCCCTCAGACTGCAGGCGTGGGCGAGCTGGAATCCCCAGGCGTGCCTGCACCAGGGCCGCCCACAGCTGGCTTGAGCGAGGGGGCCCATAGCCCCGGCCTCGGCTTGCACACAGCCTTCACGATGGAGCAGCTCAGCACCCTGGAGAGCTCCCCCCAGCACCCTGGAGAGCTCCCCCAGCACCCTGGAGAGCTCCCCCCAGCAGGCTGCTGCCTGGCCTCCCGAATGCCCGATGCTGGCCCAGGAGACACGGCTGTCCCAGGTGCAGGTAAGACCTGGTTTCAGAATCGGCGAATGGAGCACAAACAGCAGCTGCAGGACCCGCAGCCCAGCCCGCCCCTCCCTGGGGTTCTCTATGTGCCCCTGGCTTTCTGTCCCCCGCCTTCTGCCCTGGGCAGCGGCCTGCAGCTGCTGCACCCTTGGGCCTCCCTGCCTGGACCCTGGATGCTGGCACAGCCCTCTGGCTCCTTCTGGGACCCCTGCCAAGTGGAACAGCACCCCCAGCCTTGGCGTGGGACTCGAGCAGCAGACCCTGGGAGCCAGGTGTGCACGCTGGCCCCATGTGTCCTGCCAGAGACCGGGGACGCCTTTCGAGGAAGTGCAGCAGCCCAGAAGCCCGCAGCTGGGGTGTCACGTGCGCGGTCGCCCCCCACGCACGGGGTGTGCAGAGCTGAGCCTGGCATCTGTCTGGAGAGACATTCTCCACCTACACTGACGTCCCACTGGTTCCCTGGTGTGGGCCTTGTGCCGATCCACAGGTGGGACGTGGGACCCTGGCCCACCTTAGGATTCTGGAAGGTTCCAAGTTGAAGACGATTTAAAGCAGCTCCTTCACTGACAGCCACTGTTCAAGGAACAGAATCTAAAGCCAGAAATGGGCTTGTTCTGTGTTGGGCTTTTAGTATGTGACAAAGATAATCCATTCAATATAAGTGCTGGAAAAACTGGATTTCAGTTGGGAAAAATAATGGTGGAGTCTTTCTCTCCCAGAGGAAAAAAAAAGGACTCAACCCAAACTTCCCGAGACAAAAGCTCCATGTGGTGAGCCGGGTAGACAACCCAGGGAACGCTGCAGGCGAAGGACCGGTGAGCTCACGGACAGCGGCAGAACCGGTCCAGACAGCGCTGTGGGCAGGGAACATCAAAACCACGGGTTAGGAGACAGTGGCAAGCGACTCGCTATACGAGGATTTGGAGCCCCTACGGGGGCTGGCAAAAAAGGACATGTGAAGAAACGATGGCTGGAACGTTTCCACGTTTGATGAACACCGTAGACCACAGACCGAGGACAGCCACAGACGCCAGGCGCGAGCAGCGTGAAGCAAACCGCCCAGTACACGTCGGGGCCCAGTCACGTAGAAAATGACGATGGATTTAAAAACTCGAAAGCAGCCAGTGAAAAAGGGAACAGAAAAGCAAAATGAGAGCAACAAGATTACTTGTCCGACGGGAGCTACGTCCTCGCGTCCTGGGAGGACTACCCACCGGACCGAGCGGCCCGCCCGCTGGCCCGCCCTCGGCCTCGGCGTTTGTCCTGCCTCCCTGCAGCGGCCTCACCGCTCGCCGACCCCGGCAGTGCCGGCCTCTCCTCTCTGGGTCTCGCTGTCCCCACTTCTCCCCGCACACACACACGAGCGGGACTGGCCTCCACCCTCCAGCAATGACCCATCACCAAGACCTGAGTGGGGTCAGGTGGGCCGAGAATTTGCCCAGAAGCTGCTTTCTGGATGGTCCGGCTGCACAGGCGCCCGGGGAGGGGCCGGTGGGGAGGGGGCCCGGGCGAGACGTGCGTCTGTGCCCGCAGACGGCCTGTCCGTGTCCCGACGCCTTTTCCTGCGTGTTCACTCTAACACGCTTGAGAGCAGCGTTAGGTTATGGAAAACGAAGCTCGGTGCACGGGGGCCCCCGCTTCCCGTGTTGACATCCGACACTAACACGGCACGTTCCCACAGCCTGGGGACCAGCCGATGGTGACACGTCATCAGCAACTAAAGCCCGTCAACTCAGGTTTTCTGGGTTTTCACGTGATGTCCTTTATCTGCTCCCGGGTCCCGTCTGGGGTCCATGTGGCACTTAGTTGTCACGTCTCTGCAGGCTCGTCTGGGCTGCGATGTCTCGCAGATGGTCCTTTCTGGGGTGACCCCGCCTGTTGTGAGCAGCGCCGGGCAGGAACTCTGTAGACGGCCCCCGCGTTGGGATCTGTCTGCTGTGCCTCGTAAGACAGGGGTGACGGGTTTGGGGGGGACAAGCACAGGGCACAGTGTCCTCCTCATCCCGCGACATCAGGAACCCGTGCTCTCCACGTGACTCCTCACTGTTGATGCGACCTTGGTCACCTGGCTGGGGTGTTGGCCAGGTGCCTCTGCCTGTTTTCCTCCCTTCCATGCTGTCCTCTGTGAGGATGTCACTGTGACCCGCTGAGATTTTTTTGCTGTGTGAGCTGCTTTATGTCCGGTCGAACACTGTTCCTTTATTCGCTTTCGTTATCTTTTAAAGTCTGAATGTCGTTCTTCAAATTTCTTTCCACTGTTACTGATTTCGGTTTGTCTCATCCGGTTGGCGTTGGAGTTGGGCGGTTTTGTTGTTTTCACACTCGGGGTTTCCCGGCACCCCTTCCCGCAGTTCGCTCCTCTCAAGCAGCCTCTCGGCTCTGCCACCCTGCGGCTCCCACGGGATGGCTCCGCTGTCAGTGACAGCTGCTGGCGGCAGCCAGGCCCGTCCCAGGTCCGGCCTGTCACAGGCCCTGGCAGATGCTGCTGCTCCTTCCGGCTTCTCGCTTTAACAGGAGCTCGACTGCAGGGACAGGCCGTCTGACTTCTGCCTACGTCGTGAGGCACCGAAACAGAATCCGGCGCAGGCGGCACCCTCGCGAAGACCCAGGCCTCGCCCGGAAGCCGCGCTCGGCCCGCACGTGCTGTTGGAGCGCCTCGCAGCGGCGTGCCTGTTTGGTGACATAGAGCTGTCACGAGAGTGACTTTTTTAGCTGTCACCTCAAGTAAATGAGGTGACTGCTTCTCAGCAACCCGGCCGCCCTTTTGCAGGGCGAAGTGTCACCCAGGCCGAGGGCGGCAGAGGCCATGGGTCTGTGGAGACGGGACGGCTGAGTGACGCGCTGTCAGGCTGCTGAGTTAGCGCTGCAGGGCCAGTGCAGCGAAGGGGAGAGGACAGGACGGGGACGGGGACGGGATGGGGAGGGGATGGGGAGGGGAGGGGACGGGACGGGGCCGGCCAGCCCAGGAGCACAGCCGCACGCTCGGCCGACACCGTGGCACCTTGCAAGCTCCGTGGGAGGGGCAGCCATGAGAGCCTGGAACCGGGCCGGGCTCGTCGCCTGGTCCAGGAAGCGCCAGCACAGACCCCTGGCCCACCCAGGACCCTCGGGCTGTCCACTGTGCCTGGCGTGACCAGAAGCAACCCAGCAGAACGGCGAGAGGATACACACCGTGTCTGGGTCGCAGTTCTCCCTGGGGTGCGAGGCCCGTTCAGTGTTAGGAAAGCTATTAAGATGATATGTTAATAAGGAGAAGACGGCTAACATTGATCTTCTCTTGAAAAAAACACTCGATAAAACAGACATCAGCAGCTACTTCTCAAACGTTTGAAATATCTGCTTGTCAGCCCAAAAGCCAGGATGCCACCACCAATTAGACGAGAAGGAAATTAAAAGCATAAACACTAGGATAAAAGAAGTGAAACCATATGTTTGCCAATGGAGGAGACGGCCCGCGGGGGCAGACAACCCAGAAGTCAGACCGAGACACAAGCCGGCGAGGAGACGGTGCTCCGTCCACGGGGAGGGAGGCCTGCATCGAGCAGACACGGCCCGGCATGCGAGGGGAGTGTGGGCGACTGGGAGGCGCTCCTGGCGAACTCGGAAGCCAGCCCCACCAGGCGACGTGCCCTGTCCGGCGACGGGAGCACGGGAGTGATGGGCACAAACGTGTCGGCGTTCTCCGCAGCCGTTCAAACCACAGGACAATCCCCGTAAGACTGCCAGCGAGCTCTCCGTTCATAAACCCCGAAACTCGACAAGCATGTTCTAAACTTCC
>CM053506.1:106497714-106517499 GCA_028627145.1 Eidolon dupreanum
GTCAGCCGCTAAGGTGCAAGCCCCGACAAGCGCCCCCGTACCAGATGCTGTCTTTATCGGCGACGGCCACGCATGGGGTGAAGGGGTGGAACTTGACCACGGAGGGGACGCCGGGGTTCCTGTTCAGAAATATCTGGTCGTCCAGTCTCGTGATGCCTGTGAGAGAAACACAGCAACGGTCTCACGTCACGGAAAACAGGGACGATGGCTCCGTCCCAAGGCAGACGAGGTCTGGGCCTCGTGTTTGGGGACTCGGAGAAGCACCAAGCAGACAGAGGGGAGCGGGGGCGGGGAGGGCCCCCGCCTCTGCCCGGACCCCCGCAGCGCCCACAGGCACAAGCTGGACGCGAGGTGAGTTTCGGTGGAGCTCGGCATCGCGTGCATGGCGACGGCACAGCCGCGACACTCCAACTAGTGCGGCCGGTCCGGATTTTACGGAGACAGCGCTGGAGGAAGCTCAGTGCGGCTGGGCTTGTCACTCAGACTCCAGGCTGAGACGTCGGGCACAGCCAGCACGCCTACGACCCGAAGTCCTGGAGGGCCTTTCAGTCTGGAAAGGTGATGACCACGCAGTTCCACGGCTGAGGAGTGGGCAGAGACTCACAGGGGAGCTGGGTGCAGATGTGTCACCAGGCCCCGACCCTAACCCCTCAGGGCGGAGTCTGCTGTAGAAGAACAGAGACTAAAAATGCAGAGCGCCAGCATGGGTGCAGGATTCGCTTAGCGGAGCGGCACGTCGGCCCCCTCATCCCTGCGGTGTGTCACCGGGGAGGGCGTTATAGGTAGGACGCCTCGTTGCCTGGGACACAGGCCATGGGTGACGCACGGAAAAGCCTTGGCTCACCGATGCTTCGGCCAGTCCTTCTCATGGTCCACCAAAACAGCAGACGCCGGCCACCACCACACAGCAGGTGGGACAAACTCCTGGCAAACTGCCAGGAGGACGTGGCTGTGGCGGGCGCTGGCGCCCTGGTCACCTCGCTTCGGAGGGAGGGTCACGTCAGGCCCTGAGGGGTGAGGGACGACCGGATCTAAGTCGGCGAAGACGCCGGGTCGCGGCTGGCGGGGGCTCTCCTAGTCCCCGTCTCCGCCGGGGCGGCCGTTTCCGGCGACGCTGCTCCATCTGCAGGCTCGCCTGCCCATCCTGCTCGCCGCTACGTCCCTCCCGGCGCAGCGAGGCCGACGCGGGCCGAGCGGGTGACTGTCTCCCACGCCAAGTCCGACCGTGCCGCGTCCCGCGGTGCCCCCTCGCCTGCTAGGGCCCCGCGCTCACCACCCGTCCGTGTGCTCCTGAGCTGACCCCTCTCCTCCCACAGAGCCTGGAAGACAGCCCCGGACGAGAGCCCTCGAGGCTGCCTTCAGCGCTCGCCTAGAAACCCCGCTGTTTCTCGAATGGCTGGCCCTCGCTCCACGGCCTGCTCGGTGCTGCCCGGAGGCCCTGGCCCGGGCAGCGGACCTGTCACTCTGGCCCAGAGAGCGGCGCCCATCGGGCCAGTTTGCCTTCCGATGTCCACATGTGTGCAGGCTCAGCTTCCGGGCCTTGCGAGCACAGGGAGACCGCTGGGCCAGCTGTGGGCCCGTGAACGTCCACGAGCATGGCCTTTGGGCGCCGCAACTCTCTGCCCGCTCCGAGGAAGGCTGTGGTCACGGGCTGCACGGCGGGAGCGGGGGCGGCTGGGCAGCAGGCGCTGGACGTGGACACTGACGAGCGCTTCGTGTCGGCCGCCGCGGCTCCTTCACATAGGCAGAGTCACACACAGCCGGGACCAGTCCTGCAAGTGGCCGTGGCCCCAGAGCACTCCGCAGGGCGCTCAGCAGGGAAGTGCTGGGAACATCTCGGCGGCGGTTCCCGGTGCCCCGCGGTGGGATGGCTGGGGAGGGACAGGGTCACAGGTCCTCACTCCACTTTAAAAAGTAACGCTGTAATCACTGAAGTTCACAGGCCGGGGGCCAGACCTAGCCCATCAGCAGAAGAGATGAGACTGCGTGCTGCGTGGCTCGCCTGAAGCCACCGTGATTCAGGTCACTGAAGGAGCCCAAGGCCACTGTGCTTGTCTATGCAGGCCGACAGCAGAATGCAGGACACGGCTCCCAGGGTGGGGCTGGTCCCTCCCAGAGAGGGAGGGGACCTGTGTGATGTCCTGGGCTGCAGCTGCTGGCCCTCCCATCCCAGCCTGACCCCAGGAGAGGGGCGGGGGGCTGTCCCCTCCCCCTTCCGTGCCCGGGGTGGTGGCAGCTAAGGCGGGCCGTGGCCCAGAGTCCTCTCTGCAGCACGGTGGCCCCCTGCTGACCGCCACTTCACCCGGGGAGGCTGGGGGCAGTTTGGTGTCTGCTGACAAATCTGGCAAAAGGGTTGGTGAAATGGGACCGGAACAGAGCCCCGGGGGCAGAGCGTGCGTGTTTCGGGGCCGCCCCGCCCCGCCCCTCACCCTTCTGGATGAGCCGCCGCGCCTGCCTCCGGACGCGGGCGTTGCGCAGGAACCGCCACTCGCGCTCCTTGAGGATCTGGCTCTCCAGGTCGTGCTCCTCCGGGATCTGCAAGGACAGACGCGCCCGCGTGACCCGGCGCTGCGGAGGCGGCTCCCCGAGCCCGGGGGGCCCCCTCCGCACCAGGCGCCGTCTCCCCTCTGCTGGCTTTGGAGGCTCGGAGGCCAAGGACCCCCGGAGCCTGAGGGCCACACGCCGCCCTGCACCTCAGGACCCAACCGTGGGAGCGAGGCTGCGGCCTCACGGACGCGGGTGCTGGAGGGGACATGAGGGCTGTGCGGGACCCGACCTCCCGACAGACTGTCCACACCTAAAACGCGAAGCTGGCCGGCGGGCGCGCTCACGGGCCCTGCCTTTGCTCCCAGATGCCAGAGGGCCGAGGCATCCAGTGAGACCGGCACCCCAGGAGCAGCGTCGGTGAGCAGCTGCGGCCTGTGTGCCCCAGGGGGCAGGCCGGAGCCGGTGCTTCCCCCCCCCACCGTGGCACAGGGGCAGCGGGCGGAGACCCCCCGGGGGGAGGGCTGGGAAGGGCTGAGCTTGCTGCAGATCCGCAGGTGAAGGCAGGCCAGCGCCTTCACTGCCCTCCCAGCCAGCTCCGGAGACGGGACGACGTGGGCACCCCTCCTTGCTTCACGGGCTGTGTGTGTGCACGTGTGTGCACGTGGGCTGGGCTATAGAAATGGGTGTGCAAAACCAGGACCAAAGGGAGGTCTGCACTCAACAAATAAGCTAGTGTTTGGTCTGTTTCATTCAGACACATAATCGCTTATTTCTGTGACAAAGATGGATTCCCTTAGCCACACGCTCACCAGGCACATTCACCCGACTCGGACTCCCTGCCTGAAAAGGCCCAGAAGGCGAAAAAAAGTAAAGAAGCGGGAAGGAGCCCGGCCGCCCTTCGGCCACATCCAGACAGCAGCCGTGCCCTGACCAGCTGCGGTCAGCCGGGGGCCACTGCACGGGTGCCGCGCCCGCTGTCAGCGGCAGGGCTGGTTTTCTCGGCTACAGAAGGCAGTCACACGCGTGTGCTTGCGGGCTCGAGACAGTCACACGCGTGTGTTCGCGGGCCCGAGGCAGAGAATCGAGATGACTTCCACACGGACAGCAGTGTGGGTCACCTGGAACATTCGATGTCTCCCTGACGCTCCGTGCGATTTCTGATTACAAATGACCTGAGCCCTGCCTCACTTTGGTACCCACACACAGGTGGCCTGGAGGTCTGTCCCTGGCTTTTCATTTACGCTTTCTTTCTTAAAAACCACATAACCCACACCCAATTAAACGGCAACTCGAGGGTGCGCAGACAGGGAGGCATGAAGAAAGGGTGTCCGACACCACAGGGACATCTAGCAGCTCAGAAATGACCCCACGAGGGCAGAGGGGAGACGCTGGTTTCGTTGATGACAGCCCAGTGCTTCCTGGAAGAGAAACGACACGTGGCCAGTGACATGGAGCAGTAACAGGGAAGCCGCAGAGACGCAGCGGGCAGGAGGCCGCATGGGGTCCGGGCTCCGAGGGGACGGGCTGGGGGGGGGGGACGTCGGAAAGGCTCTGGTGAGCAGCCGGTGGCAGGGCGGGGCGGGCTGGGCCGAGCGCTCCCTGCCCACAGGCCAACACCCCGCCCGGCACACACGGGGGCCTCCGCTCTGCAGATCCGAAGGAAACGGGGAGGGGAGCCGAGGACGGGGGAACAGCCGTGAGGACGCGCCGGGCGCGCGGGCAGCCCCGGGTAACGGAGGCGCCACAGGGCCGCGGCTCCCTGGCGGGCTGCCACCCCCCCTGCACTGCCGAGCCTCCGCTCTGGGCCCGAGCTCGGAAGGGACCTTCAGAACCGAACCGCACGGCGGCTCTGTCCCTGGCTCTGGATGCTCACGGTCCTGGCCTCACCCCAGGCTGCGGCTCCGAGACGTGCTCTCGGAGGACGTGTGGGAGACGGCTGCGGTCCACCCCTCCCGGCCGGCAGGCGAGCCGCCGCCGCACCGACGCCCCCTCCTCCGCCCACCGGCCCCGTCCTGGCAGCTGCTGGACCCGGCCGCACTGCCAACCGGGCTCCGTCTCCGCCGTCGACCGCGGCTCGGTGACGCCAGCTTCGCAGTGAGCCCCGAAGGAGGACGGCACGGTCCTCCTACCTCAGGCCGTTTCGAAATCTACTTGTTTTTGTTTCTTTGCTTTTCCCCACAGGTTCAGAACAGGCCGTTGTCGACGGACAAAGCCGAGGCCGCTGGCTGCGCTTCTATCGCGGCCGCTGCGGGCTTCCGGCGCCCACTCCTCGCCGGCGCTGTTTCCCGGCGTTCAGATCCTGCTGCCCTGTTTTTGTTTTTTTGGTTTATAGCTAAATATTTCATTTTTTCGGGGTGGGGGGGTGCTATGGTAAACGGGTTAATTTCAATTTCCAATGGTTCGTACAGAGACACAGCTGATTTTGTGTCACGGCCCCTGCGCCCTGTGATCTGGCGAAACCCACTCGTCCCAGTGGCACCTGGTGGCTGCTCGGGGTGCCACGTGCTCACTGTCACGGCCATGAGCTCCGGCCGCTGCCGTCACACGCTCCGCTGGCCGTGCTGCTTCCCGCATCACGGGGCTGGCCAGGATGGTGGGGAGGGCGCTGTGTGGGGACGGCGGGGTGGGACGCCTTCGCCGCGGGTGTGGTTTCAGAGGAGAAGTGGGCAGGCCTTTCCCCAGAAGAGGGGCGCTGGCCGCAGGCTGGCGGTGGGCGCCCAGCATGGGGCCGGGGCCCCTTCCGCCTCCAGTTTGCTGGGTGTTCTCACCACCGGCGGCTGCTGAGTTTGGCCGAGCCCTTTTTCTGCAGCTGCTCAGAGGCCCAGATGGCTTTGGTCTGCTGACACGGTCCACTACAGGACGAACTAAAAAACGTCGGCTCAACTTTGCGTCCTTGGGAAGGAACCGCTTGGTCGCTGGTGAGTTACCCATTTTGCATGTGGCTGCGATCGACTCAGTGTCTCGCTGAGGGTTCTGGGTCCGTGGTCACAGAGGATGCTTTTTATTCTCCAGTTGCTTTGCTGTCACAGCGACGCGGGCTCTGCGGTGAGCTGAGAAGCGGCCCTCCTCTCTCACATTGTCACAGCTGCCATAGCGCTGGGGCCGCGTCCCCCCAAGCTCTGGCAGGGCTGGCCGGTGACACTCTCCAGGCCCGAGCTTTCTCTCTGCCGGGAGGTTTTAACCGCAAACTAACTGCCTTCATCAGGCCCAGGATGGTTTGGGTTTGCTGTTTCGTACTGGGTTTCGGGAGTTTGTGGGTGTAACGTGGAGATGTCGGGGTATCTTCTGGGACCGTCGCCCCATCCAGTCGTCTAGTGTCTGCCCCGATGCCAGCACCACGCTGTCTTGTTGCTGTAACTACGCAGTGACACTCGAAACCGGGAAGCCCAAGTCCTTCTATTTCGTTTGTCTCTTACGATATATTTTTTTCCTTTAGTGATATTCTGGGTCCCTTATATCTCCATCTGAATTTCCATCTCAGCTTGTCAACTTCTACAAAATAATGATAAAAAATGGCGGCTGGGATGTCCGTGGGATGGCGTTGAATCGTGGGTCTCTTGGGGACTCCTGCTACACCAGGTCTCTGGATGCGTGGACGTGCAATTTCTCTCCCCGGCCAGCGCGTCGGGGGACAGGCAGGGTGGGCAGTGTCCGGCAGGCGGGAGCATGGCAGCATGCCGGGTGTCTCCCACCTAACCGCCCGCCCCAAGGGGCTGCACCGGCGGGGATCCGCCTCTACCTGCTTCCTTCCTGAGTCTGCCAGGACAGGCCTGGCATCGCTTCGGGAGCTGGCGACAGTGTGGTGGCCCCGGGCACAATCAAAGCCACAGCCAAATGAGCCACCGAGGAGCAGTCTGAGGGGGAGACCAGGGGACATGCTCAGGCTCTGTCGGCCTGGAGATTTACATACAAGAATGTCACGCACACTTTCATCACAGGAAAACCCAGAAAAAGATATTTTCATGGAAGAGTATGTGACGATGTGAGAAGATGTTCAATGTTCATGGTACAGTGAAAAAAGGACATGGCGCAGTATGTGTAGGACACGCTGACCGCATGTGCATGGGTGTGCGTGTGTGCAAGTACATGAGTGTGCATGACAGCGTGTGCGCTATGGGTGACTTCGATTTTATCGGCAGTATTTTTTACTTTGAGGTTTAAAGAAAACAGTTCAGTGCACTTTTAAAAAGTGCCACGTGCAGATTTAACAATGTGTCACCTGCAGCTCGCCCACGGCCGGTCCCCGCGGGGGCCGGGCCACCGCGGCCGGGCGCCAGGCTGCGAGCAGGCGGGGGTGCGCACGCGGCAGGCGATGGCCGAGCACGAGCCTATCGGCTCCTCTGGAGCTGAACACCGCATTCAGTCTGCTCTACGTGACAAAGCTACAAAGCTAGCTGCTGTCTAAACCCACATGACCCAGAGTGCACGACGTGGAACGGGCTTTCCGCTCCCAGGCCGCCCAAGCCAGCGCTCGCGGGCCCTGTGGCCGAGCCGGGACCCCGCACAGGTGCGTCGTTCCCTCTCAGTCCCCTAATTAACGTTCTTGTTTTGTTGTCAGCTTCCGCCGCTGCGGACGGCGCTGTGACAGGCACCTCTGACCCACGCTGGCGCCCGTCCACGCCAGCAGTGGCCTCAGGGCCTGCCTCTCAGGGCGCAGCAAACCGCCCTCCTCCGCGCCAGGATCTTCCCGCCAGGCTGACCTCTGACCTCTGCACAACATCGGTCTTTGAAGCGTGCCCACCTGCGAGCGACAAAACGACCCTACCGCTGTGCGGTGAGAGCACACGCCCGCGTCTTTCAAAGCGCACGGCAGACCGCCCGTAACGTTCTCTGCAGAGCGGATGCGAGCTCCGTGCACCACCGAGGGCGGGAGGCTGTCACCCCGGCTGGGGGCTGACTGTTCAGTCACGCAGACCTGTAAGAAACCTGCGTGAGCTGACAAAAGGCCAGGAAAAGCTGTCACTGCCGTCATGTTTTTGGGTGCTCCCACTGGCTGCGGGGCGTCACTCTGCTCCCTGTGAGGCTGTTTAGGGTCGGGGTTCCCCTGTCCTTTTTGAGTGCTACCTTGAGCAATTCTCAGCTGGCATGTGAAGCGGGCTAATAAAAAGGTTCCCAATGTACTTTATTGCACAAACATGTCACTAGATGACTAATTAAATTAATAAAAGAACACCCTGTGAATGCCACTTGGAAAAACTAGGAAAGAAATTAAGAATGAGACAAACGTGTTCTTAGGAAAGGTCTCTAATTAAGGCAGAAGGGACGTCAGCGGCGCCTCGGGAGCCGCCGCTCCGGCTGCCGCTGGGGACGCAGGGAGCTGCACCCCGTCCCGACGCCGGGGCGTCACTGGGCGCGGTGACCACGCGCGTCTGCCTCTGCGTGCGTGGCAGGGCCAGGTGGCGGGAGCCCAGCCTGGGGGGCCGCTTCCTCCCCAGCTCAGGGCGCCCGCACTGTGGGAGCCAGGACGCCGCATCGGGCCAGACCATTTGGCTGACAGGCGGCCTCCCTCGTGCTGGTGACACGCAGCACGTCCCGTGGGAACCCTCAGACGTACGTCCAGGCTCACGCACGGAAGGGCACGAAGGCCGATGGGCTCTGGGTCACATGTGACGTGGGGGAGCCTGGGGCGTCGGCTTCAGGCTGGATGCAGGCTCTGGGCTTGCACTGGGGCGAAGCGTCTGAGCGCACACGTGGACCGGGGTGGGCCCCTCCCCTCGAGGGTCTCTGGGGACTTCCGCCACTACCCGCTCAGGCGCACCCAATGCCAGACCGGTGCACTGCACTAGGGAGAGGCAGGCAAATCCTCGGGGGGGAATCAATCTCATTTCTAAGTTTAAGAGAACAGGTTTTGGGGTGATTCAGGACACTTCTCCCTACTGTCGCAGGGAGGTGACTGAGAAGAGGCACGTTTCAAAGGCTTGGAGAAAGCCGCTCCCTCCCCACCATCCCGAGAAATCACTGCAACTTGCAGCCACGGGCGCTGGCTGCAGCAAGGGGGAGCCCAGGGTGCTGGGAGTTCCCAGCGGCTCCGCCCACTGGCCCCGCGGGAAGTAAATCGTGCTCCCATCGTGCTGAACTGCAGGTCTCGGGGGCCAGCGCCCCAGCGCCCCGGAACAAGCCCGCGCTTGCCCGCCCTCCCTCCTCTGCCGGGCGGAGCGCTGTGACTGGGGGACCACGCACAGCGGCCACATGAATCGGTGGCAGCACACGGGCTGGCCCAGCAACACGCTGTGCTGGCCAGGACCTGCCACGCGGCCACCATGAACCTCTCTCCTTAAAACTTTTCTGCCCGCAAAGATGCTTCGTCTCCGTGCAGGAAGTGCAGAAAAGACAGAAATGTCTGAGGAAGAAACAAGCTCAGTGCCGCCTCCACCAGTCACCTGTCCCCTTCCAGTCTTTGTCCTGGGCATAGGCACGGGCACGTTCGGCGTCTGTAACTATGACCGTAAACTATGTCACGTTACAACCGTGAGAAACTGGAGCCGGCTGCGTCTTGCTTTAATTTCTTTTAAAAGTTTCGTCGTAAGCGTTCCCTCGTGACCTTAATTTTTAAGCTTTGTTTTTAAACAGCTCCAGTCACACTGTATCAACACCTTCACTGTTTGTGACCACTGTCCTGCTGGACATTTGCGTGGTCCCCAGCTTTCGCCACTGTGGATAAGACACAGGTCACCCACATCTCTGATCATGACCCTAAGTCCGTATCTTAGCGAACGAATTACTGGGTCAAAGGGAACGGCAGCTAGGGCTCTTGCTGCTTCCCACCAAACTGCTTTCTGTAAAAGTTGGGTCGAGTTAAGAAATGAGAAAGAACACTGCTCCCCCTTTCATCAAAGGGGCTCAAGAAATCAGAACTTTAAAACCGGCCTTGGGCACTGACGCTGACCACTGTGTTTTTATGGACAAAGCTGGGTATCACTCCGGGGAAAGGGGAAAGTGTGTGGGACGCTGTACTCAGGAGTCCACGCGCCCGTCCCGCGCACGGCCCACACGGGGGCCCGCCGTGCGGTCGAGGGCCAGCTGCGACTTCCACTTATCTATCTGCACGGGGGGAGGCGAGGAGGGTTCTGAAGACGAACCCGCAGCTCCTGACTCTGCTCTGACACGGTATCGCCTGAGCCGCCCCATCACCCTGACGTGTGGCTCGAATCTGCAGTGACAGGAACGTTTCCTGTCACGACTGTGGCAGAATTAAACCTGAGAGGTATTCCCCCGGAACAAGCCAGGCGCGTCAGAATTGGCCCCAGTGGGCGAGTCTTTAAAAAAAATCCTTGAGCTTAGTCCCAAAGTGTGGAGCCACCCCAGCACAGCCTGTGGACAGCCGCGGGCGGCCTTTGGGGGTGGGGGGAGCCAGAGGCCTGGAGTGACCTTGCCAATTAAGACAAAACGGTACGGTTCACGCGGACAAGCTCAGGAGCGGCAGGCTTTTGCTTTTCTTTGAGGAGACAGGAAAGCAGATGAAGTCTGTTTCTTTGCTGCTTTATTTTAACTGCCGGCTCCAGGTACCACGACAGCAATTTGGTGTCACCCTTCAACAGCGGCAGATGCAGCGGGACAAGAGCCCCGGAAGGGCGGTGCAGGCAGCTGGCACCGCCGGGCCCTGGGCGGCCCTGGCTACCTGCCTGCCTTGGGTCACGGCTCAGGGGTGTGGCCCGTGTGGCCCCACCCAGGCCAGAGGGGCCACAGTGAGTGGCTGGCTGAGGTTCCCAGTGAACAAACCCAGGGGGGTTTGGACGGTCAGCTCGAGCAGAGGAGCCCAGACACCCCAGGCCCTCGGGAGAGCGAGGCTCCGGGACCCAGCTGCCGGGCAGCCGCGGGGAGCACGCCCTGAGAGCGCGGGGCGCGGTGCACGGTACCTTCATGACGGGCTGTGCAAAGTACCGGGCGCTCCAGTCGCAGAAGCCCGTCTGCATCGTGGCCGAGACGAAGCCCTTGTGTCCGGCGGCATCGTCTGGGTCGTCGGTCGTCTTCAGGCGTTGGGAAAGGAGCGAAGAGAAACGCGTCAGTCACGTCGCCCCCAGCTCTGTGCGCCTCCGACACCCGCCCTGCAGACGAGGCGGGCAGAGCTGCGGCCCCTGGGAGCCCTTCCGTGCTGCCCTCACCGCTGTGCCCTGCTGACCGGCACCCGAGCGTCTGCACAGGCCTCCCGGGAACCCGCGCTGGGGTCTGTGTCCCCCGGGGCCGGCGCGGTGGCTTTGGCTACCGCCCTGCTGAGCTGGCTGCACGTGCCCCCGGCCCTGGGCCACCGCCCCCTCGGGCCTCTGCCGCCCGGCGTCCTGACGAGGGCAGGGGCTCAGGTGGTGACAGCGCAGGCCGCCAGGGCTTCTGGGTGGTCCAGCGCCCGGCACTGCCCCGGGACGATGCGTCGGTCCACATCCTGCTGCAGGAGCCACGGGGGCCGCGGCCGTCACGGGGGGAGCCCCCCTCACGGGGCCGGGTGCGAGGAGTCCCCATGGCTCACGGGTGGCCGGACTGCGGGTGACCCTCAGGGAGAACCCCCGTCATCCAGGGGAGACCCGCCCAGAAGAAAGTCCACAGGTGGGATGCGGTGACAGGGTCCCACTCCCGCCTGGGGGGGGGGACCGCGCACTGCTGCCTGTCACGGCGCTGCTCTGCTGGACCAGGACCGGGGTCACGGCCCCTGCGCCCGCAGCTGCTGCCTGGCTGCCCACGTCAGGGTCCAGCCCGAGGCTGCAATGGGCTCGTCCTGGTTGCCTGTGGCTGGACACTGGTAGCCTTGGAAGCTGGGTGGAGGAGGCATGTGTGCACCTCCCGCTCCGAAGCCACCCTGCAGGGGCTCTGGCCTGTGTTAGGACTGCGGTCACGGTGACTGTGGGTAAGCGGGGTGTGACGCGGTGGCACTCAGGGTGCTCAGCCAACTGTCTAGGCCGTGCGCCCTTGGCCGAGAAAGTGGCAAACAGTCCAGACAAGGTGGCGAAAGCCCAGCTACATGTCCTCCTTGTTCTATGTCCCCCTTGTCACTGTCACCCGTCACATGTCCCCACGTGTCGTCGCCCTCGCCAGCGTCTCCTGAGACTTCTGCTCCCGCTCAGGCAGAGACGTGCCCACGTCGGTGGCCTAAGCAGATGCTGGCGGAGGGGGCAGCAGACAGCTCAGCACACGCGGCTGGGGCGGGGGGCAAAACGCCACTCGCCCGTCAAGGGGAAGCAGATCAGTGGCCGGCGCTCACCCCGCCACGTGGAGGCTGCCAGGAACGGAGACCCCGGGTCTGGGGGCCACCGTGAAGGGACCCCCGTGCTCCCACGGGGGTGAGGCACAGCGTGTCCCTAACTGAGCATCGGGACCCCGCGGCATGCGCACCTGCTCCGGGCCCTTGTCGAACATCTTCCGCGTGCGGGGGAACTGGTGGGAGTGCGGCGTGTACTGGGTCCCCACGGCGCCGGCGGCGCCCGGCCGGCTGGGGGGCAGGTCTCGGCTGACCGGCTGCTTGGCCACGTCGTTGGTCAGGCTGGAGCTGCTCGCGCTGGACGTGGGCGGGGAGCCTCTGGCGTGGGGGGGAAGCGTGTTTCACCCGGAGCCCCGCCTCTGCCGCTGAGCTGCGGCCAGCGGGCCCAGGGCTGTCGGCTCGGCCGTCCTCGGGCCCCGACCCGGCAACGTGACTTCCAGACACCAAGTGCTGATGCTGGGTTCACGAGCCCTTCGCGCGTCGCCTGCGGGTTCTGGGGTTCCCCGAAAAGAAGCAGAGGCAGCGGGCGCCCATGCCCGCTCTCCTCTGCTCACGCGCAGCGCAGCGCCCCGCCACGTGGCAGGGAGGGCGGGGTGTCCTGGGGACGGGGCGCTCGCGGGCAGCAGGCACTCACCCTGCCTGGTGGATGTGGACGCCTTTGTTGGTGGGGCTGGCGGGCGCCGACTGGGTGAGCGAGGACGCGGTGAGGATGCGCTGGGGCCGTGCGTTCACGGTGGCCTGGAAGGGCAGAGGGACACGTGACACGGACGCGCGGCTGGCGCTGGGGCACGGCACAGACCGGCGGTGCCTTTCGAGTGGCTTCGGCGGACGAGGCCTCCTGACCCGTGAACTCTCACACGGCAGCAGAAGTCCCTGGCTGAACACACCTCCAGTGTCACCCTGCGGATGGGGCGACACTCCCGCCTTCCTAGAGAGCATCTGCCTGTGTCCACTGAGGCTCCAGGGCGGGCCTCCTCGCAGCAGTCCAAGGCCAGGCTGATGGCCAGTTCCGGTTCCGGCTCTGCAAGAGCCACCCCCACCCCCACCGGCCTGCCACCTCCTGCCTGAGGGCGGAGTGTCGCACTCCAGGAGAAGGGCACTTCCCTCGGCGGTTCCCGCTCCAGGGGCAGCTCTCAGGGCACAGTGCTTCGAGGACAGAGACAGCAGCAGGTGCTGTCACCTCCCCCCACACGTCTCAGGCTGGACGTTTCACCACCGAGGACTGTGCCCTCTTGAGACTCACGCAGAAGCAAAGTGGCTGTTTTTATTTTTTTGGTAGGATTCTGGGTGGATCTGGAGACCAGATGTCTGCTGGGCGGTATCAACGGGGAGACGCCAAGCACAAGGCGTCTCTGGCCCTCTGTGGGGACCCGCCACCTGCCATGTCCCCTCTTGGACATTCTGCTAAGAGCACACTGGACATCTGGACGGGCCCTGCTGACGATGGACGCCCGCAGGAAGGGGGCAGAAGGGTCTGACACTGAGGAGGTGGGTGCCCCCCCTGCGTGAGGAGTGGTGGGTGCAGACTGCTCCTGGGGCACGGGGGCCCCTCAGCGAAGCAGGTAGGACCTTGGCCCGAGTGGGGTGACTGGCCTGGCCCCTGGCGGCCACCTGCATGCTGTGTGCATTCGCTCAGCGGCTGGGACATCGCAGTTGTGCACAGCCGATGGACACAAAATCACAGAAACTAACACCATAAACGCCATCACGTCAGGGTTTCCCAGGTGACCCCGCCCTCTGAACAAACTGAGCCACAGTCAGTCCTAAGTTTAAAATGAAAATCTGAATTACAAAAGTTCTAGTTTGTGAACTTCCTTTTGCCGTGGTGTTTCACTTGGCCAGCATACACACACACGCGCACGCACGCGCACACACACTCAAAACCCGAGAGCAGAAGCATCCCTTGAGAAGCCTGGAGAGAGAAGAGGAATTTAAGCTAAGAAACTATGAAGTCAGTGTGACTCCCCCCGAGGCTTCCCGACAGGCAGTGGGAGGTGACGGCGAGCATGGAGCTTTTGGGTTGAAGTGAGGACGTGGGCAGAGCGATGGCTGAGCGCGGCTCTGCGCTGGGGACGTCCCCTGGGGCCCTCCCACGCTGCCTGCTTCCTCTGTGCCCCTTCGGGGGGCTCGAGGGCGCACAGTGAGTGGGAGCCCACAGTGACTCAGTGGGGCCTCTCGGGGTGGTGGGCGGCCCTGCAGGGCTCCGACGCGCTGCTCGGCCACGGCTGCTGCCCATCTGACCGTCCCAGCTGCGACACCCTCAATGCTGAGGCAGGCGGCCAGCTCAGGGGGTTCCCACGCCCGTACCCCCAAGGCTGGCCACCAGGGCTCCAAGCGCAGACAGAGCTGCCCGAGCGCAGCTGTTTGCTCAGCAAATGTTTGCTCCTGATCCTGGCTGGGTGTGGGCCGGGGCGTGAATGGGGTTGGAGGTGACCCCGGGCAGGCGGCCAAGCAGGCCCCCTCCCCTGAGGGACTGTGTGGGGACAGGCGGCTCAGGGGCAGGTGGCGGCCGGGGGAAGAGCTCTCCAGCAAGTGGCCTGTGCTGGTCGCAGCTGCCGTTTCCATGGGGAGCCCCCGCCAGAAAGGTCGACAGAGGACAATGGTGTGCCCGCTGGACGTCCGGGTCTGGGACTGAGCGTGGGTCTGCGGGGCCCTGGGGGCCGCTGTGAGCCCCCTCGGACGTGACATCCTAAACTCTCCCTCCGCCCCAGCTACACTGAACCTCCGGCAGAGCAAGTGCACCAGAGGGGGCGGGGGGGGCCCCTTCCTCACTGGCCGGTCAGAGGGGACAGTGGGCAGCCGGGGGCATAGTGCAGGCCAGCTGTTCAGAGGGACAGACACCGTTCTGCTGAAACTGAAATCTCGGGTCAGATACGTCCTTAGCCCAGCGCAAACACAGAAACAACGTGCACACACACGTGCACGCACACGCATGCACACACACACGCACGCACGCCACCCGCCTCGGCTCCCTGTGCCCTGCGCTTGATGGGGCCTCTGTGACCCGAGCCTCCATCTCAACGATCGAATTGGAAGAGCAAATTAAACCCAGAGCAAGCGGAGACGGGAGCGACGGAGGTCGAGTGCGTGTCGCGGGACAGGAACCGAAAGCGCCACGCGGCGGCTCTTCGACCGTGTCTGTGGTCGTGGGTGAGAGACGCCCCCAGGCACTGGTACCGGGAATGGAGACGGGACGTCACCGGGTCACCCAGGCACCGAGAGGGTCCTCGCCCCACCGGCCACCGGGCGCCCTCACGTGCACGTGAAGATGCAGTGCAGGGCACCCCAGCTGAGGCCACGCGTCAGCGGTTCAGGGGACACGAACCCCGAGTCAGGCGCCCGGAGCCGGCCCCCACGCACCTTGTAGGCGATGCTGTTGAGCACCTTCATGGCCAGGTCGGAGACGTCCGGGTAGGGGTCAGCAGCCAGGTGCAGCAAGACCCTCCAAATCTGGGTGTACACGCTGTTGAACGACACCCCTGAGGAAGAGAACGGGGCGGGTTTCAGCGGCAACAGCTGCCACGGCTACCGGCGGCTCCTCTTCCGAGTGCAGGTCCCTGTGCTCAGGGAGGGAGGCCTCCCCCCCGCTCGGCCCGCCTCCAGACCGCAATCTTTCCAGAAGGAAGAGTGAGTCCAGAAAGGGCAGGACATCCACCCCAGGCCTGAGCTGCCCGGCGGGCACCCAGCTCCTGGGGGACCACAGGCCGTCCATGTCTCCCAGGACACCCGACGTTTCCTGTGTCCTCTGCTTGGGGACTGCCCGCATGGCGGCCAGCCGTGGACGTGAAGGGAGGGAGGGAGGCTTCTCGAGGGCCAACCCAGTGAGGGCAGCTCAGGGCCGTTAGCCGGGCCCACGGGGGGGACGCAGGCCCAGACCCCGAAGGTCGAAGGGTGTGGGCGCCCCCGTCTTCCCTTCAAGCCATGACAGCGCTGCCCGGGCAGCTACCGCACTGGACGGGAGAAGGGGGGCCGGACGGCGGGGGCCAGGAAGCCCGGGGCACAGAGGGGCCGTGGCAGGGCGGACAGACGGTCAGCCATGCAGGACACCGGAGCATGGGAGAAACAGTCTGGCCATCACCTGGGCATGTCAAGCAGAGGTGACACTAGAGTGGCAGGCAGAGGGCTGAGCGGCGCCCGGGCGTGGGGACAGTGCAGGCCGAGGCTGGGGCGCGGGCCCCCAGGACGGGGCTGTGGGTCTGGTGTTCACAACGCGATGGATCCAGACAGGCAAAGACGGGAACGAGGTTGGGGGGAGAGGGGAGACAGCAGCTGGCCAAGGCTGAGGCCGGGCAGGGCTGGGGGAGCAGAGCAGGTGCCGGCCTGGCACCCTCTAATTTCTGGGGTGCATCTAGGGGCTGGGCAGCCATGGCCCATGCTCCCCGGGGCACGAGGTCGGGTGGGGACATGCCACTTGCAACACGTCCTTGTTCTGAGGGAGACTGGAGAGTTAGTTGAAAAGCATGAGCCTGTTCTACAAGAAGTTGAAGAAGGGTCTCACTAAGCCACGGTCCCGTCCCCTGGCGGGCCCTCCCCGTGAGCCTGCCGGGGTGGCCCGAGGAGCCTGAACGTCAGCAGTGCCGTCAGGGGTGAAGCATCCCCTGCCTGGTGAACGCGACAGCTAAGACGTGGTGGGCTTCGTGCCACATGTGCGGATGAGGAAGGGCACTGGGCAGGATCCAGGTAAAAGCCAGCTCTGTGCGAGGGCCATCTGGAGACGCCCACGGCCACACGTGAGCTCACCACAGCCGACAACCTCCAACCCGCAAGTGACAGGTGGTGCCCCTTCGTTCCCACTAACCAGGGACAGTGGGTTCTGGCGTACATGGTGGCTACCTTGGCATGCACCTGGCCTGTCACAGCATGACGGAGGCGAACGAGCCTGGCCTCCCGCTCATAGGCACGCCTCCCTCCCAAGGTGACATTGCAAAGGATGTGTCCCGAGCAGCAGGCACGACTGTCCCCCAGCGGCTGCCACCACAGGGTGGGGACATTGCTGGCTCAGCCGTGGCTGACAGGTGCTGGCAGCTGCTCGGTGTCCAGGTGCCTGCAGCACATGGCCACGTAGTGGGGCCCGGGACAGAGCCATGGGGTGAGGGGAAGCCCTGTGGCTAGAAGAAGGGCCCTCCAGGGACCGTCCCCTCATGTGTGTGGCACTGGCTCTGGTCCTCCGTGCGCGAGGACAGGGCTTGAGGGCGTCACGGTGACGAGGGACAGACGTGGCTCCCTCCAGGACTCCAGTGAGCATGGGCCTGGTGCCAGGGAGGTGGGACATGACAGGCAAACTCACTCGCACCTGGAGGCAACCGTGTGATCTGTCCACACAAGCCATGCGCCTTCTCCTGCTCCCGTAAGACACAGAACAGGGCCTCCTGACCAAACTCCGCAACCCTGTGTGCCCCGGTCCAGACTCAGACCTGAGTCCCCGCAGGCTGCTGAGCTCGGCCCAGGCCCTCGGGGCGGCGGGGGGTCCCTCCAACCTCTTTCCCCGTCCTCACAGGCAACCTCCCGTTTCTATGAGAGGAGGAGGAGGGTGGGCTGACTCCGCCCCGGGACAGCTGTGCGGAGGAGGCAGGCGGCGTGGAAGGGGAGCCCCCGTGGGGCGGCGCTCTCCGGCACCAGCCCGCTCGACGCGCCCGTGACGACTCACTCCTCGCGGTTCCGTGCAGACTTGCCTCCCGTGGCTCTTGGATTCTGAGCGACATGCGGCAGCAGCTTCCCCGAAGCGTGGCTGCCGTGTGACAGGGAGCTGACAGGACGTGCAGCGAGCCTCAGCCTGGCTGCAGGTGGCAGACGGGGCCAGGGCGGGACGGGCACCTGCGTGCAGCCACTGGCCTTTGGTCTCGCGAGAGCGGCCCCAGTGGACAGACCCCGCTGGGCGCTGCCCTGGGCTGGACGGGAGCGAGAGTGCAGGGTGGTCCCTGCTGGCTGTGACCTCGGGCCATACAGTGGGGGCGGTGGGTGCAGGCCTGGGGGAGGCCCCTGGGTCCTGGACGCTGGGACCTCCCTGGTGAAGGCGTGGGCCGTGCTGGGCACCGCAGGCTAGGACACGTGGGGGACGTGCCACTGTCACCGTCTACTTAGGCTTTCATTACCGCTGCTGCCTTTCCTGCAGAAGACTTCAACTCTGATGTGACGCCGTCTGTGACTCAAAACGGAACTAAAACTTCTCATTTTGTCCGTGTCCTCGACCGTAAAGAATGGTGCAACCACACGCCAGTAAGCAAACTGGGGCACGCAGTCACCCCTCACCACAGTCCCCTCGGCCTCTCCGTTACACAAGTGGCCCTTCTGGACGTCTGCTGTGTTCCATACACGGAGCCCCCGGGGTGACCCCTTGGGGACGAGGACGCGGGCGGCTCCTGGCTGCTGGCTGCTGAGACGGGCGCCTGCCTGGCGCTCCCTGAGCCTCCCGTACGTGCTGGGAACCTACTTTCGTCTCTAGACTAAGAGCAGCATGAGTCTGTAACCTACGGTCTCAGGGCTTGTTCCTCAGAGCGCTGGCCACCGTTCCCCAGCAGCATGACACGAAGGGGCGTTTGCTCAGAGCTCTGCGGCACCTCTGGGTCCCCATGTCCCCTGCTGGCGGAGTGGCTCGGAGGAAGAAGCCTGCGGTCCCCCTGGAGGTGGGAGCTGCTGCCCGCCCTGGCTCTCACGGGTCCCCTGCTCTGGCACTGTCGGGGGCCTGGAGACTGAAAGCCCCTCCAGGACCCAGTCCCCAGCCGGCTCTGCATCTGCCCCTTTGTGACGGCCCTGCTGTTGCTGGCGTCTCCAGGGGCTGTGCCCACGCCCTTGGGCCCCTGTAGGAGGACCTCCTCACATGCCCCTTCTGCCTGCTGGAGGAGGAAACCTGTCCCAATGCCGAGGACCCAGGGATGGGGAACTGTCGTGTCTGCCTAAAGCCCTCGGTGACACTTCTCACGTGTTCAGGAGACACCGGAGCAACCACGAGAACGTGAGAACCCAGGGCCAGCGAGTGACAGTGCTGTTCGTCCCTCCCGTGGGCGAGACCGACTGTGGTTCCAGCCCGTCCGGCTCCGGCCCGTCTGGCTCGCAACAGGCACTCAGCTCAGGGGCCCTGCAGGCCCCACCAAGGGCTCCGCCCCGGTGCCTCGGGGAGGAAGAGAAAGAAGGAGTCACGCCACTTCCTGGGGGTCATTCCGTCCTCAAAGGGGACGCGAGGCGCTGGGCTGCCGTACGCGTGAGGCTCCCGGAGCCCGGCTGGGGGACGGGTCCGCTTGGCGCCTCGGCGCCCTGGGCAGTGCCTGCTTCCCGGCCGGGTGCCTGCTCCAGTCTTTTCTCTGAGGGAGGTCGCCCCAGGCCTCCGATTCCGGGCTGGGTGTTGTCGGTGCCTGAACCCAGGTCTGGGCGTCCAGCGAGCATGCAGCTGGGTCAACTGCCGAGCTTGGATCCCAGCCCTGCCTCCCGGCCTCAGCACCATCGTGGACCCGTTGCCATGGTAACACACTTCAGTGCTACAGACTGTCACCGAGCGCAGCAGAAACGTGCACGCTGGCCTCTGACACACGCCAGTCCCAGGGCTTTCGGGCGGGAAGTGCACGCATCGGCCATCACGCCCCTCTGGTCCTGAGTCCCCAGAACAGAAACTAAGTCCCGCCTCGCTCCCTCGGCACGGCTGGGGTGAGGCCCCCACCGGGGACGGAAGCACAGGCCGCCACTGCCCGTTGAGAGGCAGGCGCTCGGCTGGCACCAGGGCCAGGAGCTGTGCAGCATCACGTCACAAGGGTGGGCGGGTCATGGGGCGGAGGGCGGTGAGGAGCCCATGGCGGTCGGACCCGATGTCTGGACGCTGGGAGAGTGGGATCCCGGCGTGGACGCCAGCTTGTCCGTGGCACTTCCGATGCCTGGTCTGCACCTGTGTGCTCCGGTGCGGGTGCCCGGGCGCTCACACAGACCCGCCGACTGAACGGGCCGGCCTCACGCTCAGGGAAGGGCGGGCAGGCGTGCTCACCCTCCTCCTCCCGGGGCCGCCCGACACGGGACAGGCGGGAGCCCCGTGGCAAAGTGGCCTGGACAAATGGGGCCGGCTGCTCGTTTCTGCACCCTTGCCTGCCAGGAACGGCTTTTCTACTCTTTGAAGTACTAAAAACAAC
>CM053506.1:106517999-106538023 GCA_028627145.1 Eidolon dupreanum
CCTCCACCCACTAGGTGCCAGTGGTGACAGCCAGGAATGTCTGGACACTGCCCCACGGCCCCTAGGGGATGCCTGACCCTGCCAGTGCTGTGTTAGAGGGTACGCTTCCGGCGGCAGTGGTTAGGGCCACCCGGGCTGTGAGGTCCCTTCAGGGACCCGTGCAGCCTGCGAGGGTCACGTGCAGCGTCATCTGGGTAGTAACGTGAGACCTGCCCTTGGCAGCAACTGAAGCAGCAGCGGGACAAGCTGAAGCAGTACCAGAAGAGGGTCACGCAGCAGCTGGAGCGGGAGCGCGAGCTCGCCCGGCAGCTCCTGCGGGACGGCAGGAAGGAGTGAGTGCGGGGCCCGCGGGCCGTGGGGGCGGCTTCGGGCCGGCGGGGGCGCGCAGGGCTGCCAGTCACTGCTCACCGCCCGGTTCCCTCTGCAGACGGGCCAAGCTGCTGCTCAAGAAGAAGCGGTACCGGGAGCAGCTCCTGGAGAAGACGGACAGCCAGATCAGCAGCCTGGAGGCGATGGTGGGCTGGGGGCCGCCGGTGCCAGGGAACCCCTTCGGGACTGGCCCGTCCCTTCCCTTTCTTGGAGCTCAGCCAGGGCCTGGGGACGGGGCCAGGCCTGCAGGCGGAGAATCCGACGGGCACCTGACAGCCTTACGGGGCTGGGGGCAGGTCGGCTCTTGCAGGACAGTGGTTGGGGGCCTGGGGTGTTTCTAGATGGCGCAGGGAGGCCGGGGTCTGCCCCAGTGACTGAAGGTGTCAGCGAGAGACTCCTGAGGCGGCCCTGGCATTAGGCCCTGGGCACCGTGTCCCACCCCTGGCTAATCACAGCCGCCAGTGAGTGATCAGCGGCCCTTCAGTTCCCTCCCAACCCCGTCAGTCCTGCTGTGGCCCCAGTGGCGATGGCAACAGGAAAGGACGAGATGGGGGAGGAGGGCACAGGACCGTCTGCCCCAAGGGGAGCGCGTCCTCAGTGGGGTCGTCATCCTGGCCCCGCCGGGTCAGGGGCTGGCGGCAGCGGCCTGAGCATGCGCGTCCGGTCGTCCTCCTCAGGTCCAGAGCATCGAGTTCACCCAGATTGAAATGAAGGTGATCGAAGGGCTGCGGCTCGGAAACGAGTGTTTGAACAAGATGCACCAGGTGGGTCCTCCAGGGCCGGGCCCAGGGGAGGGGCCGGTGGAGCAGGGATGCCTTGCCACACGCAGTGCCCGAGGTCACGCCTGCACCCCCGCCCTTGGCCAGGAGGTGTTTGTGCCAGATGGGAGGTGGGGAAGCAGCCACTGGGGGGGCGACAGTGGAGCAGGACGGACTCGGATGTGGACCCAAGAACGGGGTGACGGGCACACACCCGTAAAGTGGGCCCACAGATGGTGACGTGCTCCGGGGGTACTCCATCCCAGGTCGGGTGGGAGCTCCGTTGGAGGGCTTCCCGGAGGAGGTGGCTGGTGAAAGGAGACTGAGGCCCAGAGAGGCTGTGCCACAGCCCCCACCCCTCGCCCCCGATGAGTGGATGGGGATAGACCGGCAGAGGGCCCGGCTTCTGCTGCTTTCCTGGGGGCGAGTGGGGGAGTGTGCCTGCCAGTCGGGTGAAGGTGCAGCTTTGAACTTGCCACTGAAAAGAAATCCACTCACCCGCCCGGAGAAGATTTTTTTATGCTTTTTGCTTATTTTCACCTGGAACTGCTGGGGTTGGTGTGGGTGCCAGGGGGTCGGGTGAGAAGGGCCAGCAGGGGGCTGAGTGCAGCTGAGCTTCTGGAAAGACTAGTCTGCCATGGGCCCCGCCCAGAACAGAAGTGACCAGAGACAGGGCATGTCCTACCCGGCATGGCTTCGTTTAAGCAGGAACAGGGCGAGGCCTCGTGCCCTGACAACCCAGGTGGCCCTAATGCTGGGGGTTCTGATGCTTCCGGTCTTCTCAGGTGATGTCCATAGAGGAGGTGGAGCGGGTGCTGGACGAGACCCAGGAGGCCGTGGAGTACCAGCGGGTAGGTGTTGCCATGTCTTTGGGGCCTGCAGGTCCCATGCTGGCGAATGCCCTGAGGGTCACGCCTGCCCATGCCATGCACTGGCCACCTCTTCTCAAGTGAGGGCACCTTGAGCCAGGGCCGTCTCTGCCCTCCACGAGGGGCCACCTTCCCTCCCTGCCGTCCCCACCCAGCCACGCCCTTCAGGTCCACTCCTCCTTTTGCAGCAAATAGATGAGCTGTTGGCAGGAAGCTTCACGCAGGAGGACGAAGACGCCATCCTGGAGGAGCTGGACGCGCTCACTCAGGTACAGGGCCTGCGGGGCCGGGCAGGTCACGGAGGCCGTGCGGCTGTCCGGGCGCCCTGCCCGCCACGGTCTGGCCTCGGGCGAGCACCTGCGTCGGGCCTCACCTGAGCGTGCAGGCTGGTTTTGCCCCGGTTCCCCCCGTCCCCCAGCTGGCCGCAGGGGGCACGGAAAGAACAGCCGGAGATTGTTCCCCAAGACTGTCAGAGGCTGTTGGAGGGACCGGTAGCCAGGTGTGCCTGGACAGGGCGGCCCCTTCCTCCCCCGCAGGCGGGAATGTGGTTGTTCGGTTTGGCGGGTTTTGTTTTCCGTGTTTTGGCCGGTGATTCTCTAAAATTCATTGGGCCTGTGCACTGGAGGCCTATGTCACAGAACCGTTCCTAGAGGTCTCTAACAAGCTGGACTGTCACGTCCAGGCCCTGAGATCAGTGCTTGTCCCCTGATGAGGGAGCCTCTCCCTCTGGGCCACCGCCCCAGCGTGCCACCCCATCCCCCTCCCCGAGGCTGGCCGGGACCCTGGGGCCCATGCGCGCCTGTCTGCTGATTCACCTCCTCACCCAGGCCCAAGGGCGGCGCTCCGCTCACTGGGACAGCCAGCCCCACTCCAAGCTGACCCGTGTGCCGCCGCCTTGGGATAGCACAGCAGGGGCAGCGCTGCGGCCCCCGGCCTGCGCAGACGCCAGACCTGGGCGCCCGTGGCCCTGCCCGGCCCAGGCTCTGACTCGGTCTCAGTGATGCCGGGGGCCGAGCAGGATCCACCGTGGGGCTTTGGAGCGGGAGGATCCTGTGTGTCCTAAGTCAGCCAAGAGCAGCTAGGGGAACAGCCACTCCCCCCCCTCCAGCCGAGGGGACAGTGGACCCAGCGGTTTGTGTCTCATGGCCTTTTCCCTGTTCTCATAGGAACAAATCGAGCTCCCAGAGGTCCCTTCAGAGCCCCTTCCCGACAGGAAACCAGGTACACCCTTGCTCTGTCCTTCGGTGAACGGCGACTTGCAGCGCAGCTCCAAGCGCCCACTCCCCAGCCCGCTGGGCGAGGCGCTAGGCTCTGGCTCGGGCGGAGCACAGGGCGTCACCCCAAGCTCAGGCCAGGTGTCCAAGGGTTTGGGTCACCTCGGGGGAGCTGGACCCTGTTGGCAGAGGTGTGTCCTGAATTCGGGAGTTGGGCAAAGGCGGGTTGGGTGGACGGGCTCTGTGGTTCAGCCCAGGACCAGCGTCTTCTTAAGCGTCCCAGCCCTGGGGTGACCGTCCCATGGCATCACCTAATGCGCCTTTGGGGATCCTCCCCTGGGCCCAGACGCGTCTGTCACAGTTCCTCGTGGCTTCCTGCTCCCGCACTGCTCCCTGGAGCCCCCATCCCGCTCTCCGAGCCATGGGGAGGGCTGGCCCTGCCGCGGGCCCCTCCCGCTCCTGGCACCTGCCCCTTGTGCCTGCTTCACCAGTGGCCTCTGTGTGTAACTCACCGTCCCCAGAGCACGAAGCCCTGGGACCTGGCCCCTTGCCATCTCTTGTTCTCTGGAAGTTTCTGCTTGTGGCTTCTCTACACAGCAAACACCTGTTTCCTCCACAGAGAAAGTCCTTGTCCAGACCAGGCCGAAGCAGGCGGAACTGGTGGCAGCCTCCTAACTCGGCCTCGTCCCGTGGGACTGGCGGGACTCCCCACGGCCTGGGGCCCATAGAGCTGGTGAGGCCACCCTGACCTGGCTCCCGGAGGCGGGGCCAGTGCTGGCCGGGCAGCGGGGGGCAAGGCCCGCCATCGGGACGTCTCCGTGGAGCCTCGTGGCTCTGCTTCTTGCTCTCGTTTCTGGAGTAAATGGCAGCATTCTGACCCTCTGGCCAAACGCGGCTTCTGAGGCTGTGGCTCCCGTGGGCCACGGCCTGGCCGACGCGCCTGGTGCTGGTCTCACTCCCTGGTCCTGGCCCCGCAGGCCACTCCCCGGTGAGGAGGCGCGTAGGCCCAGCGCCCACCCGTCCCTCGCTCCTGCTGCTCCGGTAGTGGGCGGGGCTTCGGCTGCGAGCCCCACTCCACCCACCTCCCAACATGGCCAGTCAGCTGTGGACTCCGGGCTGACCCCTGCCTGCACTGCTGTCGGCTCGGGGCGGCAGGCCGGAGGGACACTGACGACGGAGGGTGCTCTGGCCGCCCTGTCGCCGTGGGCCCTGCTGAGGAGGGACGTGACAGCCAGTGGGTCCTGCCGGGCTCCCAGAGGTGCTGCCGGGACCTGCTTGTCCTCGGGACTGCCTGTGGCCGGGGGTGGGGCCTGCGGCGAGCCAGGGCTGCCCACCCGCCCGCTCCTGGCTGTCAGCCGGGCAGAGGCTGCAGGACAAATGGCTTCCCTTGTTCATGGTTCGCTTTGGAATCAGCCTCGTGGGATTTCACCCCCCACAGGTCAGCCCTCATTAAAGTTGATCCCGCACGCTGCTGCCTCGTGGGCTGGGGTCCATGGGAACACCAGGGCGGGTTAGATGTGGCTGCCCCCAGCGTCCTTTGGCCCTCGTAGGGCACTCAAGGCCACCTGTCTGGGCAGTGCCATGGGGCGGCCTGGGACTCAGGTACGGGTGGGGGTTCTCGATCTGCCCAGCGGGGGGCAGAAGGCAGGCCAGGGCCCCAGTGCCGAGCATGCTCTGGGCTCTGGTGGTCACCTCTAGGTGGCCGCCTGCAGCAAGGTACAGCACAGTGCTCTGGCCCCACTTCTCCCAGAGGTGGCATCGATAGCCTCTCCTTATTCTCGAGGTTCTGTGCAACTCCCGTGGCTGGTGGCCTCAGACCCCTCTGGAGGGGGCACTTCGCTTCCTTGGGGGCCGGTGTGGACTCCTGATGTCCAGGTGGGAAGCCAGCTGCCCCAGGGAGTGAGCAGGCAGCGGAGAGACGGGGCACCGCCTGAGGGGGCAGCGGTGGGGCGGTGGGGCGGGCGGGGGGCAGCAGAGACAGAGGGGGCACCGCCTGGGGGCCTCCGCGCACGTGGCCCGTTCTGGGCTCTTGGAGAGGAGCTGGAAACCTGGGCCTCCGGGGCGGCCTCGCCGTGCGTGGAGGGGCCTGCACCCCACGCCTCTGCCAGGAGGGGTCCCTGCCGCGGGCCTCGGGCTTTTGGGGGAACCAGCACTGGCGTCACCAGCGCCCATCCGGCTGCTGGGCCTCCCCCGCTTGTTTCTGGTAGCTGCTGCCATCCGCGCCCAGGACACGGGGTGGCCCGGGAGCAGTTCTCACTGATGAGGAGCCAGCCTCTCCCGCCCTGCGACCCTGACCTTCAGCAGCCTGGGCTCCAGGCCAGGGGAGGGCACGGAGGGGACAGGGGGCCTGCCTCAGGGGAGGCGCAGCTGCTCCAGACCCTCCTTCCCCCGGCCCCGGACCCCGGGCTGTGCTCGCACTTCTGCGCTCCCAGCTCTGGCCCCAAGGCTGGGCACTGGGCGTCGGGAGCAGACGGACCTGCTCTGGGAGCTGCCTCTCCCTGCTGCAGCCCCAGCTCCCTCCTGCCCGTGCCTGGGGCACCCTCATCTCCCGGACCGACCCCGGTGGTGACGGCCACCTGGTCCTCTCACTGTCCAAGTTAGACCTCGGGAACCTGTCAGCTTTTTATAAGATCATCCTGAAGATCTTTTCATGTCATCATCAGCCATTTTTCCATCTTTCGAGAAATGTCTCTAAGTCCTTTGCCTGTTTTTAAGTTGGGTTAGCTGTCATTTAATGACTGAGTCTTAAGAGCTCCTTACATATTCTGGATAGTAGACTCAAATGAGATGTAAGATTTGCAAAAATGTTCCCATTCTGTGGGTCGCCTTTCACCGTGACAGTGTCCTTTGAAGAACCAGCGTGTTTAATTTTGAAGAAGTCCAGTTTTTTTTTTTCGTGGCCTGTGCTCTTGGTGCCCTAAGGGACCATCACCTAATCCAGGGTTGTGAAGGTTTATTGCCAGGTTTTCTTTAAGAGTTTTATTCTTTTTGATGCTATTGTGAATGGATTTTTTTCTTAATTTCAAGTTCTGATTACTCATCACAAGTGTGTGGAAATACAGTTGATTTTTGCACATTAATCCCGTACCCTGCAGCCTTGATGAACTTGTGTCAGTTGTAGTTTTGAGTGGAATCCTGAGGGTTCTCTGTTTGCAGAGAACAGAAAACTCTATTTCTTTTTCTCCAACCTGGATGACTTCTTCCCTATTGTCCCGGCCAGAGCCTCTGGTACTGTGTGAATAGCGTGGACACCTTCGCTTTGGGCGTTCCTAATCCACTCCCACCCTCCCCAAAATATTACAAACAGGAAGAACAAAGTCCATGCAAAGAGTATTTCATGCAGAATTCCACTCCTTTCCCTCCATGTTCCCCTTCCTCCCGTCTCCTCTCCTCATCTTTTGGGCCAGGCAGGCCGGCGGATGGGCCGCCTGACGCCGGGCTTCCCCGTCTTCAGGCTGCACTTGTCACTTGTCCATCTTTATGGTATGCTGGTGGGTTCGATTGTGGAACGTGCGCGTGACAATCGCATGAGTGCAGGTAGATTCGCTGCCGGGTGAATAATCGTTCCCAAGGAGAACCGACCTGACTCAGTGGAGGGGGACCGCTCTCGTGACACGATGCAGAGAGGAGAGCGCAGGCCACAGAACACACACGCCGCGGAGCCGCAGTGGGGATGAGGGCCCCACCTCAGGCAAAGCCACCCGATGACGTGCCGCAGCGTGCGTGAAGCCCCAGGGCCGGAACCTGGCTGCGGAGAGAACCTCGTCTGGCGGCGACGTATTTAAAAAGGTGTGGGGACTTTGCCTGCGGGCTCCGCGGGCAAGCTGTGGGCAGCAGCTGTCCAACCCTCGGGGCGACCTCAGACTTGCTAGAACATCCTCCTAATTGGGTGCGGCGGGCCCTTCGCGAGCATTTTTGCAACACTGTCCCTGAATCAGCCACACAAGTTGGAATTATGTCCAGACTCTGCTGCTTAAGGAACCAGGGAGTACCAGGGCGGGGGTGGGGAGGCTGGGCGAGACCCAAGCGTCCACCATGGCGTCCGGCCTGCCGGCGGAGGTGCCCTGTGTCTTGTATGTTGGTCCCCCCAGTGGGTTTAAGAGCCACGTTTACAGACACCGTGCTCCTGAGTGCGGTGCCGTCCCCACGTCATCACACCCTGTGCTCTCGCTTACTCCACTGGTTTCCTAGGAAACGTTTTTCATAAATAACATAAACACCCATCCCGGAGTCTGCACCAGTTCCCAGCATCCAGCCTGAGTTTAGCTGGAGAGTCAAGGAAGCCGTGAGGACACGGCGTCTGCACACGGGGAAGCGCCACTTCCTCATTTCAAGGGCCGCGGCTGAGGAAGGCGCCCTGCCCGCCCACAGAAAGGCCGCTGGGGCCCACGTGGCGCGGTGGGCACCTCATCTGTCACAGCCCCCGGGCTGGCGTGGGCAGGGAGGGGGCCGCACGCTGGACTCGGGCGTGTGCGACGTCCCCCATCCCAGCTCTGCGAGGCGGGCGGAGCAGGCGGCCGTGGGGCCAGTCAGGGCCAGTCAGACCCGCTGAGGCCCACGTGGGGTGGGAGTCCCCGTGCCGTTGGTCCTTCCCCTCACGGCCATGCCCGGGGGCCTGGGTGACTGCGGAGCTCCAGGGGCGCGGGGGCCCCACGGAGAGAAAATGGACGAAGGGACCTGTGCTCAGGGCTGGGCTCACCTCCAAGTGACACATGCGCAGGACGGACCCGCAGCAGCACAAGCGGCTTGGGACCCCGAACGTCAGGGACCCCGTGACGGGAGCCCTAGCCACCGCAGGCGAGCAGCCCGCAAGGTCTGAACTGACCAGGCGGTGCGCCGCCGAGGCAGAAAACAGCGCTCTCCCGCGGGTCATGCCGACCCGGAGTCTACACAGCTGACGGCCAAGATGTCGGATTTGCAGGCCCAAATTCCTCAGCATACGAAGAACTGTGAAATGTGACCACGTTACCCAGGGAAAAGCTATGCACCAGGTGCCAACTGCAGAGTGAGCCGGTGGTGGGATCATCAGACAAAAACGCGCATTCGTAACTGCATCACACAGGTAAAGTTAACGCGCCCGAAACAACAGAAAGACGGGACTTCTCAGCCAAGGAGCAGAAACTATTAAAGAACAAAGAAATTTTATTATGCTGAAAAGTGTAATACCAGAAACCTAAAAACTGACACAACAGGCTCGGCAGCAGGAAGATGACTGAGGAAGAGTCTATGGGCTTGACGGGCAGACGTCGTCCAACCCGGGGGGGCAGAGAGAAAACAGCCTCAGGGACCTGTGGGACGGTGTCGGAAGGCCTGACACTGTGTCACCAGCATCCCAGAAGGAGAGACTAGGGCAGCAGAGAACACTCGAAGAAATGATGGCCGGAATGTCCCAGAGTTGGTGAAAGACACCAATTACGATTCAAGAAGCTCAAGCTCCCCAAACAGGATGAAGGCAAAGAAAATCGTGCCTAGACACATCATAATTAAGCTGCTAAGAATCAAAGGCAAAGCAAAAAGTCGTGAAAGCAGCCAGACGAAAATGAAACGCTCTGTACAGGGGAGCGATTTGAGTGACGGCGGATTCCTAATCGGAAGCCAGAGGCTAGAGAACAGCTTTGTTTGGGAAATGAGTTTGCTCCTGAGGCCCTCCCCTCTGAGCGGCCCTTGGCCAGGGCTCCTCGCTGGGGCTGGGCCCTAGACAGAGGCGGCAGTGACAGCAGCAGCCCAGCCTCAGGGCCGTGATCCCGGCAGCGGCCCAGTTTGGGGGCACAGCCTGCTGGCGGGTGCAGCTGCCTGGCCCCCTACCACGCCTGGTGGCTTTGGGGAAGCCATGCTGCAGGCTGGTGGTCAGAGACCACGGGCAGGGTGCCGCACCCAGCTCCCTGGCTGCTGGCCACCACCTGGCTCACGGCCCTCTTGCCAGGGCTGCAGACAGTCTGGACTGCCACCCACAGCGTCTGCAGGCAGCAGGTCACGTCCCCTGCCTCTGCCGCACGTCCACGGGCACCTGCCCTCTTCAGCAAGAGCGCCAGGCGAGGCAGGCCGCAGGGCCTTCTCCCCGACGCCAGCTCCCACACACCCCTCCAGGCCACAGGGCTTCGTGCTGGGGGCACGCAGGGATGTAGCGAGGCCCTTGCTGCCGCTTCTGGAACTGCCTGGTGGAGGAGCAGCCGAACCGGGTCCAGGGAGCCCCGTCCAGCTGGGGGCCGGGCTTTGGTCCACAGCCTGTGCCACGAGGTGGCGGAGTGCATCTCCCAAGTTCACTTCCCTGACGGAGCCCTGAGGGGAAGGTGCTGGGTTCCAGAGCGATGCCATCATGTGCGTGGAGAGATGCTCCGTCCCGGGGGACCAGGACAGGCCAGCCAAAACCACAAAGATGGTCCCACATGCAAGTGAGGCCGCATGGCACTTGTCCTTCTCTGTCTCACTCCACTCAGCACATACTCTCCAGGTCCATCCATGTCGTCGAGAAGGGCAAGATTTCAGTCTTCACAGCCGAGTAACAGTCCGTCGTGTATATGTACTGCCTCTTCCTCATCCAGCCACTACCGATGGGAACTCAGGTTGTGTCCACATCTTGGCTATCGTGAATAACGCTGCACCTACCTCGTAGATACAGAGAACAAACCAATGATCGCCAGGTGGGAGCGGGGTCAGCGGGTAGGCGAAGGAGGTGAAGGGATGAAGAGGTGCAGATCGCCAGTTGCGAAAACCGCCATGGGTATGTAAAGTGCCCCAAGGGAAACGCAGTCAGCAACTGTAATTACCTACGGCGCCAGGTGGGTACCAGACTCACCGGGGGGTCACCTCGTAAGGCATGTAAGTGTCTAACCACCACGTTGCACACCTGAAACTAACAGGATATTGTACGTCAACTGCAATTGAAAAATTGAAAAAACCACAATATACCACTTCACACTCACTAAGGAGGCTACAGTTAAAGAAAAGTAAAATACAGAAAATAACTGGGTGGCGGTGTGCAGACATCCGTGTGCACTGCTGGGCGTGCGTGGCACGGGCGCCACGTAAACTGGGGGGGCCACAGAAAGCTAACCACAGAATCGCCACAGGACCCGGCGTTCACCCTCAGGCAGGGGCCCAAAGGGACAGAAAACGGGTGTTGGGACAGAACCAGTGCGTGAACGTTCACGGCTGTATTCACAGTCAGCGAAGGGCAGGGACAACCCCGCGTCCACCACGACGAGGGGACAACCGAAATAACAGCACTCGGCCGCAAAGGGAGCGAGTGTCGCCACGCGCACGGCGCGGACGGGCCCCAGGTGCGGCGCCGAGTGAAGGCAGGCGGGTGCGAAAGGCCACACGTCCACGCGTGCCTGCGGCTGTGGGAGGCCAGGACCGGCACCGCCGCGGACGCGGGGGCAGGCTGGTGGCTGGCGATGGGGCGGGCTCCGGAAACGCGTGGAGCCGGATGCGCGGTGCGCGCACAGCATCCGCACGCTCTGAATGCCACTAAAGTGGGCAGAGCTGTACACTTTCAAAAGGTTAATTTCACGTTATGTGAATTTTATCTCAATTTTTAAAAGGATGTCTTAGGGCCCTTTGAAAACACGCATCACGGCAACAGTGGAGCCTTGTGGAGCCTCCGTTGCCGGGGAGATGGCGTGTCCCTGCTCACACGCCCCCTGCAGGTCCCGCGGTGCCTGCACGGTGCTGAGGGCAGGCCTCTGTCACAGGTGTCACCTTTTCCCCATCGCTGGGCCTGGCACGAGGGACAGGCGCAGAGGGTCTGTGGCCTTCCCTGGGTCTCCTTGTCCTCGGAGAGTTCTGGCCCCACAGCCCCAGCCCCCTCGCACCCACCCCCAAACTGCCCACTCGCGATCAAGCACCGGACCCCCAGCGGTGCCTGCGGCTGCCCGGTCCCTGTCACCATCTGCCACTCCTGCAGTCTGTCCACGCTGGTGGCACTCTGTCCCGCACACAGCCCCTCCGTGCCTCCCACGCATCCGCCTCACCTGCCTGGGCTGTCCACCAGGTGGCAGTGATGGCTCCCACTGGCGGCCCCAGCTGGCCACCCAGCCAGCCCCACCCCGCTCTGCAGACCAGGGGCTGAGATGCAGACCCTTCCCCCACAGGACGAAGCTTGTCACAAACCCAACGCATCTGCGTCCTCAGCCCTCTCGACCTCAGTCACGGGGTCTGCTCCAGCCCCCCAGGAAGACGAGGGCAGGGCCTGCCCAGCAGAACACCCACAGGGCTGTGCCCCTGCAGCGTGCCCACCCCCCACCCGGGCTGGCCCTGGCGCCTGCAAACCACCAGCTCGAGGCATCCAGCAGGGAGCCACCAGAGTTTCCCCAGGGGGGACTCCGTGAGCCAAAGAACACAGGAGAATTACAGCAGGCGCCAGCCCAGGGCTCTGCAGCCAGGCCTGCCGCTGCCCAGAGGGCCACGGAGAAGGTCTCCAGACCGGGGTGAGGACTAGCGGCGGACACCGGAGGCCGAGCTGCCAGCCTCTACAGGGGCCACGTTTCTGCCGCAGCAGGCCACACTCCGCAAGGCCACGTGGGACGTCGCCCGATCTGCTCAGACAACTCGTCTGCCCCTGTGGATGGCATTTTCATTTGGACGGCCAGGGGACAGCTGAAGTTTTCCATGACTCTACAAAGATGGCTGTTTCTTCCAACTTTGGAGAAGAACAAGAGCCTGATGGGACAAATGATATTTTCGAGCTTGACGCTAAAGTCATTTTTCTCAAATCATGCTGCTCTCTGACCAGGCCTGTCAGGGGACAGGCCGTGCTTCGCCGGAGCCGGACGTTTGCACAGTTGCTGGCTCTCACCAGAAACGGAGCCCCGCCCGCCCGGGACCCGCAGCTCCCCGCCCGTCAGGCCCAGTCTCTCGCTGGCCCACTCGCCGCCTCCTGGGGCCTTGCCCTGCCCCCACCGCACCGTCGGGCGGGTCCAGGCCCCACGGCTCTCCACAGCCCCTCTGCTTCCCTGGGTCCCGACCACGAGCCCCAGGAGCTCACGGTCAGACGCCCTCTGTCCCTCAGCTGCCCTCCCAGCCCGGCCCCTCGGCCGGTTTCGCCTTCTCCCTGCCCGGTTTCACCACAGTCCTCCAGCACATTCTGGGGCGAGCTGCAGAGGGGAGGAGAGCGGCTACGTGCCACTCAAAGGTGACGGGACCTTGCCTTTCTTGAGCGCCACCACCTACTCGGTCCAGTGCCAGCACAGCGGAATGCGTCCTCGGTTCCCAAACGCACTCGGAGTGGGGACACCCGAGCCCTGGGCTGAGCAGAGATGGGGAGAAGCCAGCACACTGCTGGCCACCTGGCCACCTGGTGCCACCTCCCGAGGTGGGAACCGCGATCTGGGCCCCGTCCCGCCTCTGAGGGACACGCCTGGGTCAGGAGGGCACTCGCTGCTTTGGGACCCGCCCGAGACTGGCCCGCGACAGGGTGGGCAGCCCCAGACGCTGAGCTCCATGGGGTACCCGAGGCCCCCACACCACTTCTCCTCGTCCCACGGGCAAGGCGGGCCACAGACACAGCCCGAGTTGCCCTTGCCGTCCCCGCTTTGGGGCTACGAGTTCCCTAGTCAGGGTTGAAGACCTGCAGCAAGAAAAAGTCGGATTTCAGGGCTGAAGACAGTATTTTAAAATCTAGCTTTAAATAAACATGGAATTAAAAAAAGAGAAAGAGAGGAGAGAGAACGGAGCCTCCAGCCGCTGAAATTAGCCGCCGCTGCGCGGGGCCGGGAGCCATCTGCGCATGCGCGGGCAGGCGCGCCGGCAGGCGGTCGGACGGCCTCGCTGCGGGCAGGGGCTGGCGGCGGCGCCTGGGCTGCGGGCTGGCTCCAGGGCCCGCGGCCACACTGCAGGGCTTGCTCTCCAGAGTGACCTCCAATTTCAGATTCCAGAGAACAGATTTCCTGCTCTCCACACCAAAATGCCTTTCAGATCACTTTCAAGGCAATTTAAGTCATTTAAGAGGCAGAGAGATAAGAAAACAAAGCAACACTTCAGGGGTAAAGGAAGAGTAATTCCGTTTCGTGTGAAGCCGGTTCTTTCATCTTCCCGGGGAGACTGAGTGACCACTGAGCCCCAGTATGCCTGGGCATGGCCAGGCTGAGCACCCAGGCCGGGCCACTTGGCCCGCGGCGAGTCACTGACCTCTCGGCCTCCTTGGCCGCTGGAGCCCTGCTGCTGTTCTGCATGTAGATGGCCTGCGTGCCCCAGATGGGGGTCCCCTGCCCCTGGGTTCTCGGCCTGCCTTCAGCTCCTCCCTCCCCACCCGACCCACACTTGGCCTTGGCCCCTGAGCTGGGCCTGCAGACTGAGTCTACCTCGCATGGCCCTCCCTGGCGCTACCCTCGGGCCCAAGCGGCCAGCTTTGCCAGCGCCCTGCCTCGCCCAGGCCCTCCCAGTCCCACTGGGGCAGGGGCAGGAGGCCCAAGGACAGAGGGCCCCCCAGAGGCCCGATCACCTGCCCGAGTTATTTAAATCTGCATTGTCAGTGCATATATTCTAATAAGCAAGTGGGTGACTGAGCTGGCAGACACAGGATGACGCTGAAACACAAGAGGGGGAGAAACACCCGAGCGAAACTCCGAGACGCATCTGCGCCCCCGCGCTCGCCCCCACGCTGCCTCCCACGGGCACCTGGAGTCACGCGACGCAGGTTATGTAAGGGGCCGGTTGCCGGGGATCCTCTCCCCGCCAGCTGGGTGACAGGGCCAGCACCTCCCCTGTCCCCGTCCTCCTCGGAAGCCCCTCGGGCCCCTCCTGGCCTGGCCAGCAGCACAGCTCTGGGGAGACGATCAAGCTGGGAACTTCCTGAGGGGTGAAGCTGGACCACAGCAACCAGGGCCCAAGGGGGCCCCCAGGGGGCCAAGGCCACGCCATGCCTGCACCCTCGGTCCGCCACCCTCCGGTGTGACAGCCTGAGTCCCGCTCCCGCAGCACGCCGATGTGCGTCCCATCTTCCCAGCAGAGCACCAGGCGCCGGCACCGAGCCTGGCAGGCACAGGCGTGACCCTCCCTGTCTGCGCCCGACACGGTGGTGCAGAGCAGGAAGTCCTTGAGCCACGTCCAGGTCGAGAGCGAGCAGGTTTTGGGGGTAAGAACAAATCCAAGTAAAAGACTGGGGAGGCAGGAGGGCGGCCGGTGGCTGGCCCCTTGGGCCTCACTCTGTCGAGGGCGGCGTGACCACTACACAGACTGGGGACCAACACGCAGACTCCTGCATGGTGGCCACGCTGCACTGTCGGCAGGCAGGCCCTGGGTACTCTGTGGGGACAATCGCTCCACCCACTGACCCCACCTGGACCAGATCTGGGGCAAAGATGAGCATTCTCCTTCTGACCCATGGGCCGAATGGAGGCTTGTGCCAAAGTCGCTAGCACCCTGCTCGTAATAAACTTTAATTCTAGGACAATTTTAAACGTACACAGTAACAGCAAAGATGCCCGCGCCCAGTTTCCTGCGGGGACATCTTGGTCAGCGAGGCACATTTGTTACGATCTGTGACCCAAAACCAACATCACCGCTAACCCACGGCCACACTTCACACTTTTGCCTGTTGCCCCTTTTCTGCTCCATGATCCCACACGACATGCAGTTGCCATGGCTCCGTGGGCTCCTCGGGGCTGTGGCATCACTCAAATGTCCCTTGTTTGGGTGACCCTGATGGTTTTGAGGAGTGCTGGGTGGGGATTTTGCAGGCTTCCCCCGTTGGGGCTTGTCGACGTCCTTCTCATGGTCAGACTGTGGTGGCGATGGTGGGTTTTGGGAGAAAGACCACGGAGTTAAAGTGGCCTTACCTCACACCAAGGCTGCTTGTGGCCCCCGTGACTCTCGCTGTGGACGTGGCCCGGCTCGGGGCACAGCTGTGCGCGTCAGCATCCCCTTCCATCCAGCGCCTCTGGGGGACACGCAGGCCGAGAGCTTCAGGGGTGGTTCTGAGGCACCCCGCCTCTGAGGGCGGCTTCCGTGTGGCTTCCTGCATAGCGCTGTCCCCGACTGCTGCCGGTGACAAAGTAGCGTGCACTGAGGGCTCACCACTGCGCGCCAGGCGTGGTTCTCGGCGCTCCCCCTGCCCCACGAACACGATGACTGCTCCCTGGATGCTCTGCGGCCAGGCCCTGCCCACCGCCTGCCACGTGGGACCTGGAGAGGCTGAGATACCCGCCTAAGCCCCGAGGGGCTGCTGGGGGCCAGAGTCCCGCCGCTGGCTCCCAGTGGTGACTTCCCGCAGTTCTGCACCCCCTCCCTTGCCCAGCCGGCAGGCAGCAGGCCTCGCCCTGCGGCAAGACACGGACGGGCTCTGCCTTTCATGTTGGACAAAGCCACAGCGTGCTGGAGGCCGTGGAGGCGAGCTTCCTGCTGCGGGAGGCCGGACAGGCCTGCGAGCCCGGCCCGGGCGCCTCCGCGCGCTCTTCTGATAACGCTGATCGTCAAGGAGAACGTGGGCCTGGCTGGGAGCCGGCAAAGTGACCTGGACACAACTGGGCATTTTGCCTGGTGGCCCCGGCCTGGCCCAGTCGCCTGGAGAACCTGGTGGGGAGGGGGAAAGCACTGAGGCTGGCAGGACGGGCCGTGCCTGTCCCCACGGGCTCCCTGCCTCTGGTCTCTTCCACTCTGGAACTTTCTGGTAACTGATGACCAGTGCTCCAATCCAGGAAGCAGGAAGGGAAGCCAAGCTCTGATTGGGCGGGTCCTTCTCCTGCACGGGAGGCTGCCAGGGGGAAGGGGGAAGAGAAAGCTCCCGTGACAGGCACAAAATTTCCCTGATGAGACAAACTGCTACGCCCTTAGGCCATGCTCAGCCAGACCAGGTGACGCTGGTCAGAGGAGGACACAGGTGAAACCGCTCAGCTCCGCTGGACGCCACCTCAGAACGGCTCCTTCTGTTTTAGCAAGAATTCACAAATCCTGGGCCCGCCTTGCCAGGAGAACAGCTTGCTTGCAAAGCAAAGGCTGTCATCCTGTAATTAAATCTGAGACCCCCCCCCCTACGTGACGTTGAGATGAAGCCACTTACATAACGTGGCTAAAAATAAGCCGAAGAAGAGCTGCACTGATTCTCCTGCTTCCAGCCTTCCCTCCCAGGGGGCCCACGGGGGTCAGCAGACCGGGGGCAGTGTCGGCCGCTCCCTGCGGTCAGGCCACACCTCAGCACCTCGGCACCCTGTGTGCGAGAGGGCCAGAGCTGGTGCATGGGGTGGGGACACCGTCGGGTTCAGAGCTGGGACCGCCATGGCTACAGGCCCCGGTCGCGGGTGGCTGAGGTGGGGACTGGCAATCAGAAGTGGCAGGAAGAGGCTGCGGTGTGTGAACCCCAGCCCGCCCGTTCTCAGAAACTCCTGACGAGCTAATTGCTCACACCCTCGCCACCGCAGAGTGCGGGAAGAACACCTGGTCCGGGCAGGGCGCCTAGGGGCTGGTGGCTGCCCCTCTTGCTGGCCGTCCTTTGCAAAGGAGAGCAAACCCTCTTCATCGTGACGGTGGCTTCCTCCTGCTCGTCTTGGAGAGGGGCAGGCCAGACCCCAAGGCGGGGCAATGACTGCCCAGCTGCACCAGCTGCCAACCCCCAAGGCATGGCATTCGATCCCTGACACATTCTCAGGGTCGAGGTGACAAAAGAAAAGTAGGCTTTGTAAAGGACCCTGAACGCCTCAAAAATAAAAGGTGCCAGGACAAGCATGCCACAGTGATTCTCGGAGCTGGCCTTGGGGCTGACTCTGACACCCAGCCCTCCGCCTGGCCCTGTCTGCTGCTTGGCCTCAGTCCCCAACGCCACCACCATTTGTGGGGGCTTCTGCAAAAATAAGAAAGGCCTGGTAGGACACTGGTGGTCTCCGGGCCCAGGGCTCGGACCCGCACCGCACAGCTGCAGCCCTCTCCGAAGGCTGGTAGCCCATGGACACTGTCAGGCCAGGTGGTGACCTCCTCAGCTTGCTGCTCCATGCCTAGGTAGGTAGGCCCGCCCCGTCTACGTCCCGCCCCGAGCCTGCCAGACAGCCCTGGCACGTCGTGTTGCTGCTGCACTTTCACTCCCTGCAGGAGCCCCGTGAGCGCTGCTCCGGCTGATGGCTTCCCTCCCAGCTGCTCACCTCCTGCCCGGGTGCAGGGAGCAGGCCCCGGACAAAACCGCTAAGCCAGTGGCCCACCTGGGAGGCAGGCCAGGCTCTGAGAGGCTGTCCTAACTCGGCCGCCACCCAATGTGAATGTCTAGTTGGGTAAGAGGTGGTGTCAGGATCAGGACCTTCTAGAGGGTGGGGCAGGGCTGGGGACCACAGGAGCTTGAATGCAGAGAGACCCCCTGTCCTCCCTCTACTGTCTGATGACTGATGAAACCAGACAGCCCAGATACCCTCCCCAGGCTGCCGCCCCTCCCAGAGTGACAAGACCCCTGTTCGTGCCTGCCAGCTCCCACCTATCATGCCTCTGGTCTCAGACACTTCACTTCCCTCTGGGTGAACCCCAGCTCTACCCCTCTACCCACCTAGCTCCACCTTGGCCCGTGAGCCTGTGCAGGTCAAAGGGTGCTAGTCCCAGGGCTGCTCAGATGGAAGTGTGTAATGGGGCACGTTGGCCCAGAGGGAAAAGAAAGAGGGCCAATCACACCCTCGTTGTTAGACCCAGTTCCACCTGGCTTCCTATCACTCGCAACCAAAAGAATCCCAGGAACTACCCATTCAGGAGTCTAACTTAAAACACTGAGCAATAAAGACAAAAAAAGACAGCTTGTAGCCAAAAGGAAACTAAACCGAAAAGATTGGTGAGTGAAGACAAACTCTTTCTATATGCCTCTTTCCTCTCCTCTACATGCACACCAGGCAGGGCGTGGTCCGTGCTGGTCACAGACGCTGGGACTTGAGGTCCTGTTAGTCCCTTGCTGTCTGTCCGAGGTCTGCCAGCTGCCCTGTGGGTCTCTGAACCTCCCTGGGTGTCTGCTCTTGCAGACTTGAATGAAGACAGTCCAGGTATGGGATGCAGACGAGAATAACAGGTGTAACTAAACGGAGACACTCAGATCTGATGTTTTACAATGTGAAACAAACGATTCTTCTGTTAGTCTAATTTATATAAATGTTTTTCCAAGGGACTCCTACTGGGAACCCAGTGTGCCAGCGTGGTCAGCCTCCTCAGCGGAACCTCCCAGGAAGCATCTTCAAACACCAAGCGGATGGACTCCAAGCGAAGGGTCCGCAACACCCCCCACCCTGAGTTTTCCCACCGCACCTCGTCTACCGCCCTAGACTCTCCCTCCCCAAGAAACGCCCCCAAGGAGAGTCTTCCGCAGCCAGGAGGAGCCAGGAGAGCACCCCCCACAATCCTCCCTGCAGGATCCTCTCCCAGCCCATCTGCCCCTCTCCAGAATCCTCCCCCCAAGTCCTCCAGCACCCAGAGTCCTGTTCCGCAACCCTCTTCAGAACCCTAGCCTCCCACAAGTCTAACCGCCAGCGTCCCGCCTTCCTCCAGGCCTTCCCGGCCGGCTCCCCGCCCACACCCCTCTCTCCCCAGAGGGCCCGCTCGGGGGTCGCCGCTGCCTCGCGGACTTACCTCCAAAGGTGCGGGGTCGGGGCCGGACCTTTGGGGCAGCGCTCCCGCTTCTTCCCATCCTTCGCCAAGCCCGCGCGGCCAGCGTCCGAGCGCCCAGGGCCAGTCCCCTGCCCAGCGCGAGACCGGACCCCGGCCGCCTTCGGAGAGCGGCGCCCAGGGCCCCGCCGCCTGGACGCGACACCTCGCGAGGCACCGCCCCCACGCGCCTCCGCCGCCGGCGCCCTCCGCACCCCCACCTTCTGCTCCCTTCTTCCTGCGCCACCCCGCCCCCGCTCCCCACCCCCAGCCCGGCTGTCGCCTGGACCCCCCCCCGACTGTTCCTAAGGCTCCAGCCCGCGCCGCGCCTCCGCCTCCTCACTCGCGATCGACGGCGCCGCGGGCCAATTGCTGCCCGGCGTCGGCCCTTCAGGCCCCGCCCCCTCCCCCCCATCTCCGGAACCCGCCAATGGGAAGGGGCGCGCGGGGGCAGGGCCTGCAGGTTGCCTAGCAGCGGACGGCTGGGCGGGGGCGGAGGGCCGGGGGTGGCAATCCGGGCGCGGCGGGGGCGGGCGCTCAGGGGGCGGGGCCTGCGGAGGGCGGAGCCTGCGTGGCTATAAAGGCGGCCGCCGGCGGAGCGCCGCGCTCCGGGTCAGTCTTCGCGCGCTGCTCGTCAGGCTTCGCTGCGTCCGCCACCACCGCCGCCGCCACTGCCGCCGCCGCCTGCGCCCCCGCTCCGGCCCGTGGTGTAGTTGGACCAGCACCATGTCGCTGTCGCGTTCGGAGGAGATGCACCGGCTCACTGAAAATGTGTACAAGGTGAGCCTCGCGCCGCCCGCGCGACCGGGCCCGACCGGGCGGCCCCGGGCCCTCGGGGGCCTTCCCGGCACAGCCGCCGGGACGAGGCTCCAGCGGTAACAAGTGTCTGCGGGCGCCCCTCCCCCGCCCCGCCAGCCCGCGCCGTCCCCGCGCTGCCCCCGCGCCGCCCCGGCGCGCCCTCTGAGCGCCCGGGACGGAGCGGCGAAGGCTGCGGGCCCCGGGTTGCCGCGGGCAGGGTCCGGGGTCCGCGGCCGCGCGTCGCGCTGCCCCGTCGGCGTGTGGCTCCTCCGGGCGCGGTTGCGCAAGCCTCCGGGCACTTTCCTCAACAGGCTTTTCTTCCGTGCAACTCCGTCCCGAGCGCTAGTGGACGGGGCGCCGCTGGGAGGTCGCGCGGGCAGGTCGGAGGGCGGGCGGGTCGTCCGTCGTCTTATGTAACCGCGGCGGGGGAGGCCGTGCGGGAGGCCGGCGCGCCCGCTCTGCCGCGCTGTGGCGGCGCC
>CM053506.1:106538523-106591023 GCA_028627145.1 Eidolon dupreanum
CAGCGCCCCCATCCAGCAGGCCTGGGAGGAAGTCGGCACCCAGCTTGTCTTTCTGGTGAGAGCCCTCTCGTCCCCGTGAGACGTGTTTTTAACCAGTTGGGTGACTCAGGCTGCACACGAGCGTCAGTGCTTGAAAAAGAGCCTCAGTTCTGGTTCTGGGGTGGCTGCATCTACATCGCTGTCCCATCTCTGCCCGGGGTCGGTTGTCTGACCTCTTCACTCCAGGAACAGGCCCCAGCCGGTTCTGGAGGCCATAGTGGGCTCAGGTTCCCAAGCAGACACACTCTCTCTTTCTTGAGGCCTGAGAGCGGCAAGGGTGTTAACCAGAAGTGGTTGGTCCCACTGCATTTTGGGGCATTGTTGTTGGTCCCCAAATCGGGGATCAGAAAGGCCAGAGAGACGGTTGGGCCTGTGAAGAGCGTGTTGGGTGTGGGAGGTGGGACCTGATGGGAGATGGAGTGTTTTCTCCAAGGGGTGACCTTGAGAACTTTGGGAAACCTTGGGAACCTTGGGAGACAGGCAGGGATCTGCAGCCTGTCTGCTCCAGCCGCCCGGTCTGAGGTGTGTGTCCGGCGGCCCGAGTGACCAAGGCCCTGCACGATTCCCACTTGCAGGGGAGGGGCATGCGGTGCCCAGTGAGTGGCACGTGGCGTTAGCACCTGAGCGTCACGCAGGCCCCCCTCCGGCCCCCCACTCGTCCTACAGGCGCCTTTCTCTGCCCCGGGAACCCCATTCGGTCCTCGGGCTCCCGTGGGAAGAATGTGGAGCCCCGCCTCGTCTCCCTGGCCGTGCGCTGTGCAGAGCGCTACTTCTGCAGCACGCACGACCACCAGAACAGACTGCTCTCTTCCTGCCTGGGGTGTCACCAGGAGGGCCTGCGTGGCGATGACACACAGGCAGCAGGTCGTGACAAGCCCTAGGACTTCGTAGGTGTGTGCGACTTGACAGAAACGGACATCTTGACGTTGGAGTGGGGGACAGGGCGGAGAGGGCAGGGAGGGGGGCACTTCCTGAGCCCAGGCCTCTGGCTTCCGGGCCCGTTGCTTCTGTCCATTCAGGAGTCCTGCCAGCCTCGGGCACATGTTTTAGCGTCAGTGCCACAGATTTTCCGTTAATGGATGAATGGAACGGTGAAGGACTTGCAAGCACGTGGGGAGTGGGGGGTAAGACTGGAAAGTTCTTCGGGAATCAGAGGTCAGTGGCAGAGAGTGGGGAGGCCTAGGCCCAGGTCCAGGCTCTGCCGTTGCTCTCACGCCTCCATGCCCAGCAGCCTGGGTCCCATCGGTGTGACAGCCTCCTGAGCAGGGCCGGCCGTCCTGCCTGACGTGAGGGCAGTGCAGGAGGGGCAGGTCGGAGGCCGCGGCCCCTCTAGCGGGAGCCCAGCCGCGAATCTCAGGTCACAGCCTCTGTGGGACAAGCACGGGTCAGCGGCCTTGGAAGGTGCTCGCTGGTCGAGCCGTAAGCACTTCCGGTTTGCTGTTAGTGTCAAGAACTAAGGCTCAGGCCCCACATTGCAAGTGGGAATCGTGCGGGGCTTTGGTCATTCGGGCCGCCGGACACACACCTCAGACCGGGCGGCTGGAGCAGTGGAGACTGAGTCTGGAGGCCGAAGTCCCAGGTCCAGGTGTCAGCAGGGCTGTCCTCCTGAGACCTCTCTCCTCGGCCGTCTTCTCCCTGTGTGCCCACGTGGTCATTCCTCCGTGTGTGCCTGTGTCCTCATCTCACCTTCTAAAGGCCCTGGCTGTGCAGCCCAGGGCCCACCCACGTGGCCTCTCTTTAGCTTGATCACCCTGTGAAGATTCTTTCTCCAAATATAAATACGGGTTTTTCCCGAGGTGCTCGATAGGATTTCATTTGACACGTGAATTTTTAAGGGATGAGTTTGGCCACCAGCACCCAGTGGGCCATGGGGCATTTGCCTTGGGTGCAGCTTTTGGAGGTGGGGGTCGTCTGGGCGCTGGCTGTCTGAACCCTGTAACTGGCCTGTTTCTGGGCCCTGAGGGGTTTTTCTTTGACTGCAATCTGATGGCTGTCCCCAGTTTGTGATGTTTTGGGTTTTCTCAGGAGCGCACAGTGATTTCCCCCCGGAAGCAGCCGCTGGGAGCGAGGGCTGCAGCGCGGCAGTGGCCACAGGCCGCGGTGGGACACGCACGACCCTGGTCGTGGGCACGTGTGGCCCCCCCGCACGTCAGAGGTGTGGTGTGGTGACTCGGGGCTGCGTGCCCACTGAGCTCAGGACGGGCAGGACATGCCTCGCGGATGGGACAGGAAGGAAGTGGCTGGGCTGTTGGCCCTTTGTGGGACCCCGCTGCTCTCGGTTCTTGACAGTTTTCCGGTCCCCGTGGGCTCCCACCCTGCCCTGGGCGCTCCAGCCCGGCGGCCCAGTGCGAGCCAGCTTCGGGTCCCCAGGACCTCGTTTAGGTGGAGCCAGGCTCAGAGAAAGCTGGGGGCGGGGGGAGGGCGTCCAAGGCCCAAGGCATCAGTGACGATCCTTCACTCCTGAAAGGGAAGTGGGGCCCTGGGGCCTGAGCGCCCCGTCCTCACCCAGGCGTGGGCTGTGCCGTCCCCGGAGGCGAGCACAGCAAGGCCTGGCCCCTGAGCCAGGACTGGGGGAGTGGCCAGAATGTTGCCTTTCGTCCTGGTCTCACGCAGCCTGGAGCTCAGGCCGTCCCCTCTGCCAGGGCCTCCCGGGCCCCTGGCGTGGAGCCAGCAGGGGTGCCGGGAAGGGTGTCCACCCTTTCACTCCTCCAGGCAGGAGGCTGCTGTGCTCCCTGGTGTTCCTCTGGGCGCTGCAGCAGAGACACAGTTGTTACTTTGTTGTGATGTGGGCTTTCTGAGAAGCTGGGGAGGCCGAGACCCCAGCTCTTCTGGGGAGACGCGGGGCCCTGGGAGCAGCTTCCCGCCCGCCTTTGGCACCCGCAGGCCTCTCCTCCACCTCTCGGAGGGGCCAGGCTGTGTGCCCTTGGCTCTTCGCCCCTCGGAGTGGGGGTGCCGGCTCCCTCTGTTCTGGGACAGGCCGGGGCGTTGTTTCTAACACTTGGTCTTGTTGCAAAGTGGTTTTTCATGCTGTGGCCTCGCGGCCTTGGGAGGCTGAGAGGCCCGGGCCCTCAGCTCCTGCTTGGAGGCTGTCAGTCTGAGGCCATGTGTGCTGGGCGGGGGAGGGGGGATTGGTCCTTGTGGACCAAGGGAGTGTATGCGGAGGGTTCACAGCCAGTAGGAGAGTCTTGCGGAGAGCGGAGAGCGTGGGGAGGGGAGCCTGGTGCTGTTAAAGTATAACCAGCCCCCTTGGTTTGCCTGTTCCCTGGGAAGCCTTTCCTGCAGCCCTACTCACCCCCATCCTCACCTCGTAGGCCCTTGGTTCTGGAATCTTCTATTACATCCACTCATTTGTTAAATAAGTGTGAGCAGTCTTTTCTGTGGGTCTAACCAAGTGAAATCCAGCTCAAGGCAAGGTCTGTCTCCTCCCGGAAGCCCTCCCAGCACCCCTCGAACTCCGGGAGTCAGTTTTTTTCTGTTAAGAAGGTCCTAGAACGGAGGTTTCAGTGTAGAGGTGGTAGTGCAATCTCTGTTCAGGGCCTGAGCTGGTCAGTTCTCATCAAGCAGCTCCCCCCCCCCCCAAAGATGGCTCCCACCTTCCCTGGCCCAGGGCGGGGCGCACGCTGCTTCACCCCTCACCCTTGTTCTGATGCCACTGGAGCCTGGCTCCTGAGGGCTCAAGGCAGGGCAGCAGCCCCGGGCCCTGTCCTGCAGCCTTGGTGGCCCAGGGGACAGCGCTGGGTTCCACGTGGAGAGAGGGACGGGCCCAGCTGTGCGGCCATCCTGCGGTTCCACCAGGAACTAGCAGGCAGGCTGTCAGTTCCCCAGGCCAGGTCCGTAGACTGGGGCAGTGACCCACACAGACCAGTTTAGGAAGGATCAGGGTGACGGGGCGTGAAGGCCACCCCCTCCCCAGACAGCCGGGTGGAGTTCTGGCGTCATTGTGCCCTTAAGTGTGTTCTTCCAGGTGTGGAATGGGAAGAGAGGACATGTGACTGGCTCAGACCCCGCCCCCTCCCCGCCCCCCCCCCCCGTGTGCACACAGGGTGCAGGCAGGCATGCCAGCCGTCTGTCCTCTGCTGCAGAGGGGTGGCAGGGTCACAGAGGGCACAGCCTCACCCGTGCCGGTGTAACACAGACCTCGCTGCTTGTGGAAGCCCCGCCAGGAAGAGCCAGGAGGACCATGGCTGGGACGTGAGCCCAGGAACACACAGGCGCGAGCCGGCACCCGCAGGACGCAGGCCCGGGGCGGGAGGGGCTCCCCGCTGCTGCTTGTCCTCGACCGAGCAGACCTGTGACCCAAGTAAATCAAGATGGCTGTCACTGTCCGGGCAGGAAGGCCCCCCGGGGCTCGCGGCCTGGTGGGGTCCTGCGGGAGGACGGCCGGCAGTGCGGCTGCACCCAGCCCTCCCCCCGGCTCCTGTAGACACGGCCAGCTGGGGTCCCGGGCCGGGCGGGGGGCCGGGCGCCCCTGCCATGGAGACGTGGTTGAGGCCTGGTTCCTGCCGTTCCTGGGGCAGCCGGGACTGCCAGCTTTGTGATGTCCCCGGGGGGGGGGGACTGTGAACCAGCCACACCTGGGCTTGAGCCGCCCGCGGCACAGGCCCGCCTCACCCTGGTCCCTCCGCACCGCGTATCCCGCGGGGGTGTCCGGGGGGGAGCCCCTCGCAGCACCAGCGGGCACCCGCTGCTGTCCGTGTGAACGTCGTGCGGCCAGCGACTGCGTAGGGAGGCGCCAGCACCGGACACGGGGCTCGGCCCAGGCGCCGCCCGCGGAGCCGCACGGAAGGAAACCCGCTCGCGGCGCACATGGGGCTTCAGTCCCAGCCCGGGGCGTGGACTCGGGTGTGGGGTCCTGTGCACCCCATGGCTGTCCGGGGCCCTGCCTCGCATGACAGGTGGGAGCCTGGCGCCTCGACGCCCTGGGTGCCCGCAGGCAAAGCCCGCCGGCTTGCAGTCCGTGGAGTGACCTGGGGACCTGGCCAGCGCCCAGCCCAGGCTTCCACAGGGCGGGCCTTCCGGGTGCGCACTCGGAGCCGAGGGCAGAACTGACTCCCGCTGCAGTGTCAGCCTCCAGGCAACAGGCCGGCCCAGGGTCCTGGCCACCCGCCCCTCCTCCTCGGAGAGGCCGCGGTGCCCTGCCCAGGTAGCCGGGCTGCACCCCCGTGGCCGTCCTGCCCACTCGCTTCCACATTCCTTGTGCGTGAGCTCAGCCACTGCACTGAGGAAGTGAAACCTGGCGGCTGTCCCCAGGTGTCACGGGGAGGGTGTGAGTGGGCCACCACCATGAGCCCCTTGGGTGGCCTGGGCGGCTGCTGGCCTATTTCCTGCTGTCACTGAGGGTGCTAGCAGGGCTCAGAGGGTGAGCTGTGGTGGGGCTTCCTGTTTGGAGTGGGGGCAGCCTGGGGTTCAGGCCCCCAAATGGCCACGCTCTGTGGCAGCGTCTCAGACCCGTGTCTGTCCCGTGGGAAGAAACTTGCTGAAGCTGCGCACACAGGCGCGCACAGCCCCGGACGCAGGCCTGGGGGCTGGACCGCCCTCACGGGCCTGGCCCGGCCTCTGTTTGTTCCCACTGAGCAGGGGGCAGCCCTGGCCGTGTCTGCCCCGGCGGGGTCTGGGCGGCAGCTGGGGCAGTGCGGCCCAGACGGCCTGGTCGTGTGTGAGCCTTGGTGGATGACCCCAGGCCTGGCCTCCTGAGGCTCGGAGTCTTCCTGGGTGCCCGTCCTCCCGTCTTGCTGCTGCTACGTGACGTCTCCCTGCCCGAGTCCCAGGAACTCCCTAGATGTGGTGTGTCCAGGTCCCCCACCAGAAGGTCAGGTTCTCAGATCAGTGACGGGCACTCTGCCCCATCCCTCACGCCCCATCCGCCCCGTGGCCCGTCACGTTCAGGACGAGCGGGGTGGCCCCTCTCTGCTCCTGCCTTCACCCCCTCAGGCCACCGAGCAGCTCTGACGGCCCCCTGCCTCCAGTCTCTGCTCACGAGATACACCCAGGGACTCCCCCGTGCCTTCCCTCGCATCCTCGGGGAAGACCAGCGTGGTCGTCACAACAGGCCTGGGGACGTGAAACGCAGCCGAGCCGGGCTTCTCCGTGCGCCTCCCCCGGCGGCTCCCTGGCTGCGGTTGGCTGCCGGCAGTCGGTGTGGGTTCCCCGGGGAATGCGCGGTTGGCTCTTGTTTGTGTGCCTGTTTTCATGCCTCGTAATTAAAACATTTATTTGGCCTTCGAAGCGAAATCTAATTTGTTCAGTCTCAGAGAGGCTGATTGTGACACCGAGACGTCGGGCCACTGGGCCCAGAGCCGGGACGGGGGGGTTGCGCAGAGCTTGGCGTTTGCGGATCCGGCCGTGGGGCGCTGATCAGAGCCAGGGTGCGCTCACCGCTCACCAACGTGTCACGTGAGGGCTGCGGTGGCCGGGGGCAGGGCTGCACGTCTGGCTGTGTGGTGGGCGGGAGGGCCTTCCTCGATGACTCAGGCCTGCCAGACGGGCTGGGCACTTCCTTCGCCGCGCGTCTGAGCACCGCTGTGTGCCACACGCTGTCCCACGTCCCTGCACACATCCGCTGTTCCGGCTGCGAAGCCCACCACAGCACTTCCAGTCTCGGCCCCGTGGCCCAGGTGCGAAAAGGTTATTTGCCCAAGGACGTTCAAGGGCACAGTGGGGTTGGGCTCAGGAGGCCAGGCCGTGGCCCCTGGGAGGTGGCGCCTTCCTTGCATCCCGTGCTCACGGCCACTGACGTGCTCCCCGCTCTCCTCTGTCGCAGGCCATCATGGAGCAGTTCAACCCCAGCCTGCGGAACTTCATCGCCATGGGGAAGAACTACGAGAAAGCCCTGGCAGGTGAGGCACCGCGGGGCCCGGGGTGGGGGGCGTTCCGTCCCGGGAACGAGCTCACAGGCGGCGTAAGCCCGAGAGCCCTGATGTCGGGGACGTAACGTCCTGCAGTGTGGCAGGAGGGTGGGGTCTGGGTTCCGTGTGCCCACGGCCCCCGAGATGGGAGTGGGGTGTCTTTCTGAGGCTGTAGGATCGTGGTTCAGGTGATGTGGCTGGGGCCCGTGGTGGCTTTGGGGTTGGGGCCTGCAGCACAGCCTGGCGAGCAAACTGCAGCTCGCAGAGGGCACTGGGTGGCGTGGCTCGAGACCCCACCTGTCCAGCTGGGCTCTACAGCAGGCCGCGGGTGCATCTGGGCGGCCACGTTGGAGACGCCATGCCCTTGGCTAGTCTCTCTAGGCCAGGAAGCAGGTTTTAACTACAGCATCCTTGTGAGCAGAGCCTCCCCGTCCTGCGTGAGGGTGGCGGCCCCCACACTGCCCTCCGCTTGTGGGCTGCACACGGGTGGTGCACCGCCAGCACCCCGCCCTCCCGGGCACCCCCACAGGCCTGCAAGGTCCCAAGGGAGCCAGGAGGCTCTTCCAGACACAGGTCCCGTCCATCCTGGAGCCGAGGCCCAGCCTGTAGGATTTCAGTGACAACGGCGGGTCCCAGGCAGTGGTGGTGGTGGCCGTCCCCACTGGGCGGTGACAGCAGAGTCCTTGGCCATCTGGGTCCCGTGTCAGGCCCCCTGCCCCCACAGTCCCCAGGACGGGTGCACGCGTGTCCTCTGCAGTGTTGATGGACCGAAGACACCTCTGAGCCCAGGTGGCGGGGGGTGGCGGGGGGTGGGGAGCCCCGGAGAGCCGCACCCCGACGTGTGTCCCGCTCTTTGCTGTGAGGCACAGGTTTCCTCTGGGCCTTCCACCCCGACGCGGGTCCCCAGGGCGCCCCGAGGGACTGTGGAGCGTCAGGTTTCCTCTCTCTGCCTGTTTTCCTGGATCGTCCCAGAGGACAGAGCTCAGCTGGCCGTCACCAGCGTCACCTCAGCTGCACTCAGCCTCCCCAGCGCCAGACTCGTGCCAAGTTTGGCCTTTTCCCGCTCGTCTTCGGGAGCCTGCTCGTGCGCCGGGCTGCGAACGCGCGTGGGGCTGCCTGGAGACCCGCATGCAGTTTGACCGCGTGCCCGGCTGCAAGCCCCCAGCGGGCTTCCGTAGAAACGGGGGAAGCAGCTGCCATGCCGGGGCCCCGCTCAGCTGAGGGCGTTGGTCTGGTGCCACCGGCTCCTGACAGGGTCCCCTGTCCCCCGGGGAGGAAGCATGGCCCAGGCAGCAGGCGCCAGGCTGGGGTTCAGCAGCACTGAGCTTTCCAAGTCCCGTGAGAAGCCCAGCCGCGTGTGACGAGGTCACGCGTCCCCGTGGGAAGTGGTGGGAAGCCCTCCACCCCACGTCCACGGGCAGTGGAGACTTTAGCAGCTTTGAGCAGCGTGACTCACTTGCAGCTATGAGTCTTGCTGAGACCAGGGACGGTGGGACAGGTTCTTGCTCCAGGTTCGCTGGGGACGTGTCACTTACTGGCTTCCTGTCCCCCAGCTCTGCGGGTTTCTCCCCCGCAGTGGCCTTTGTCCCATGAAGTAGCCTCCGCGACTCCCCACCTCCATCACCAGGCACCAGCGGTCGGCACGGCACCTGCACTTGCACCTGAGCAGCTCTGTACCTGCACGTGTACTGCGTCTTCACGAGGAGGGCGCGCTCACATGGGGACGAGGGGGCCACAGGGACGGGGTCAGGCCCGGCCCGGACTGCAGCGTGTTCGGCCGGACCGCGAGGCCGGGGTCTGCTCGGTCCCCGGTGGGGAAGTAACCCTCCCTTTCCTTCCTCAGGTGTCACCTACGCGGCCAAAGGCTATTTCGACGCTCTGGTGAAGATGGGGGAGCTGGCCAGCGAGAGCCAGGGCTCCAAGGAGCTCGGTAAGAGTCCGGTCCCTGAAGTCACCGGTGTGTCCGGCAGGTCTGGGTTCCAGGCCCGTGTCTGGTCTGTCTGTGCTTGAGGATCAGGTTTTAGCTGTCAAACGAGGAAAGATTTTCTAAAATGACAATACTCCTCGGAGCTGTGAGGGACGCGCCCGCCGAGCGGGGTTTCCGGCAGCCTTGGGTGCTGCTGGGAACTGACTCTGGTGGCTTCATCCCCCTGAGCAGCCCAGGCAGGTGAAGAGACGAGGCAGAGCCACGGTTACAGGTGTCCATGGCAAAACTTGAGTGGCTGACGGGAGCCATTTAAAAAGTTGGGCTTAGGTGGTGGCACTGAATGACACAGGGAGGCGGTTCTGGTATGAAAGTGAGTGACAACGATGCATAATCTTAGTCTGGTATGACTAGTTTTGTAAAAACAAACTGTGGGTGTTCACGTCCCGTGACAGGTGGAGGGCAGGACCCCAGACTGGTGGGGTTCCCGGGTCGGGACTTCCTTTCTGCTGTTCTGGTTTCGCACGTTTTCTGTGATGAGATCGCAGTGCTTTGATGATCAAGGTGCATGAAACACGGGAAGTCGGGGTCCACTGCGTCGCTGGAGGCCTGGGTTGCGTCGCAGGCTTGGGCACAGCCCCCGTGTCACCGGCGATGGCGCCAGGCCAGGGTTTGCCGCCCAGCTGCCGGCTCCTGCTCACATCGTCCCACGCCGGGAGCCAGGCCTGCCCGCTGCGGGGCTTTGCTGCGGCTGCCATGCCCTTGACTGGGGACGCGGAGGCGTGGCGTGTCCCCGGCAGGCCTCCTGGCTGTGCACTGTCCCGTGGCTGCCCTAGCACGCGGCGTCCAGATTTCCGCAAGGCGGTGTGACAACACAGCTCCGGTGCCCAGGGACGCCACCGCAGGGCCTGCCGGGCTGGGGGTGGGGGGCAGCAGGGGCAGGAAGCCGTGCGGACGTGGCCGGCCGCGGCAGTGACCAAGGCCGGACTCCGTGCAGGGCGGGCTCAGCTCTCGGGGAGGATCCCAGGGGACCTGGAGCTGCCTGAGCGCGTGGTTCAGGGGTTTGTGCCAGGCTTCCCCGTGTGGCCACGACTGGGTGTTAACTCGGTCTCCAGCCCTGTTCCCTCCCTAGCACATGGGGCTGAAAGTTCCAGTCCCGATCATGGCCTGGTGTCTGTGGCAACAACCCCACCCAGGAGCCCCCCAGAGTCCCCGCCGTAGAACAAAAGACATGCCTGGCGCCCAGGGCAGTCCAAGGGACTCAGGGGCTCAGTGTCAGAAGCCAGAACCAGAGGCGGAGAGCAGCCAACACCACTGCCCAGGCCACAGCGGCCTCGTCCCTCACAGGCCACGGGACTGGCCGTTAGCCCCACAGCCCCCGGCTCCCAGCCGGTCACAGGTGGCCCAGAGCGCTGCCCGCGCCTCAGAAGCAGCCTGGTCCCCGCTGCAGGCACTTCCTGTTCCGCTGCCTGCTCTGTCTCTGGACGTGCCCGCTCCGGACAGCTCGCAAGGGCGGGCCGCAGGCTGGCCCGTCATGACCTCCGCGCCTGGCTGCGCTCGCCGCCGGTGCTCCCGTGGCTCCCGTGTCGTGCGCGGTCAGCGTTGCGTTCCTTCCGTGGCAGGACCACGCTCGCCCATCCACACACTGTGGCGGACGTCAGGTGTCGTCCACCTCTGGACTGAGAGTGCGCGTGGACCGAATGGTCCCTGTGCCCCCACCGCCGAGGCCCCGTCCCGTGGCGGCCACCTCCGCTCTGCGTTTTCCTAGGGCCCCCCGGAAATTCCTCCTGCTCGCCCCTTCCCACCCCCCGGGCGAGGCAGCCAGCGCGGCGCGTCCCGCCCTGCCGCTGGCCAGCATTTGGTAGAGTTTGCACGTGCAGGGTCACGCGGTGTGGACCACGCGCTTTTACCTGCGTGATTGCTTGGGAAGCCGTCCCTGGCAGCCTTAGAGCTGAGGCGGCCCCACGGTGCAGGTACCCTGACCCTCATGCAGCCTTCTGCTTGTGGACACTCGGGGTGTTGCCAGTTGGGGGCGTTTCTCTCACCAACTAACGGTGTTGAGCATCTTTCACTGCTTATTCCCTGTTTGTGTAACTCTCCAGGGATGTGTCTGCAAATGTTCCCTCTCTTTCCTATTGAGTTTTGTCTTATTATTGAGCTATCAATGTTCTCTGTGTGTTCTAGACAGACGTGTTTCCCTATATATGGATTTTGCAAATGTTTCCCTTTAATCGGGTTTGCTTTTCTTTTTTGTGTTTGTAGAAGAACAAAGATGTTTAATTTTAATGGAATCCAGTTGATGAATCTTCTTGTTGAGTTGTGGTCCCAGGGTTTTTATTGCTGCGTTGATAACTTGGCTTGTTCGGGGGTCAGCACTCGCCCCTCTCTGTTCGCGGAGTGCCCAGTGCACCGTCATTAGCCTACCCCACAGTGCACCGTCATTAGCCTACCCCACCCGGGACAGTGCACTGGCTCTCCAGTGCGGCCGGCGCCCCGGCTCATGTGGCTGTCTCCTCTCCTTCTGGGGTGTGCCCTCCTGCAGCCCCATCCACTGCTCCTCTTGGTCAGCTCGCCTTCTGTATGCCAGGACTGTTTCCTGGGTCCCGTGTTTTTGGGGCCCTGTTTTATTTCCTGAGTCGGGATCGCCCTTCCCTTTAACGGCTCCTCAGCAGGCCGGGAAGTCCGTTTGTGACCTGGTGCTTGCTGGTGGCTTGGAGGGCTTGGCCACCGGGGTCTTCGCTGCTGCTCAGACGCTGGTTGCTTTGATGGGAGTTCGTTTCCCTCTTTTGGAGGCTCGTGTGATCTTTGTCTTTGGGTGGATGTGGAATTTCCCGACACTGCCTGTGTGTGTGTGGCAGAGGGGTCCCCAGGAGGCTGGAGAGCAGAGCACCCCCAGCCCCCAGTGGCGAGTGCGGTGGCAACCTGTGGGTCACAAGAGGAGTAACAGTGTTTAAGCTGTGATCTCTTGGATCAGGAGAAATGGGGGGCCACCGAGAGGGGCGCGGACAGGAACAAGGAGTGTGTCCACGAGTACAAGGCAGGGAGCCTGCGAGGCCCGAGGAAGGGGTCGGGGCTCGGCCGGGCCACAGGGAGGCAGGCTTGTGCAGCAGGCCCATCTGTGGGGACCAGCGGGGCGCGTGCATTTCGCTGCTACGGAATGGTCCGTGGTCACATGACAGTGGGCTTCTCTGCTCTCTATCAGCCGTCAGGTGACTCCTGGCAGGTGGTTCTGCTCTGAAGGAGCCCAGGGGACTGTGACACTGAGCCCCGCCACAGGGTGACCTCCCACGACAGCCACCGTGGGAGCAGATTCACGTCCTGCGCAGGGGCTGGCACCATCCTGCAAGGCCACCTCCCTCATGGCCAAGCCCTTTCTCCTGACCCTGCCGTCCCCTAGAGGGGAGAATCAAAACCTGCGCAGTGTCTTCGTCACCACTGGGACAGATCGTTCTCCCTTCGTCGTGACTTGGGGTATCATGGCTGCCGGGGTACCACAGGGGTCCTGCACAGTGACCCGGTCGCCTGAGGCCCCCGCCAAGGCTGCCCTGACAGGGCCATGCTGGTTCCTGGATGTGCCTGGCCCGTGTCTGCAGCTGTCAGCCCTGACTGGGGGTGCGGGGTCCCTAATTTGGTTCCATCTTCAGTAACTTCATTTGCTTGTTGGTCAGTGAGAGGTGTCCGTTGCTCCCAGGATGGCGGCTGCTGCGGTGTCTGCAGGCCGCGTCCGGGCGCGTAAAGCAGGGGAGGGTGGCCGTGTCTTCCCGCTGTGCCGACTCGTTCTCCGTCCCCGCGGTCTGTCCCACGCTGAGTCTGGTTCCTCTGTTTTCCCTGTGCACAGCCCCAAGGCCTGCTCACGTCTGTTCACTTCTCCTTAGCAGACCTCACCCCCCAGGGTGGGATGAAGGGACACGGCGTTCCTGCTGTCTGGGCTGAAGCAGGGCCCCCAGGGGGTGGCCTGGGGTGGCTCCCGGGGAGGTGGTGCTCTGGCCGGGCCCGGAGTTGGCGTCAGGGGCACTCTGCTTGCACTGACCCCGTCCGAGGCCGGGCGGTGTCCTTTGGACCAGGCGGTGTCCTTTGGACCAGAGTGTTTTTCCCAGGCCTGACCTCCGCGCCGGCAGAGCGGGCTCCATCTGGCCTGGCCCCCCTGGCTGTGGCCCCGCGGCCACTCCCGTCCATCCTCCTGTTCTGCGCTGCTCCCTCCCTTTCCTTTGAGGTTCTTCCTGCCTTTTCTTCCTCACTGCGGAGGCGGGGCAGCAGCTCCCCAAGGGGTGGTCGGCTCGGCCACAGCCCTGAGGACGATGTAGGAGCCACACACTGTCCTACCGAGGGCAGTGTGCCCCTCCGCACTTCCCCCCACACTAGCCAGACCGGGGCCGCTCCGAGGGACCCCTCAGGTTGTGCAGGAGAGACTCTGGCAGTCCGTGTGGTGGCCAGAGCCGGCGGCACCGGAGCTGTGGGCGGCAGTCGGCTGCCCTTTGCTCTCTCCTGCGGAGCTGCGTGGCCGCCCTGCCTTTGTCCCGCTGGCCGGTGCTGCGGCCTCACAGAGGGCGCCGCCTCTCATCTCTGGGACTTCCTCCCCGCGGTGGACAGACCTGCTTTGATACGCAGGCTGCTTAGGGAGTGCAGGACTGCCGAGCGGAGTTCCGGAACCTGGAACCTTCGGTAGCTGCTAATCCCTGCGCCAGCAGCCACCAGCCCCTGACTTTGTGTCTCGGGTCTGTGTCGAGGCAAGCCCGGCGCCGCCTTTGTCCTGCAGGGCGAATTCCAGAGCGGCCGCCTCCGCTCCGTCCTGCCGGGCGTCCTGCTCCTGGAGGCGCTGGCCACGGCCACTGTTCCGCGCGGGGGGCTGCTGTCCAGTGCATCCCACTGACGCTCCGCCGTCTGTGGCCCCCCGCGGTTGCTGCACCCCTGAGCACGTCCCACCTCCCAACAGGCCCTACCTTTCTCCCCAGGTGACTGTGCACGGGGCAGGCTGGGCCTGGGACGGCTCCTGGTCCAGTGTACCGACGCAGGCCAGTGGGCGGACGACTCAGGCGCTCTGCGCTGGTCATTCACGCAGGAGGAGAATCACACCTGGTTTAGCAGGGAGGCCAGGGTTACGTGCTCCTCTGGAATGTTCTAGACTTTTCAAGAAGGCATCACCCTCGCTGCAGTGAGTGGGCACAGCCTTTCCTGGGCCTTGTCTCCTCCGCGCGTGGCCAGGTGTGTCCCCTCCCTGGCCGGCTTGTCCACCCGTGTGGCTGAGCGGCTGCTCTGTCCCGGCCTCGCCATCTCCCGAGGCTGAGCTCGCCGCCTCGGTCATGATGCTGGGGCGTGTGTGTGCTCGCAGGGCCTCCAGGCGGCCATCTGGGGTGCCTGCACCCGCGAGGGCAGGGGCTCCGTGCACGGCACAGCCAGTGGGCGGGGTGCCCCCGGGAAGGAGGCAGCTCCCTGTGCCTGAAACTGGGCTGGGTTTGGCCACTGAGTCACTGGATCGAGGTGTGGGCCGAGCGCCCCGGCGTTGGCTGCCATTCCACGCCTGGTTACCCAGGTGACAGGCGGAGGCCACTGTTCCCAGGCCCGCCTTGGGGACGCGCCCTGTGGGGCTCGGTGCCTCCTCTCCTCCCCGCAGCCGTCGCGGACCCTCTCAGGTCGGCCTCACACTCGGAGGCCCAGCATGGCCGTCCGTGTGCGCTGCTGCTGACGCGCCCGCCGTGGGACCCCGGGGCCCCGGAGCCTGTCGCCAGTGCCTGCGGCTGTCTGCGGCGGCCCCGCGATGGTGCCGTGGGCTCCTGCGTGCCCCGCGAGCGGGGAGCTTGTCTGGCTGCGTGACGGCCCCTCCCACGTCAGAACGCCCACCCTGGGCGGCTAGATCGAGTGTCCCAGCCCCTCCGTTGGGCACGTGACAGCGATCTGTCTCATGCAGTTAGAGCCACACAGCAGGAGCTGTGTCGCATTCACACCCCCGAGGGGGCCGAGTCACCCGCCCCCAGGGTCCCGTAGTGGCCACCAGCTGGCCATCAGGAGCAGCCAGTACTGAGCCCGCCGTTAGCCTCCTCCTGGCCAACACCCCCAGCGCTTGCCCCGCTGTCTCCGCCCCACCGTAGGCCCCGGGGGTGGTGCCCTCGGACAAGTGCTAGGGGCGGCGCTGGCACGTGAGCCGTCACCGGGACCTGGGGAGAGACACCACGCCTGGGGCCTCCCGGGCCGGACTCCAGACGGCTTTTCTGCACAGGCTCTGTCCTTAGCTCGGTTGGTGTGGACGCTGAGTAGGTTGAAGCCAGCGGGGACAGCCGCTCTGTCCCTAGGCTCTGTTCACTCAGCCGACCACGGCCACCGAGGCCTGGGAGCTGAACGCAAGGAGGGGCTGGGTGTCCCATCAGGGTGTCCCCGCCCGGGGCCTCCCACGTGCCTGCTCTGCTTGCCCTGATGAGGGCTCGATGGTGCCGGGTTGTCCGGACGGGTGGATAAACATCTTAGGTGGTCCCAGCGTGTTCTCGCGGCAGCTCCGGCACAGCAGGAGCGATAGCTGGCCACGTGTGCGTGTCCTGTGGACGTCCAGGGGCCGGACCGTCCTGGGGAGCAGCGATGGGTGGCCGAGTCTCTTCTGAGGATGGGCCGATGGCCATGGGCCTCTGGCCTGGTGACTGGGGGTCGTGACTGGGGGTCGTGCCTGGGAGGAAGCGAGCAGCCGCCTTCAGCCCTGGTGCCGACCTGAGCGTTGCCGCCGGCGACGAGGGGCTGCAGGGTCTCTGAGGGCCGGGCACCGTGGGACGGTCCTGTTTTCCTGGCACGTAGCAAGAGGCTCGAGGAGGCATGCCCTTCCTGTGGCAGCACGCCCCGCCTGGGCCTCCAGCCCAAGGCCCCGAGCACGAAGGCACTAGGAAGTTCTGCCCCCGCGGCCACTTGGCCCAGAGCACCTGCTTGCCGGTCCCAGGGCCCCACTGCCGGTGCGTGTCGGCGCTGTCGGCAGACCGCCCCACGGGCGTCTCTGAGGACCAGGGCCGCTGCCTTGTTTGTTGTCCAGGAGCCGGTGGCCCTAGAGTGTCCACACACACGGCGGTGGCTGCAGGGTGGGCACGGGGACTGGCTCACGAGCCTCTGTGGCAGGTTGCTGTCGGCCCCGGCGTTGGGTGGGGCAGGCACGTCACAGGCCCTGCTGACACCACAGTGACCAGCTCTTTCCAAGTGGCCTCTGTCCCTGTTGGTGTCACAAGATCCAGGGGAAGTTGGTACTTGAGGAGCTGTCCCCAGGAGAGCCGGTGTTCTCCGGGACAGTTAATGGGGAGTCCAGTGGGTGGGTTGACCAAGGGCCCCCGTGCTCACAGTAGAGGGTCTTTGGAAAGGCGTGGGCAGCAGCTCCTCCCCGTGGCGTGGGGTCACCTTTGGGCCGGGGAGGGAGCTTCGTTCGGCTTCTGTGCCCTGGAGAGCAGGTGTGCCCTGGGCGGGGGGCAAGGCACCTGCACCCTCTGGGAGAGCAGCGGGGCCTGTGTGCCTTCGGGCTTTGGGCCCGGTCTGCCCGCCCCAAGGTGCTCGCGGCACCCCGTGGCCGGGCGCTGGGGTGCGCTCTGCCAGGTGGTCTCCGTCACTCATCCTCGCTTTGGGTAAAAATGTGGGAAGAAAAACTCTGCCCTGTTCACACCTCGCATCTTGCAAGTCACGTCAGGCAGGAGAGACGTGGTGTGTGAGAGCGACGAGGCCGCTGGGTGCTGGGTGCTGGGTGCTGAGGCGGGTGCGTGGGTGAGGGGGGCGGGGCCAGGGTGCAGGGGGGAGGTTCCTGCTCCACTCCGCCCCCTCTGAGCCTGCTGCTGTGGGACCGGCTCAGCCGTGGCCTGCCCCGGGGCCTGTCGGGAGAAGACGGCTGGTGAGCCAAAGTCCCCGCCAGACTCGGGTCACCACGTCCACGTGTCGTCCAGGGCTCAGCCCCGTCCTCCGTGTCCTCTGGTTGGCGAGTTCCTTCGAAGCAGCTCTGGACAGACAGCCTGGGGGCCTCGCGCCCCGGCCGTGTGACTGCACGCCTGATGGCTCACTGAGGCTGTGACCAAGTGTGGGTCCGGCCGCAGGAGACCCAGAGTGGCCTGAGGTGGTTCAGAGCAGACTCAAGATCTGACTGGGGGAGGTGGGGTGTAGGCTGGGGACAGCAGGGACGGGAAGGTGGCCAGCCTGGAAGGATGGTGACCGCACTGGCCGGCCCCTCCTCTCCTTCGTCCTCCAGAGCCCTGGCGCCAGGCACCAGCTATTGGCACGACGTGGGCCCTGAGGGGCCCTCCCGTCCGGTTCTGTAGGGCAGCACCCCAGGGAGGGTCGCTGTGTGTGGTCGTCGCCGTGGCAGACACAGTCATCGCTTTTCCTCTTGCTTATCCCCATCCGCTGCCACCTTCCATTTTTGTTTTTTTTTTGTAGGTGGGAGAGGACCCCTACTTCTTTCTCCCTGGGAGGAGCTGGCAGCTCCGAGGCCAGTAGAGAGGAGGCGGGGTGGGCGGGCTGGGCGGGGTTTCCTCGCACGTCCAGCTTCATGTTCGTCCCGTGGTTCTGACGGTGCCCTGCCCACAGCCTCCCGGCCGTCCATCTTCCCCTCGTGGGGGCTCTGTATTTGTCCTTGCTCAGACTCACGCTCGTTAGCTCTCGGGGTGGCTTTTGTTTGGGAAGCCACCAGAGTAATAGAATGAGCATTAGGAGTGCTTCAGAATGTTCCAGAAGGTGACGTGTTTCCAGCCAGGTGTAAGCAGCTGACTGACCCTTCAGCTCAGGGGCCCTGCCACCAGCAGGGCACACGGCCCCTGGCTGCCCCTCCTGGAGTAACAGGCCCCTGAGAAGTTCATGCTTTGGTGGCCACGTGCAGTGACGGTGCCCCCCAGGGCCCGATCCCGGGTGGCTGGAGTCTCGTCACTGGAGGAGGCACAAATGCTTCAGCCGCGTCCCTGGCACCGTCTGTGGCTGCTCAGGACCCTGCATGGCTGTGCCCGGGGACGGCGGAGAGAGCCACGGTCCCGCCCAACCCCAGCTCGGCGCACGCACCACTCACGGCCACCTAGTCACGGCTGTGCTGGTTCGTCCCCACGTCCAGGCTGGTCGACGGGCAGGTGTTTGCGGTGTTTTCCTTGCCACACCGCAAGGTAGGCGGGTCAGGCCGGCAGGGAAGTGAGCCGTGTGTCCTTTAAGCCACAGAGAGGGTTGGACTCTGCTAACCCATGACTCACGGCTGTTTTGACGGCCGGGCCATTCCCACCAGTTCACCAGGGCCGCTGGTGTCTCGGGGGACTGCCTGGTGCTGTGTTGAGTTCAAGTGGGAGGCGGGGCCACACCTGTGCTGGTCAGGCCCAGAGAAGCCGCAGGACAGTCCCGCTATCAGTGGCTCCCTGTGGTCTCTGGGGACCTCTGAACACTGAGCCCATCTCCCCCTCCCTCCATCTCTGCATGCGCCTGTGTGTGTCTGCATGTGCGTCTGCGTGTGGGTTTGTGTGCGTCTGCGTGTGCACCTGTGCTGGTGGCTCCAGCCATGGTCCCTCCACTTGGGAGGGCGTGGCCATGTGGACGGCGTCCCGCTCTTAACCGGTGTGAGGTCCCCGAGGGCTCCACACATTTCGAGGCCAGGGCCCATGGAGTGCAGGGAGGGGTCTCACTGCCGCCCCCTCGATGCGAAGGCGAGACAGGGGCTGGGCGGGGTGGAGAAGGCTCGGCCTCATCTTGCAGGCCTTTGCGTTTGATGGGTTTGTCCCCTGTGTGGCCTGTGCCTGTCGCTGCTCCTGGTGGCCCTCACCCTGTCCCCACTCCCGAACCCTCTCCCGCGGCCGGGCCCCCAGCTCCAGGGTCTGCTGACTCGCGGTTGTGGCAGGCTGCCCTCCACGGTACTGGTGTCCGCCTGTGCTCTGGCAAGGCTGTATGGGAGCCGCTGTCGACACTTGGCTTTCGGGGTTAGCTGCCCCTGTGGGCCCGGGACCCCAGGGGCTGTGCTGTGGGCAGTGACGAGCCAGCAGAAATGTCCTGCTCTGGGCAGGGTGTGCCTGGGGCGGTGTCCCTGCCTCATGCTGTCCTTCGAGCTGGAGGGGTGGGGAGCGGTCCGGGAGCCCGAGGAGGAGGTGGGGCTCCCAGGACCTTCAGTTGTCGTCCCAGACCGGGAAGGACGGGGTCCAAGGACAGCGATGTCGCTGGCGGCCAAGGTCCCCGCACTCCTCGGGGGCCTGGCGCGGGGCACAGCCTGGTCCCTGTGGTGGGGTGACCGCCCCTGCACCGGCTGGGGCTCCCTGCAGCACCCACTCATGCCACCCTCTTCCCTGTGCCTGTGGCTTCCTGCAGCTGCTTGTGAAGCGCAGGGGAAGCGTCTGCTGTGGGCTGGTTTGGGCAGCCACCGGCTGCAGCGTGGGGAGCACATGTGTCTCGGCTCTGTCCCCAGCCCGCCGACAGCACGGCTCTGGGTCTGGGGACCGGCCAGCTCAGAGGGTGGGACTCCGGGGGCGGGGACAGCCTGCGCGGTGGCCTCACATGCCCTGCCGGCACCAGGAAATCCTCCTTTGGAGCTGCGTTTCCTAACGTCTGAACTGGTTTGTGCAGCTTTTTAAGGAAACCGTGATTGAGTTTGATCTCGGTGGTGAAATTAAACTTCTGCGGCCCAAGGGGCAGGGCCGACGGTGTGGGCATGCCCCCGTGGGGACTCTGCTCGACTGTGCGTGGCCGTGCTTCACGTCTCACTCATGGCTTCGATCCCCCTCGTGAGGGCCCCGGGCACAGAGGGCGGGGGCGTGAGGCCAGGGCTCATGGGGCCGATTCAGGGCCCCTGACACAGAAAGATCCCACATTGCAAGAACACGGACAAGGCCCCAGGTGGCTTCCTGGCCTCGCGGCCCGGATGTCCGTCTGGGAATTTGACAGACCTCCGTGTGGTGAGCCCAGAGAAGCGGGGCGAGCCGCTCTGCGTGGCGCTCAAGCCGGCGGTTCTAGGTGTTGGGGAAGAAACGGGCCACGGAGGATGGGCCAAAGGTGGCACGAGAAAGTCTGTCCCGTTCTTGTCTGAAAGGGAGCCATTGGGAAAAACGGAAGTGGGCACTGCCCAGGAAACGAGGCCAGGCTGCCACCACCCCGCCCCGCCCTGCACAGACCCTGTGGGGAGGGGCTCCCAGCGCTCGTCAGCACCCATGGGGGACTGAGGCTCGTAGGCATCAGCACGGCCTTTCCGCAGCACTGACGAGACCTGCCGTCAGCAGGGCACACAGAAAATGCAGGCGCCCCAGTCAGGCCTCCAGACGCCGAGGGTCCCCGAGCAGGATGTGCTGGGGGTGGGGTGGGGCCAGGCCGAGCGAGACTGGCCGCTTCTGCTGGCGCTGCTCAGCCTCCACGCAGCCCGTCCGCGGGTGTTGGCCGCCGTGGTGACGGCGCCATCCTCCCCGCAGGAAGCTGCCAGGTGACGGAGCTCCTGAAGCGCCACGTCCCTTCTCCCTCCCCCCTCGACAGAAATCTGCTTCCCACGCAAAGCCAGCAGCACCGAGTGAGGGCGCCTCAGGGCTGGACCGTGGGCAGCTGGAGCCGCTCCCAGGGTGCCCGTGATGGCTGGGAGGCGGCCACTTGGGCGCTTGTCTCACTGCTTAGGTAGAGGCTGGTGGACTCCATGCTGCATGGTGGAGCCCCGGACACCGGGTAGTGGTCAGTGCTCTGCGTGCCTGTGGCCACGGGGGCTAGCACAGCTTCAGCAGCTCGTGGAGTGGACAGGTGACTGGGAGAAGCTGGCCTCCCCCGGGACCCAGCTGTGCTTCCTCAAGGGAACGTGACCCTGGCACGGGTTCACCGTGTGGCCGTAGTGGTCTGGGGGCAGCGCCGTCCTCCTGGGGCCTCCCGTGGCGTTTCAAGAGCGTGGGATCTTGGGATGCTGCTTGTGTCTGCCCACCGGGGACCCTCCGGCCATGTGACCCCAGGCAGCCCCGCCGGGACCAGAGGGCTTTGTCGTGATGCGGGCAGCATCTCAAGGACAGGGTTTGCCAGAAAGCGACTGCTCAAGGGCAGGGCCGGGCCTCCCGGTGCGTTTACGTCCACAGCACACGGCCCGTGCCTGCCACCGAAAGCGGCTCTCATGGCTCTCAGTAGACGTTCACTCTCAGCAGACGTTCACTGGTCGAGTGAACACGCCCTGAGGCTGTTTCGGCTCCTCCCTCTGCGACAAGAAACAGCTGTCCGTGCGGGGGGGGGGGGCGGGGGGGGGGAGAAGCGCCCCGACTTCCCGGCGGGAAGTGGCCCCAGGCGATGATTGCTGCACCTTAGTGCTGCCACCCCTCGTTTCTCTGCTTCCTGCAGAAGCGCCACGGAGGCCCAGTGTCCCTGAAGCCTTGCTCCCCTGGAGAAAGGCTGGGAGAGCTGCCCCGTTGACCCCAGAGGCCCTCGGTGGCGTTAGCCAGGCCAAGGCACACCGATGGGCGGCCTGCCCGCCAGCCAGTGGCCCCACGGGTCCGGGAGCCACCGTCTCAGGCAGCCTCTCACCCGGGTTTGGAGCCAAGACGTGCCAGCCTCCCGTACGCGCTCTGGGCTCGCTGCCGGCTGCGCCTCTTCCTTGTCCCCATGACCTGGAGGTGACACGCAGGCCGAGAGGCTCCTCTCCTGCCTTCCTCGGGGGTTCCCTGCCTGCCTGTGTGACGCACTCTCCAGGGAGCTAGGTCTCTCAGATGTCACCAAGGCCCCACATGGTGGTTGTCTGCTGTGAGGAGCGTGCCGTGAAGACAGGCTCACGCAGGCTCGAAACGCACAGACGGGGGTCTTCCTGTGCGTTGCTGATGTCACGAACCTCCGTTCTGATGGAGACGTTCGCGGTCTCTCCTGCCCGCACCCCCAAGGACACCGAGCCTTTGCGGCCCACATCCCCCATCACGGAAGTTTCCGTTTTCTCTTGGTCGCATCACCAGGAGAAGCAGCGCGTCCCTCCTCTGCCCCTGGTGCACCTCTGCCTGCCGGTCACGGCCCAGCTGCAGGGCCCCCGGCGCCCCACTTGTCGGCCCCAGTGGGGGGTGATGGGGATGGTGGTCAGGCCGTTTAACTTTTCTCCTCTCTCTTTCCCCTCCCGCCATCCTGTCTCTCCAGGAGACGTCCTCTTCCAAATGGCCGAAGTCCACAGGCAAATTCAAAACCAGCTGGAGGAAATGGTGAGTCCCAGCCCCCCAGCATGGGCCTGGGGAGGGCCGGGGGCCTGGCAGGCGGACTTCCATCCTGCGCCCATTCCCTGAGCCCCTAGCGTGCGGGGGTGCCGCCCGCCCGTCCCGGGGCGGGTCCCTGCCTTCCCCTGCCCCCAGCCACGCCCCCCATCACGCCTGGAGCCGACGCCGGCACCGACACCCGTTCTCTTGGTCCAGCTGAAGTCCTTCCACAATGAGCTTCTGGCGCAGCTGGAGCAGAAAGTGGAGCTGGACGCCAGGTACCTGAGCGTAAGTGCCGCCCGCTCGGCCAGGCCACCGCGCCCCCCGCCCTGTGACCCCGCTGGAGGCGGGGCCGCCTCGCCCCCCGCCCTGTGACCCCGCTGGAGGTGGGGCCGCCTCGCCCCGCGCCCTGTGACCCCGCTGGAACCCTTCCCTCCGTCGGAGGGTTTCCAGGGTTTCCAGCTTCCCACGATCGTCCCATGTAGGGGGTCCCCCGGCCCCGACGTTCTTGCCCGTCTGAGATGGAACGTAGTCCCGCTGGGGCCCCATACGCCCGCTTCCACTGTCCCGCTTCTCGGTCACTCTCAGTAAAGACAGTGACGGGATGGTGCCACCCCGTGGGACCTACGCAAGCTGCCTCTGACCCGCTGTGACTTCACCCTGCTCCTCGTGCCCTGTCACCCCCCACCCCTAGCCTGAGAAGAGTGGGGGGCTGGGCTCTGCCGGTGCCCAGGACCCGAGTCCACGGGCGGGAGGGGCTAGGCCTCGCCTGGGAGCCGGGGCCGCCCCGGGGGGCAGAGGCCTGTGTGCCACCGCGCTCGCGGCCTGACGCGCGTTGCGTCTGCGTCTCAGGCTGCGCTGAAGAAGTACCAGGCAGAGCAGAGGAGCAAGGGCGACGCGCTGGACAAGTGCCAGGCCGAGCTGAAGAAGCTGCGCAAGAAGAGCCAGGGCAGCAAGAACCCGCAGAAGTACTCGGACAAGGAGCTGCAGGTGGGCGCCGCGGGCCCCGCCCTGCGAGCTGGCAGGATGGCCGACGTGGGCCTGTGGTCCCCCTGCCCTGCTGTCACGGTCTCCGTGGGGTGCTGGAAGGCCCTCCGCCAAAAAAGCAGAGACCTACACGGAGTCTTTCTGTCCCGCTGCTCTGCATCCAGCCTCAGAGGCCCAGACTCACTCTGATCGCCTGTGCGTGCCCCCGGCCTCGTGGCCGCCTGCAGCGAGAGGCAGATGGCCTGGGGCTGCAGGAGGGCCCAGCCTGGCATTGTGTCGCTTAGCCTTCACCCAGCCTCATAGGCGCTGTGTGTGAGTTAGCAGGGCAAGGGTTTAGGACAGCCTGGCCGTGATGGGCCTGGCTCGCTGACACGGCCCAGGCCCAGAACACCTGCTGTCTGCAGTCACGTGAGAGTCACGAGGCGTGAGCACAGAACAGTGCGCCCCGTCGTTTGTAAAGGAAACGTGGAGGAATCAGCTCCCCTGCCCGCCGTGAGCGGCAGCTTCTGGGAAGCAGCCGCGAGGCCCAGCCGCGTCAGTCTGCGCTGCCCAGCGCGCCCCGTGCTGGGGCTCTGGCTAGGGGCCTGCCAGGGCTTACAGCAGCTTCTCCTGCCCCGGCTCTGCTGCTCCCGGCCCCATGGTCACGGTGAACTCACGCGTCTGTCTCAGTCCCAGTCTCTCCGTCTGCGACATGGGGTGTTTCCTCTTCCCACCCTGCTCTGAGCTCTGACAGGAAGAGCTCCCTCCTCTCTGGGGCACTGACCCCTGCCGCTGTCCCAAGCCCCCCCCCCCCACCTTCCTTCCTCGCTCGGCCCTTAACCTTCGAGGTTTTATCGTGCCGAGTTCCCCCAGACATCTGAGCTGCTGGGAAGGGCTGGGTCAGGGTCCACGCGTGCCCTCAGTGCCCACATGACATGTTACTTCAGGAAAGCAGAGGGCGGGTCTGACCGGTGGGTATTTCTGACCCCCCGGCAGCTAGGCCGCTAACACCTGGGGCTGCCCCTGGTGGCTCTTGGAGCCGCAGGATGTGACAGCCACTAGACAGGCTTTCTTCGAGCTGTGTGCTTCTTGGTAGGTCACCTGGGACTTCAGTGGTGTCCCCAACTCTGAAGAGTAGGAGGGGCAGATGTGCCCGTGCTCTTTTGGGTGGGGTCGCATCTGACCTGTTTGTGCTCCTGTTGAGGGCTCTGTCCTGAGCCCACCAGGAGGTGTGTAGTGACCCCAAGAGGCAGGAGTGGCCTGGGGGTTCCTCGGGGACGAGCACTATGCGCCGCTGGCCTTTTCTCTAGTCTTCTAGAGACCAGCCCTGAGGCCTGGGCCACCATGCGGCCCAGTGAGCAGCAAGGGCCCGTGAAGGCGGGTCCTGGCCCCCATCTGGGGGTCCCGCAGTCGCCAATGCTTCTTGGCAGAGGAGGTGGCGTCTCGGCCCCCTGAGCCCGCGCCACTGCTCTCTCAGGCTGGTGTGCTCAGGCCGGGACACCCCAGCACGCTGCCCCTGAGGGGAAGACGGGGTTGGGGGGTATAGTTGATCAGACTCTGCTCCAGGGAGAGAGGGAGACCAGGAATGGCATTTGTCTGTCTGTTTGTCTATCATTGGTGGGTTCCCGTGGAGCGGGACTGGGTTATATCTGGCCACTTGTAGGAACTATTAATTAGGAACTGTTGAGACTGTGTTTTGGGATTTCGCAGAGAGAGCTGCTTTTAATTCTAGGTCGGGGAAGCGGCACTCGGAGGCATTTGGGGCACTAACTAGGACGGAGGCTTCTGCCTAGGAGCAGGGGGTGCTCTGGGCGCTGCCCTCACGGCCCCGGGCTCTCCCCAAAGCTCCGGTCATCTCCGATGGACGTGCTTGCCCTTGAGGCAGCCACAGTGGACACAGTGTCTGGGGGACGCGCCCCGTGCCCATTGGGGTATGGGCACAGCACATCGGCTCCCCGTCCCCATGGCCCCGGGGCTGTCCACCGAGCCTGTGTCCCACTCTACAGGAGTGCGGGGTCAGTGCTTGGGCCACGGCCTGACCACAGGGTTCTCCTCCACGCCATGCCGACCAGCAGCCCATTCCCCCCGGGAGCTGTGGTCTCTGCGGCTTCCGACCGAATCCGTGCTGGGCGTGGCCGGCACCGGGGCTGCTGTTCTGAGCAGAGCCGGCTGGGTTTGGGGCACACTCTCCTGTCTGATTCCTGTGGGCCCTGGGAGGATTGCTCCTGTTTTTGTCCTAGTTGTCCCCCCCCCCCTTGCCCCGGTCTGATTAGGCCAAGAGCGAGCGCAGGCAGGACCCTCGCCCTGGCAGGCTGGTTCGTTAGCGTGGCATTTGGTGATGTGCTGGTGGCGGGAGCCTTGTGTGGGGCTGCCATCACCAGCCTCGGTGACGAAGGCGGTCTGTGGACAGGCCCGTGTCCCCACCGCAGGACATCAGGACCTCACTGGGAAAAACAAGTGTGAGAAGTCAGGCCCAGGGCCCCTGTTGGGTGGCATTGGGACACACAGGGTCCCCTTGGGGGACTGCCCATGGGACAGGGTGGCCAGGATTTGCTCCCCGCACCCACAGCTCCTCCACCTCAGGTGTGCGGGGCCATGGGCAGTACCTGGGCTGGGAGAGCTCTCAAGGGCAGAGTCCTGGGGCTGCCGCCTGGACGGTGTGGTTCAGCCTCCCTGCTTTCCAGGTGAGGACGCTGAAACCCCCAGGGCTGAGACCCCAGACCCCAACAGCGTGGATCCCTGAGGGGTGACATGGTCCCTGGCGGCCTCAGGCCCTTATCGGGCATCCGGTTTGGAGTGCGGACAGAAGCGGTTCCATGCTGCGTTCCGGGTCTCTGGAGCGTGGGGGTGCCATGGGCACACGCCTGCCAGCACCTGCTGAACGCTGCTGTGCAGGTGTGCTGGGACCAGGTGAGGGCAGCTGCGGCCTGTTGGTCTCGCCGGCCTGGTGACGGCTGTGAGCCTTTCCTAGGGGCGCTTGCTTTCTCCCTCGAGTGTCCCCACTACGTGTTCTTGTACCTCTGAGCAGCCAGGGTCTGCGGGCCAGGTGTGTGGTTGCCCTCTGCTCGGCCCCCAGCTCCTGTGTTTGAGCGACGTTTTAAGGGTCCCCTAATCCACTGAACTGTGGCCACGGCCACAGCCACACCCGTGGTCCAGTGGCTTAAGGCTTCACCATTTGATCCCAGGCCAGCCTTGTTCCTCACCGAGTGCCAGCCCGTCAGGCCAGGAAGGGGCACTGGCCCGGGTCCTGGACTCCGGTCCTCAGCGCCCGAGCACGCCCGGGCTCTCGCTGTCCCACAGCACGCCGGCCACCCGGGCTCCCTCACGTCCCGTGGAGTAAGTTACCTGGGGCAGCAGCTAGATTCGTTCTCCGCATAAGCCGCAGGCCAGGTCGGATGAGAGGAATCAAAGGCTCGGAGTTTGTTCCCGGCCGCTCCTCCCCCACCCCTGAGTCACCACTTGCTTTGCAGGGACGTGGAGACATATGTTCTGATCACTTTTGTCTTCTCGGATTACAGGGCTGCTCAGCCCAGGGTGACTAAGTGGGAGCAGTCTGTGGGGCTCGCATTCTTTCAGCTGGGTGTTTCTGCAGCACGTCGCCATGGCACCCGCTGGGCGAGGAGCAGGAGGAGGCAGGGAGGGGCCGGGCGCCAGGGCCAGGCTCAGGCTCAGGCCCCTGGCTGAGGCAAGGACCTGTTGCTAAGTCATCGGAGGTGGCCAGGCCGCCCGTCGCCTTCTGCACTGTTCCAGAGAGCTTGGACGTTCCTCCACTCCGGGGTGTCCCTGTCTCTGCCCTCCGAGTGGCCCAGAGCCTACGGGAGTGGCTGTCCTCCCCTCCGCCCCTTGAAGGTGAAACTCCTGGCTTGGCCTAGATTTCCAGGATCTGCCTGGTGAATCTGTGGCCTCTCCAGGGAGTCGGCGTCCTGGAAAAGGAGGTCAGGACAGCGCCGTTCCTCGACAGAAGGGACGGCCACCAGTCCTAGCCGGCCGGGGCGCTGCCTGGCCGTGGTGCTGGGTATGGGACCCGGGTGGAAAGCGTAGAAGGTGTCGGCCTCCCCGGCCTCCGCCTGGGTCCCGCTTCTCAGGGTGGTGCAGCTGAGGGAACCGTCCTGCCCGCTCCCCGGGCAGCGGGTCGCGGGGGAGGGGACACTCAGTGGCCCCAGGGCCCTGCCAGAGCCGCGGTCTCCGCTGAAGGTCCAGGCTGCCACTCCAGGCCTGTGCCGCTCCCACGGGTCAGGGCTCATTTGATTAAATGGAAATAAAGCTCAACACGCCCCGCCCCCCTCCCCCGCCGGGACAGTGCGGACCCTGCTAACGAGGCCAGCGCCCTGCGCAGCTCGGCACAAGCTGCTGCTCTCCAGTGGGCCCCAAGGGCGGGAGCATCGCAGTGTGAGACGTGACCGCAGCCTGGAAACCCAGAAACGCGGGCAGGCGGCCGGCGCCCGAGGGCCCGGGCTCGGAAGGAGCTGTTCTCAGCCGCGTGCCCAGGCCGCGTGCACTCGGGGGCCCTGTGTCCCGGTTTACACCACTGTTCTGGGGTGACCACTCAGCACTGGGCCGGCCTTCCCCAGAGTCCCCGCTCACGTGACAGCTGGTGTGGAGGCCACTGCTCTGGGGTGCTTGTCCGAGACCCTCCATCCCCCGCCAGACTTGGCACTGCGGGAGCCGGGGGGTCTGGAGCAGCCCCCGGGAGGGCGGGGTGCGGTGAGACACCACAAGTACGGTGGATTGGCATTGCCCAGGGCGGGGCGTAGTTGAACCCCTCATCTCCTTCCGGAACCTTGCAGGGGCATCTCCAGCAGGTGCGTCCTTGGGGGCTCTTGGGCACCAAGCCAAACCCATGTGTGAGAGCACAGGGACCAAGGAGCCGTCCTCGTCAAAGGCTGATCTACGCCTGCAAAGCCGTAGTCAGTGTCCCCGACAGTTCTCTGGGGGTGGGGGACAGCCACGGAGCAGAGCCAGCGACAGGAGCCGGGACTCGGGGCCCAGAGTGTGGCTGTCGCCCTTCTCCTCTCGTGCGAGCCCTGCCCCTTCCAGGCCCCCAGCCTCCGTGCCCTCCTGCCCCCGCAGGCCTCTGGGTGTGACCGGTGCCCTGAGCAGGTGTCCTTCGCCACCTCAGGTGGCCTCTGATGAGTCCTCGCCCATTATGCTCTGCACAGGCCCCCAGGGCACCCCAGATCTGCAGGCTTGCTCCCCACTTCCTTGGGCTGGGGTGCAGGGGAGGTTCTGCAGGGGCAGGAGGCACTGGCAGGGCACATTCCGTCGCCGGAGGAAAAGTTCTATGAGCTACTGGGCAAGAGAGATGGGGCAGGGGGCACGGAGGGGGCACAGCAGAGCGGAGCAGACTGGCCCAGGGAGCCCACCGCGGAGGCCTGTGGCCGGTGTTAGGCTTCTCTCCACGACTGGCACCTCATTCCTTGGAGCTGTGGCCTTGGTCTGGGGGTAGGATAGCTCTTCTGAGGCTCATTTTAGCTGCGTGCATCGGGGGAGGTGATGGAGTTTAGTGTGGGAAGGAGGTGGTCTGCAGGGTCCTGAGTTCTGGTGACAGGGCTGGGCAGGTCCTGCCTTGGGGCGGTGTGGCCTGTTCGCCGTGGCAGAGCAGCACACTGGTGACAGCGTTGGGGACATGCCCACACCCGGAAGGCTGGTCCTCGCCCCTGCTGTGAGGGCGGTGGCAGGAACAGCCTGCTCCATGCTCCCTCTCCGGCCGCCCACCTGCTTGGCGCCGCCCACCACGCTGAGTCAGAGCCGGCGGGGGAGGCCCGTGAGTCATGGGGGGAGGCTGCCCCCTTGCGGCCTGGGCTTGCCCCTGCCGGAGAACGGAGAGCTGGCTGCCCCAGGAAGGTGGCTTGTGCAAAAGCCACTCCTGGACAGCTGTCCCAGCATCCCAAGTCACAGCTGCTGGTCTGCATCTCACGTGGACGGCTTGCCTGGGCTGTGGGAGGCCGTCCCCCAGTGCAGCCGGGACCCCGCAGGCCGTGCACACAGATGCATGGGGGGGTGCTCTGCAGACCCCAGCAGGAGTGCACCTGGGCTGCTGCTGCCTGCCCATGGCCTGCCTGCACTTTGTTACAGAAAGTGTCCAGCCTGCAAAATCAGAACATTCCGGTGTGCCCCAGCGTCGGATGGGCGGCATTTCCTGCATGGAGTTTGAGTGTGAATCAGCCACCCTCGAACACCCGGAGCTGGCTGAGCCCTCCGGGTCCACTGTCACAGTGGTTTTAGGTGGTCAGAAACGGGACCTGCAGGAGGTGGCACACAGGTGCACGTGGCCCTGGGTCTCACTGCGTAATCGCCAGCCGGGTCCCCGCGTGTGCCGCTGTCACGGTTCAGAGGGGGCGGCAGGGTCAAGGGACATGTGCTCACGGGGCTGCCCTGCTGTAACTTCTAGTCAAATTCCGTTGGCCAGAGCAGGTCACTTGGCTGAGCCCCGCGCCCAGGGGTGTCTTCTGCCTCTGTGGGCGGGGCCAGCAGTCACACCGTCCTCAGTGGCCCCCACGCACCTTCCCACCAGCCCCCCTCTTCCTCCCCGCCGCTCGCCTGTCAAAGTGCTGGGGCCACTGTTCTGTGCCCTCCTGTGGTCAGGGTTTATTTGTGCCACTTCTTTGTGACTTTTCAAAGTTTTACTAAAATAGTGTTTTTACTAGTTTTAAGTTGAGGAACATCAAGTACAGCAACATTGCTGTGCAGCCAACACCACTTTCCGAGTCCAGAATTCATCACCCCAAGCTGACCCTCTGTCCACACTGGACACCAACTCCCCCGACGCCCTGGCCCGCCCTCCCACTTCCTGTCTCTCCATCCCACTGCTCTGGCCGTGGGACGTACGACGTCGTTCTTCGGGTCTTGCATTTCTGGAAATCGGCAGTTGGGTCTGGAGACGCGGTCAGGGCAAGGTTCTCATTTGACAGAACCTGAGTGCGTCCGTCAGGGACGGTCCGATACGAGGATGGCTGGAGCCAGAGCCGGGGTGCTGGGGCGGGCGTAGTCCGCCACCCCGAGCCCTGGCGGTGGGGAGGGAGGCGGGTGCTCACTGCTTTCCCGGGTGTCCAGGGCTGGCTGGGTACCTGCCGCGTCCGCCCAGTGGCTCCCCGTCCTCTCACGAGGCAGCGGCCAGCGGCACTGGACGCTGCCGTCACCAGCTCCACCCCCCCCCCCCGCAGTACATCGACGCCATCGGCAGCAAGCAGGGCGAGCTGGAGAGCTACGTGTCCGACGGCTACCGGACGGCGCTCACCGAGGAGCGGCGGCGGCTGTGCTTCCTGGTGGAGAAGCAGTGCGCCGTGGCCAAGAGCGCCGCGGCCTACCATGCCAAGGTGAGGCCACGGCCGGGCGCCGCGCAGCGTCCCGTGCCTTCCCGCTCCCCCGGGGAACGTTCTGGAAGGAGCGTTGCTGGGTCAGAGGCTGCAGACGTGTTCAGACTCCCATCGGGCATCGCCAGGTGGCTTTTGAGAACAAGCATGCAGTGCCAGGACTCCTCGCGGAGGCCACCTTGGTTAGTGTAGCCCCAGGGCAGCAAGACCCATGGGCCCCAGGCAGGACCTGAACCTTCTGGAGCATTCCAAGAGCTTAGAAGGGATAGTCAGGCAGCCGAGCTGACCGGCGAGGCCCTCGTTCACATCGCACCTCTACGTGAAGGGGTTTCTGCGGACCAGCAGGTGTTCACACGCACATGCACACGCATACAGACACGTGTGCACACGCACACGCACACGCTGGAACCGAGACTCTGCTTCTGGTCCCCGCAGCCTAGCTACAAAGGAGGCAGATGCCCGCGCTCCATGGAGAGGCTCTTGCCTGCCTGGGCCTGCCCGAGGGCTGCTGTCCCAGCTGCAAAGCAAGGACAGTGACGGGCTTTGCATGCCCTGTGGGGGCTGGGAGGACTCGCTTGCAGCCCGAGCGGGGGAGCAGGCGCGGCCTCCACCTGCAGGCTGGGCGCCCACGCGGTGTGTGGAGCAGGGCTGCACCGCCCACGCCGCTCCACACGGGCTTTGGTGGGTGTCTGCGCCCTCTGGTGGCAGCCAGGCACCGAAGGCAGGAAAGCCATCGTCCTCCAGGAGCACCCCTCTCCTTGGGTGACAGCTGACTTCCCAGGGAGGTGGACCTGCTCCACCCCCCGTCTGTCTGGGGCACCAGAGCAGGGCCTCCCAGCCCGTGCACAGTGGCCGCCCCCGGGTGTTTCCCTGGTTCGTGGATTCGGAGCCTACAGCAGCAGGGGTCTCATCGCCCAGCAGGAGCCCTGGGCCTCGTGCACGGGTCATCTCAGCCCCAAAGCCACGCGGGGGGCATTGAGGGCGTCCCTGCTGGTACTGGGTCGCTGCTGGCATTTGTCACCACCACCCCAGACCCATCAACTGTCTGTCTCGACCAGGAGCCGGATAATAAACATTTTTGGTTTTGGCTACAGGCCGTGGAGGCTGCCACAGAGAACATGTAAATGAACAGTTAAATCTTAGTTACAAACTAAGTGTCCAGCTCTGGGGCCTGGCGTGCTGGCCCGTGGTCTGAACTGGCCGCTGGTGGAGGGCCACGGCCTGCTCAGAAGGGCTGTCCCAGCATCTTCCAGTTCTCTCGTGTGGGGTCCCCTCCCCGACCAGACAGCCTGGCTTGACTGTGCCGGGCCGTCCCCGCAGTCTGTCCTCGTCCCTGGTCTTCCTGGTATCTTGACATTTGTCCACGAAGGGTTTGCCCGTTTCCTGGCTGAGCGTGGGAGCACATGTCTCTCCTTGGGCCCTGGGGAGGCCCCTACCCGTGTGGGGTGTCACGTAAGGGTCTCCCGGTGCCTTGTGAGGGCCCGGGGCTGCACCCGTGAGCTCAGCAGCAGGCCCCGTAGGCCGGGTCCCCGGGTGTGCCCTGACCCGCCTGCTCTGCTTCCTCCCCAGGGCAAGGAGCTGCTGGCCCAGAAGCTGCCGCTGTGGCAACAGGCCTGCGCCGACCCCAACAAGGTCCCCGACCGCGCCGTGCAGCTGCTGCAGCAGGTGGCCGGCAGCAACGGCGCCATCCTGCCTGGCACCCTGTCCGCCTCCAAGTCCAACCTGGTCATCTCAGACCCCATTCCCGGGGCCAAGCCCCTGCCGGTGCCCCCTGAGCTGGCCCCGTTTGTCGGGGTGAGTCTGGGGTCCAGAAAGCTTTATGGGTGTGGGGGGACAGTCCCCCTTTGCAGCAGCAGGGAGCGAGGGGCCCTCCTGCAACCGGCGCCCTTGCCGCCTCTTCCCCACAGCGGCTGTCTGCCCAGGAGAACACGACCATCATGAATGGCGTCTCCGGCCCCGACAGCGAGGACTACAGCCCCTGGGCTGACCGCAAGGTGGCCCAGCCCAAGTCCTCGTCTCCTCCGCAGCCACAGACCAAGCTGAGTGACTCCTACTCCAACACGCTGCCCGTGCGCAAGAGCGTGGCCCCGAAGAACAGCTACGCCGCCGGTGAGTCAGGGTCCCCGGGGCTTGGGGACTCCCCCGGGTACGTGTGTGCAGCGTGCAGCACCCGGGGCCCCCTTTGAGACTGTCCCGGGCCTTCTGGCGAGCAGTGGGGCTGTGAACGCGGGCGGGGTGCGACCAGGCGCAGGCGGGTGGTGCTGGGCAGGCGTCTGCTGATGAAGGGGTGCTCCCACCCCGAGGCCCCTGTGCTCTGCCTCCCCTGTCGGCCGGGGCCACTCTTCAGGGCTCCCCAGGGTCCCGGCGGAGGCACTCCCGATAGCGGGTGGGAGGCTGAGGCTCATCTGCACCCTCAGGGCCCAGGCTCCTCCAGCGTCTGAGTCCGCACAGGCCTCAGACGGGTCTCACCAGGGGGGCCGTCCACCTCCGGGCCCCGGGCTGCTGGCGCGTCGCGCAGGCCGCCGAGCTGCCGGGAGGGTGGCCGTACCTGAGCATCCGCTCACGCCCGCCCGTCCCCTGGCAGCGGAGAACAAGACGCTGCCCCGCTCCAGCTCCATGGCGGCCGGCCTGGAGCGCAACGGCCGCCCGCGGGTCAAGGCCATCTTCTCGCACGCGGCCGGCGACAACAGCACCTTGCTGAGCTTCAAGGAGGGCGACCTCATCACCCTGCTGGTGCCCGAGGCCCGGGATGGCTGGCACTACGGCGAGAGCGAGAAGACCAAGATGTGAGTGCGTCCAGCCTGCCCAGGGCAGCGGGGGAGGCGGCCCCGGACCCTGGGCCCTTCCTAGGCTGGCTGTCGCGGGGACCCATCGTCACTGCAGAAAACCTGGGCGGTGCAGCCCGCGCTCCTCGCCACGGCGGGCTCCGCCGTGCTCTCTCCCTGCCCCCGCACCTGGCCCCGGCCCCGTGCGTCTGCCCCCTGCTGTCAGCCGTGCGGCGTCCCCGTCGGGAGAGGCCAGCCTCATCCCCGGGGGCTGGGGCCCCGGAAGTCACGTCGGTCCCGCAGGTCGGGCCTTGAGACTTGGTTTGACGTTTGTTGCCAAGAGGCCATGGCAGCATCTCGCTCTTGCTGGACCCGGGGGCTGCTGGTTGGGGGCCACCTCACGTCTGGATGCGTCCATTGCTCTCACAGGAGACCCCACTGGGGCAGTCACATGCGGCTGCTCCTCCAGGGAAAAGGGGCTGCACACAGCTCTGCGATCGCCTCCAGGCGCCCAGCGCGGCCTCAGGGGTTCTGAGGGGCGAGGTCCCCAGTGGGCACCCCGTTCCCAGCCACACGCTTGCCTCCCTCCCAGGTGCCCCCTCTGGTGAGGGATGGAGGCTCTGCCTGGCTGGGCTGCACGTTGGGAGCAGCCCCCCCGTTGTGCCTGGGTCCCCAGCCTCCAGGAGGGGCGGCTGCCAGGGCTCCTGTCCAGGGTTGGCCAGCTCAGCTGGTGGTCTCCCTGGAGTACACACGTACGCCCCCTCCACAAGCACGTGCAGGAAGGCCGGAGGCCGCTGGGATTGGGGGCCCCACACGGGGGCCCGGCGCCCAGCACACTTTCACTTGGGCCTTGTGTTGCAGGCGGGGCTGGTTCCCCTTCTCCTACACCAGGGTGCTGGACAGCGACGCCAGTGACAGGTTGCACATGAGGTGAGTGTGCTGACCCCAGGGAGTTGTCTCTTACCTCTGGCTGCGGTGACAGTGGGGGGCTGTGGCCGGGCACCTCTCAGAGTGGCCCCGCACCCTCTTGGCACAGAGCGTGGCTGGGCTTCCAGTGCTTTCTGGGCCTTGGCCGTGCTGCCCTCGCGGTGTGTGGCTCAGGGGTGCTGGGTGCGGAGATGCTCTGTGGGGAGGGGTCTGAGAGCCCTGGAGGCCACCAGGTGCTGCGTAGGCTGGCCCCGTCTGCGGCCCGTGGGGGTTGGGGCTCCATACCCCACGCTAGGCCCAGGCCCTGCGGGCAGAGTATGCACGTGAAGCCCCAGGCGTCTCCCATGAGTCCCCGAGATTCCCCCGCCCTCGTGGGAGTGGGAGAAGGGCTGCTGGAGCCACGGAAGGGCCGAGTGGCTGCGGGGGCAGGGTTGCTGTGGGCCTCAGCCCCCCACAAGCCTTCCGGGTCCCTCCGGGCACACCTCGCAGCGGGCCACGGGGTCAGTGCGGCTGCCAGCCCGGCCGCGAGAGCAGCTTCTTGCCCCCTTTAAGGGGCTGAGGCGTGGGGGACTAGGCCTCGCAGGATGCCAGCGAGGCTGGCCTGGCCCTAAGCACCGTCCCCGCGTCCCCGCAGCCTGCAGCAGGGGAAGAGCAGCAGCACAGGCAACCTACTAGACAAGGACGACTTGGCTCTCCCGCCCCCTGACTACGGCGCGTCGTCCCGAGCCTTCCCCACACAGGCAGCCAGCACCTTCAAGCAGAGGCCCTACAGCGTGGCGGTACCCGCCTTCTCCCAGGTGAGCGGAGCAGGGCCTCCGGCCCTGGGTGGCCGTGGCTGTGGGTGCAGCCCCTGTGGGCCCCGCCCCGGCAGGCCCGGGTCAGGTTTGGGCCTTCCGGCCACACCCCGCTTCGTGTCTCATGGGTCGCTGCCCTCTGAGGACTCGGGTCTGCAGGAGGCACAGTGGTCTGTCTACTGCCCTTGCCTCTGTCCGGGGCATCCCTGGCCGGGAGACCGTTTCGGGCGCTGCCTCACAGGGAGGGGCGAAGGGTGGATGGTTGCGCAGGGGACCGGGCTGACAGAGGCCGGCGTGGGGAGGGCGGCCACCGCGGAGGCTGGAACCTGGGGAGGCTTGGTGTTCGGGAGCTCCTCCCTGAGAGCTATGGCTCTTGAATCATGGGGCCAAGTACAGACAGGCACCTGCCACTCTGAGCCAGGGTGCAGCAGGGCCTTCAGCCAGAGGCTGGTCCAGTCTGGGGCAGGCGTGGCGCCTTGGATCACAGGGCCAGCTTGCTGGGCAGTGAGGTGCTCGGGCCCCCCCAGCCCGCCCGGGCCTGTGGCACAGCTGCCTGGCAGCCCCTGAGCACTGCTTAGTGCTTTCACACTCTGGGCTCCGGGTTTGGTTCTGGTGCTGAGCGAGCTGGGGAGGGTGTCCCTAGCACCCCTCGACGGGTCCAGGCCAGGCCAGCAGAGACGTAGCAGCTCTTCACAGCCCAGGTCCCAGCCCCGTACCCAGGGGGTCTCCTCCTGGGACAGTGGCACCTGGCCCTGAGCCAGGAATCTGCAGCTGGGGCCTGGGGACTCAGGGACACTCTGTCCAGGAACCAGCTCAGGCTTGCTTGAGGTGGGCCTGCTGCTAACTGTTCTCTGTGCTGCCCTTGCCATGCTGGCCTGTCAGCCCCGGCCCCTGTCGTCCGGCCCCCCCCCGCCCAACCATCCATCCATCACCCCCTCCCTGCGAATGTCGCTGATTTGGGGCCCCGGGTTCCTAGGGAGGTTCCTTTATCTGACCTGAGACTGTCACCTCACCTCGACCTCACTCGCTCAGGTGTTCTGCACATGACCTGCAGGTGCTGTCCTGGTTATGGCACGTGCAGGGCCACAGGCTGCCTGCCGTGGGAGCCGTGGCAGGGGCCATGGGCGATGTCCTCTGTGTGCAGGGCCCCAGGCTGCCTGTTGTGGGAGCCGTGGCAGGGGCCATGGGCGATGTCCTCTGTGTGCAGGGCCCCAGGCTGCCTGTTGTGGGATCCGTGGCAGGGGCCGTGGGTGATCTGTATTGTGCATGTCACGAGTGCAAGGTCACACATGTCAGCCGCTGTCCAGATGCGGCAGCCCCAGGAATTCGGGAGATCACGTGACTCGGGGCCCTCAGCTGCAGGTGGCAGTGCACACGCTGGGGTGAGAAGGGGCTCCTGCACACCCCACCCTGCCTGACCCATCTGCTTTTCCTCCCCAGGGTCTGGATGATTACGGGGCACGGGCTGTTAGCAGGTAAGGGCTTTCAGAATCATCCTTGGGAAGTGGGTGACAGGGAGCGGCCCCCCAGAGGCTGGGGTGGCCCCCTTTACCCCGGCCTGCTCTGCAGGGGCCTGGATGGGGACCAGTGCAGTCTGTACTCTGTGTCAGGGTGAGCAGGGCCCGGGCGCCGATTTCTGTGTCTGTTCTGCAGCTCCTAGGCCTTCGCAGGGCAGGGTGCTTTGTCTGGAGGCAGCAGCGTGGGGTCCCGCGATGTTGCCCGTGGGAAGCGGCCCCTCCCGGAGCTGTCCCCACGCTCTGCGTGGCTGGGTGGAGGCAGGCGCTTCTGCGGGAGGCCAGCCTGGCCCGGCCGCTCTGCGCTCTGTTCTCAAGCAGCAAGGCCCTGGGCTGCCCCCTGTCCTGGCCGGGGCCCGGGCCCGCTCTGGGCAGCCCTTGCTCCTCCCCGGCGTCTGGCCCGCCTCGTTCACTCTCGGCCAGGGGCTTCCGCCCTCCCACTCGGCTCCCCAGAACCGGTCCCAGCCCCAGGCTCTGCCCGTCTGGCTCGGGGCTGCTCCTGTCCCCACCCCCCAGGGCCCGGTGGCCCCGCGGCCCTGCGCGCTGTGGAGGCTGCTGCGGGAGGCGTGCGGCCGCAGCTGTCCTGTGCTTTGTTCCGCAGCGGCAGCGGCACGCTGGTGTCCACAGTGTGAGGACGCTGACCACGGGCAGCCGCTGCTCGGAAGAGCTCCCGCCCCCCACCTGTCTGGGCTCCATCGGTCTCTCCTCAGCTCTCGTTGGTTTGTTCCTGGGTCGTTTTCCTTCCCACCTGCCCCCTCCCGCCTTTTGGTTGGTGACCCCAGACTCTGCGATCCCCAGGGTCCATGGTGCTGCCCCGATCTGCTCCCGTGTTCACACGCCCCCACCCCGTGCGCCCCGCCAGGCGGGACCAGCCGGCCGGGCGGCGTCCTCGCCTCTGCTCCCCGTCCGCTGCGTTCGTGACGCGCTGTCCATTTCCAAAGGCTCGTTGCGAGCCAGCTCTGAAGTCTGAAGAAAAAGAAAAATCTTAAAAAAAAAATCAAAAAGCTGAAAAACAGGAAAAGGACATTTTTTTCCTGAAAACAAAAACAGATATGCATGGACTCCGGTGTTCGTACTGTTATTTCTGCATCTGACCCCGGCGCACGCTGGCACCTGTGTCAGGAAAGGGGGTGCTGGGGCCCCCCAGAGGCTCGCGGCCGTGGGCGCCCGTCCGCTGGCCGCACCCGCTCGGGCCTCCTGAGGAAGCTGGCCGTTCCTGTGAGGGAGGCCGTGGCCGGCCCCGCCCCTGCCGCCCGGCCGGCCCCGAGGGCCTCCTTCGCCGCGGACGCTGCTGGACGGTGTGCAGACACGGAGCGCGGGCGGCTCCTTCCAGCATGGTGGCCTCACGCAGCACGCTGGCGGGGAGGGCCCCGGCCATTCCAAAGACCTCCAGAGACCGCCCCAGCCCACCCTGGGGACTGGTTCCTCAACCAGCCTCGCGAGGGAGTCGGGAGGGCGGCCGGGCTCTCCGCGCACACGCCTGCCTCCCAGGGGACGCGGCGGTCCCGCCCCGTCCCCCTGAACACGCTCGTCTTTTTGTGTGTCTTGGTGACTTCAGAAAGAGACGTGTCGGACTCTGGCTACTGGTATTGCTTCTTCACCCCGACTCGGGCGTGAGTGAGGGCGCAGCCCCGCTTGGCCCCTCCCGCTGCGGCAGCCAGAGGCCGTGGACGCTCCTTTCCGACGTGGCTCAGCAGAGCCCGCTCGCCCACGGACGAGGGCGTGGCTGGTCGTGCTTGTGACAGAAGCCGCTCAAGACACAGAGCGTTCTGCATTCAGGGAAGAGACGCAGCGGAACGCGGGCCCGTGTGAGCAAGCCACCGCGCGTGTCCTCAGACCCAGGGATCCCGTGCTCAGTGGACGGGTGCGGACGCGAACTGTGAAACTCGCACGAAGACGGAAACTGCTGAAGACGTTTTTCCTGTTTCCTTTCCTCTTTTTTTTTTTTTTTTAAATCTGATTTGTGCCCTGTGCTGCAGTTGTTGGAATAAAAGTTTTATTTATTGCATCGAGTTGGGTGTGGCGTCTCTTTCAGCCCTGCGTGTATCTGGGCGTGCAGACGGCACCGGCCCACACCTGTGGTGGCCCCTGACCCAGGGACGCCCAGCCTGTGCTGGGCTAGCTACTGCCACCTCCGTGCGGGCGCCCCCGGGGGCTGGAGAGCCAGCCCTTGCCGTGGCCGTTGCCGTGTGCTCCTTGGCAGTGTGCTCCAGCTGGACGGCCCCCGGAGTGCCACCACCACTCGCACCTGCAGCCTTTGTGTTTCCTTGCAGTGCCGACGTGGAAGTGGCCAGGTTCTGAGCCGCCCCGTCTAGAGTCAGTAAGTGCCCGGCTTTCTCGTGCTGGTCAGTCTGCATTCGCAGTCGCTCTGGACAGACCCTCTGGCCTCAGCCCGACGGGCACGGTGGGGCCCGGGGGTCAGCCAGCCTGCTCTTCTGGGGGCTCCTGGCCTTCGCTTCCCTTGGATCGCTCCTTGGGCTCACGGCTTCCTTTCTGGGGGCGCTTGTGGGGCTGCCGTGCCGCTCCGCCTCGTTGCCCGCGGCCCCGCCCCCGCTGCTGGGTGCAGGTCTGGCCCTCTCTGTGGGTCTTCCTCCTCCCCCGCGGGTGCTTCGGCCACACTGAGGGTGGAGCCTGGTGATCAGCCGCGAGGCCATCTTGGGGGGCCCCTTTGGCTCCGCACCCTTTGTAGGTCAGAACCTGGCCTGACCAGCTCCCGGGTAGGTGAGTGTCGCAGCCCCGAGGGGGGGACCCAGGCACCTGTGCCCTGCTGGAGACGGGGCAGCACCTCTGCTGCCCACTCTGCCCTGACGTGGCTCCCCCGGGCTGTGCCCGACTTCCCAGACCAGGCCCTGGGCCACCACGCCTGACGCCCTCGCGGCTGGCCGCCTCTGACTTCTCCTGGTGACGGTCCTTTCCTGTCCTTCGAAAGAAAGCGCCAACCGCCAGCAGGAGACGGGGAGCCCCCATGCTTGGCCCCTGTGCCATCTCTGTCCCTACCCTGTGTGTTCACTGAGGGGGTCGCCCTGTGTGGCTCGCGCCTTGTTTCTTTATAAAGGGTGGTGATCGCTTCACCCCACCAGGCAGCCAGGCCACCCCGGCAGACGGGACTTGCTTTCCTGTCACTGCCTTTGTGTTGGCGAGTGTGAGTTCTAGAAAGTTCTAGAGACAAGTGCTCCTGAAGTCTGGGAAGCATGTAGAAATGCCCGTGGCCGACCCTAGGCAACCCCCTTCCCTGCCTCCAGGATCCTGAGTGGCCTGGGTCTCCCACCTGGAGCTGTGCAGGTCCCACCTCTGCTGCCCGTGGCCTCTCCAAGCTGGTGGGACCGAGATGTCCTCGCCACCAAAGGGACAGAAGGCCTGGGGACCGTGTCCCTAGGTGTAGGGCAGACCCCAGGAGCACGCAGCACAGTGCCACCAGCTAGAGTCCCGCTGCGTAGTTGCCTGGTCAGGACAGGCGGGATGACGTGTCAAAGGCACGCCGGGCTGGTCGAGGACCCTGCCCGGCTTCGCTGGAGCCTGCAGCTGGGGCGAGGGCCGAGCGTGAGGACAGCTCCCCTCCAGGAGGCTGGCTCTGCGGCAGTGGAAAAGCCACTTGGTTTGAAGAGGAGAACGTTCGGGAAGAAGCGGAAGCCTATGTGACAGTCGGCCTCAGCATGTGCACCGCCTGGGACTCGCCAAAGGACAGAAGCTGCGTGTGTGAAGACTGGCTGTGCTCAGAACCCCGTTTCTCATTCCCAAGTGGATTCACACAGGATCACAGTGGGGCCCCCAACAGCCACGGCCACGTGTCTAATGCGAGCGGGACCGAAAGCTGCCCGACCACAGGGGTTGGCAGGGGCCGTGGGGACGGGACTCTGCTGCATAGTGTCCCTGAGGGCTGCTCTTGGGGCAGTCCCCTTGAGCTCCGTGCCTGCCGTCCTCCGGGGAGGGTCCGGCTCAGGCCTCTTAGCCCTCGCTGCCCGGGACTTCAGGCCTGCTGTGTCGCAAGCATTTTCTGTGTGAACGCCGCCGCCGGCCGTGGCCACGTCCTCGCCCCGGAGCCCCTGACAGGCGGGGCGTGCGGGCTCGCCACCGCCCGCCCGCAGTGCTGGGAGGAAGCCTGGCCTGCGGCCCGCCCAGCGGTGACCAGTGTCTGCAGGGCGGGAGGGTCTGCAGTGGGCCTCAGGTCCCACTCTCGTCCTGTTTTGTCATCTCCGTGTTGAGCCCCATCCCTGTATAGGGTCACACAGGTGCCTCTCCAGGGTTGCTCATGAGTTCCAGAGGTGGTAGGCACCCTTGGGTGCTGAAGAGCGGGAGTGTCCCACCCACCGGGGGTCTCTGGCCTGAGCCTTGAGGGCTCGGGAGGGAGTGGGATGGAAGGCCTGCAGCGTTTGCGGCGCTGCCCGCCCCCTCGGAACCTGCAGCGTGGACGGCCCCACGCCACTGCGTGTGGGGGAGATGACCGGACGCCCTCCGGGTGGGGCCTGTCCGGCCCTGCACTCCCCTTGTAGCCCGGCTGATGACGCCCTTTGCCAGTGACCCCTTCCGATGAGGATGCAGGTGTCAGGCAGGAGTGTGGTGTCTGCTGCCCAGACCCACTGGCCCTCTGCGCCAGCTGTGGTCAGCACAGGAGCCGCTCTCCCTTCTCTGGGGCTTGGGGGTTGCACCCCTCCCTCTGCTCGGTCCCCAGTTCTAGGGGGACACACCTCTGTGGCCAGCCCCCAGGACCTCCCACCTTGACACTGGTTAGGGACAGCCGAGGGCACAGAGCCCTCTAGAACGACAGGACACGGGCCGCCCTGTGTCCTCTGTCCCAGGGCCACTCATTGGCAGTGGCCGACCTGGCCTTGGGAACCTCCGGGTGGCCTTGCCCATGGCCGGCTTGGCTGAAGCCCGTCTGCACAGATCAGAGCCAAAGAGGGCTCCACGTGAGCAGATCCTACGGCCCCGGCGGGCCAGGGAGCGGACACCGTCCTGGACACGCAGAAGCTGTGCCTCGAGGGCCCACCTCGCCCAGGGCGCCCTTTCACACACTCGGGCCAGAGGGCGTCAGTTCTTTAGACAACACCAAGGCCTCGGGACAACAGGGCAGTGTCCCTGCCCCGCGCGCTCTCTTCCTGGGGACGCTGGACAGAGTGCTGCCTGCCCGCAGCCCATGTGCCGCCCACCCAGTTCCCGTGGACGCCGGCCAGAGGTGCCTCCCGCCCCAGGTAACGGCTACAGAGCCGAGCACTTCACCAGGCGTGTGGTCCTGTCCATGCCAGCCCTGCGTGTCCCATGTGCCATCCGTGCTGTCACTCCTGGAGCTGCCTGGCGTCCCCCGGCCTGCTGTCCTGTGCTGTCCCCGTCTGGCAGGTCCTCCTGAGCCTCCAGGGACTTGAGGACAGGCTTCCGTGAGGACCAGGCTGGACACAGGCCCTGTGCACATCCCGTTCCATTTCCTCTTGTCTGGCCAGTCCATCTGTCCGTCGTCCGCGAACTTGGGCGTGCAGGGGGGATGTGGTACCGGGGGTGACAGGTGGCCGACCCCGCGTTGGGGCGGGCGGTCAGCCCTCTGCAGGGGGCCGCGGGCACCACCCCCGCCTGTCCTGGCGCTGCCAGTGTGCGTGCGCCTCGGGCCTGTGGCGTCAGCGTGGGCCGGGCCGTGTCGACAGGCACGTCCCCGCAGACACTCAGCGACTGATCCTGGGTAGGCGGCACTGGGCCACTCGGCCTTGTGGGCGGCTCCCCGCCCCACGGCAGATGTGGGGGGAACGGGCCTTCCCCCCGCCCGCCCACCCGGCCCTGGGGGATGGAAGGTGGCAGAAGTGGTGCGTCAGGGCAGCCGGCTGTGGGTAGCACCCCCAGGCTCTCCCAGCAGCCCCGCTGCCCCCTGTCTGCAGGTCGGGACCCTGGGGGCACTCAAACCGCTCTCCTCTCTCCTCAGGAATCCCTTCACCAGTGTCCAGCTGAAGCCAACAGTGACCAATGACAGGTCTGCCCCCGTCCTCAGCTGACGGCCTCTCTGCACCCGCTGCCCCTGGCCCTCGCCCCCACGCCACACGTAAGCTCTTCTGCTACAGTCCGCAGCCTCCTTTGGGACGTCCTCCCGCACCCCCCACCCCCCTGCCGGCACTGCCTGTCCCCATCTGGCCCGGGCTGGACCCTGGCTGTTCCTGCGGACAAGGCACCCGGGCCGTGGCCCGAGAGAGGACACAGGCTGGCCGGAGCCGGGACCCGCGGGCTGGGCCATGGAGTCCAGCAGGGAGGAAAGCACATGCTGTCAGCTACGATGGAGGGAGATCCCAGCCCCCACGATGCCCGAAGCTCCTGTCTAGCCAATAAACAGGCTGCCCACCTGTGCCCAGCTGTGCTCTGTGGCTTGCGGGCCGGAGGCCTGGGGCGTGGGGAGGGGCCTGCCACTGCTTTGGAAGGTGACTTATCAACAGCGGTTACTTCCCTGCAGGGAGTAGGGAGACTCGGCCCAGGCACACTGTGGGCCCAGGTCACTCTTCATCAAAGTGTGCCTAGGACGGGTGGCGGGGCAGCCACCTTCCTGTGGCTCCCTCCCAGTGGTGAGAAGGGACTGCCCCACCCCAGCACGGTCATGCTCCCTTCTGCCCAAAACTTTGTTCGCAATCCCAAAACAAAACACACACTTAGCATGAAGGTTTTTTCCTTAGCTTGATTTCTCTTAAAAAACAAGGAACGAGAAAACCATTGCACCAGCGTCCTAAGCCTCAAACTAATAAGAAACAAGAAACACAAACCCGAACGCGTCCCCACCCACACTCCCAAAGCAACAATAATCTTACATCTCTTTGGCAACAATAACTTAAAATCACCCCATTTCCATTTGCTTGGACAATAGCGGTTAAAAAAATACTCCCTGTGCTGCCTTGCTCCCACCCCCTCCCAGCTCCACCCCTTCCCCGGTCCCCTTCCCCACGGGCTGGAGCCCCAACACAACCATGGGGGCAGCTGGCCTGGGTTAGGCAGGATGCTGCCCACACCAGCCAGCAGCGGGCACCTCTAGAACGGGGCCACGTCAGCAGGGGTGGGGACCACCAGCCCCCCATCGTCCCAGCTGTCCACCTTGGCTCCAGCAGCGGGACCCAGGGGAGGGGGCCCAGACGCTGGGCAGAGGGTGCTGATGGGTCTAGCCGAGTTGGTGGGGGTGGAACACAGCCACAGACTGTGAGGTGAGGGTGCTGGGCCCACGAGCCCCGGGTCCTCTTCCAGCCTCTTCGTGCACTGAGTAAACCCAGAACCAGGCGAAGGGACCAAAGGGGCAGGGGAGGCCATCTCAGCAGGCCTGTGCCCACTCTGGCCTGGGGTGGGGACGCAGCATCCTGCAGTGCGAGGCAGGAGCCAGTGGGCGGGGCCTGCGAGGACCCCCAGCCACGAGCAGATCCCCTGGCCTCAGAGGCCAAGCGGCCTGACAGCAGCGGCCAGGGCAGCGGGGCAGCTGAGGGTGGGACCGGGGGGCACCCCTAGGGCGTAGCAGCAGACCCGAGTGTCCAGAACGAGTCCTGCCCCCCGGGCGGCACCGGACTGGCCTGCATCGCGTGGGGCGCTGAGGGGCTGGAAGCTGCCGTGACCACCAGCGGGGACGCAGTCCCCACACGCCCTCCTCACCGCTGCCTGGAGTGGGGCTCCAAGTGGGGGCCGCCCGGGCCTCAAGCTTCTTCGCCGCTGCCCCCGGCACCTCCTGCGGGGCCTGGCAGACAGGAGGTGCCACGTGAGCAATCGGTCGACGCCCGTGACAGCCGGAGTCCCCTCCCTCAGGACTCGCACCTGGCCTCGGTCCCTGGCCTAGGCCCACTGGCCAGCTGGGGCCACATCCCTCCAGCCCCTTTGCCTGCCTGCCCTGGCGGGAGCTACAGCCATGCCTCGCCAGGGCCCAGGCCCAGGGTCTGTCCCCAGGGCCCGACGGAACTCGACCCGCCCTCTGAGTCAGGTGGGGAGATGGGCCGGGACAGGACTGCGCTGGCCCGGGTCGCGCACTAGCTTCCTGGTGACCTGCTCATTAGTTCAGCTGTCCATTCAGGACACACTGTGCCAGGGACCGGCCAAGAAGTGAAGGGGCATCAGGGAAGGCGCCGAGTCTGCCTGGGGGACGAGGTGAGCAGGAAGCATGTGGGCTTTCAGAGAAGCTGAGCAAAACCCAAAAGAACTTCTGTGGGGTGGGGTGGGGTGGGGGATGGGCACCCTGGCAGAGTAAAACCCTCCCAATCTGAGGCCACAGGCTTTGAGCATAGAGGAAGGAGCTAAGGCCTTCAGTAGGGCCCACCAGGGCACCTAAGCCATCACCCATAGGTGCCACTGGGCAAGAGCCATCAGACCTGAGATGTGGGGGTTCCTGAGCCAGCAGGGGGCAGTGGATGAGGCAGACCAGCAGGGGCTTGGGAAGGTTCTGGAGGGGGAGGCTGCCTAAGGTCAGGCAGAGAGGGTGGGGGGCCTCTGGAGGAGCGAGAAGAGGGCGAGGTCTGAGGGACTGGCAGCGTCAGGTCGCGGAAGACAGGAGGCGAGGGCGTGGCCAGGCCAAAGGCCGACTTCTCCCAGCCGGCTCCCCGTCTCAACTCTGCGCTTGCACCGCAGACTAGCGATAACGAGCGCAGGGCCCCAGCGCCCGGCAGGTGCCCCTCCCGCCGCCTACTCCATTGTCCCAACTCAGTGTCCCCTGCCGCCCCCTGCCGCCGCCTCACCTCCCACGGACCCGGCGTCCGAGTCGGAGACTTGAGTGATGGAGAAGCGGGACGCGGGCGCAGGCGAGACCGTGAAGCGCGAGTAGGCGCCGGGCGCGGCCGCCTTGGAGGGCGCGTCTGGGGCGGCCAGGGCGGGCTCACCGGGGGGCGTCCGCGGGAAGTGGCGGTCCCACTCGAACCCTCCTCTGCCTGCAAGGCGCCGGGCGGTCACGATGGTCCTGTGACGTCACAGGCCCGCCCCGGAAGGCCCCGCCCCGCGCAAGCCCCGCCCCCAGCTCACCCTCTTCAGCCGCGAAGCCGTCCGGGGAGCCTTCAGCCCGTCGCGACCGGCTGGGGAAGCTGGGGGAGCTGGGGCCGCCTGCCAGGACCGCGGGGGGCGACTCCTTGGCACCGGGGAAGGGCTCCCCGAGCTCCCGGGTGGGGCTTTCCTGGAGGATCAGAGAAGCTTGTGATTGGGCCCGCCAACATTGGCCACTCCCACCGCTCTCCGTCCTGCCGGGCACCCCCACCCGCGCGCAGAGCTTCGGGCGCCGCCCACCTGATCGAAGAGGTAGACGGTGACGTCGTCGAAGAAGGACACGGCTTTCTTCTTGCGCTCCAGGTCCTCGCGGAAGGCCTCGGACAGCAGGCTGGGCATCTTGAGCAGGCTGCGCAGGCTGCGCGCGCTCTGCCGCTCCGCCACCACCACGGGCACAGGCAGGGCCTCCTCCTCGCTGTCCTCGCTGGGCTCCTGGGTGCTGTAGCAGCGGAGCTCCTCGTCCGACTCGTCGCTGTCCTCGCTGTCCTCCTCCTCCTCCTCCGGCCGGCTCTCGAGGGTTGCAGGGAGTCCTGGCAGGGCCAGGCAGAGTGGGGTCCTGGGGGTGCCCGGGCCTTCTGTCCGTTCTGTGGGCAGGGCCGACAGCAGTCCCCTGGCCTCCTGGAGCCCTGGGCAGTGGTTCTCTGAGCCAGGCGGGACGGGGGTCAGCAGGAAAACCTTGGAAAGCTGGGGGCTGGGCAGTGGTGGCACCTGGGCTGGGCTTTGGGGCCGGGGAGGCTCTGGCCTGGGGCTTGTGGGACAGGTGCATGGCTCAGAGGAAGAGTCCTCGCCCAGTGGCAGTGGTGGCACCTCCCTGGGGCTGGGGCTCTGCGCCTCTCCAGGCACCCCGGACACTCCAGACTCAGCGGACAGCTGCACCCCGCGTGGGCTGTCCAGGTCTGGCTCTGGCCCAGAGGCCCGGACACCGCCACCCCTGTTCTCAGGGCCCACGGGGGTCTCGAGCTCAGCATCCAGGTCGGAGAAGTACGCTGAGTCGCGGTAGGGGTTCTTCTCATTGAGGCCGCCGGGGGAGGTGGTAAACCGAGTCTGGGCCCCCTGGCTCTCGCTCTCCATGGCCAGCTCCCCAAGAGCCTCCGGCTCACAGGGCTCATGCGCCTCCCTGAGCACAAACTCAGGGGACTCGTAGTTCTCGGTGTCGTAACCGCTGTCCAGGGCTCGGGGCTGCCCTCCAGAGGTGCCCACAGCCGACGGGCTGAAGACCTCACAGCCACCGTCGCTGGCCGAGGATGGGATGTCCAGCGAGTCCAGGGAGTCGGGGGTTCCCGCCTGCTTCTGCAGGGAGCGGAAGGCCGGCATCACCTCTAGCTTTTCGGCCTGCAGGCCGTCACTGGACAGGTCGGTGAAGACACCGGAAGTGGCCTCCGTGGTGTCCTCGTCCTCGCTGCCTGGCGCCTCCAGCTCCCGGGAGCCGCTGCTGCTGCCCCGGCTCTGGGCTGTCCAGGTGGCAGCTGCTTCACTGCTGGCAGGTGTGGGAGAGGCGGGCAGGGTGGTGGGGGCACTGGCCTCCTCGGCGGGAAGCGGGGCGCCCTCTTGGGATGGGGACGGGACAGAGGGAAGAGGCAGTTGGGGTCCAGCGGAGCCCTCGGCCTCCTCAGCAAGCCTGGGTGCTGTCTGAGGGCTGTTGGCCCCGCATACGGCCGCCTCTGTCCAGGGGCATGTCACCAGGCTGGTGGCAGGTGCTAGGCCCTCAGCAGGACACAGATGGGGGAAGCCAAGGCAGCGGCCTGGCTCCTGGCCAAATGAGGCCCCCTCCGGTCCAAGGAGAGGCGCTGTGGGGTCCTCTGGGGCCAGGGGGTGGCCCAGCTCAGGGACAGCCCAAACGGCGTGCTTGCTGCCGGGGCAGTGGTCTGCATAGCTGCCCGTGTGGCCCGGAGCCCAGGACTCCAGGGCCCGGCTGCGGCTGTTGTTGTTGGCCGACACGTTGGAGCTCCAGTGTCTGTGCGCCTCGGCCTCCCCTGGTTCTTGCTCCTTTTCCAGGGACTGTCGCGCCCCTGAAGTCCCAGAGGGAGATGTGCCCAGTGGGTCCTCAAAGAAAGGAGGGCAGAAGGTGGCCACGCCCCAGTCGCTGTCCTCCACTTCCTGCTCCACCAGCGTTAGGGCCTCAGAAGGAGGCGAGCACGAAGCACGGGGCGGATCCTGGGCTCGCGTCCTGCTTGGGCAGTAGTCGCAAGGGCCCGGGGGGCTTTCGGTGAATGGCACCTGGCCCAGCGGCGGCTCCAGAGCCAGCGAGGTGGCCACGCAGCCGTCGGAACCACGGTCGCTGCCCTGGGAGACGGGGGCTGCCGCCTGGGGGCTGGGGGCGCAGCCGGCGCAGTCGGGGTCGTGGCCCGCGGCGGGCGCGGGTTCCTCCAGGCGGATGAAGTACTCGCTGCCCACGGAGGGGCTGTGCGCGCTGAGCACCGGCACCACGCCCGGGGGCGCGCCGTCGGGGGCGCGGAGCGCGGGCAGGCGCGCGGGGCAGCCGGGGCTTGGCGCGCCCCCAGGCGGCGAGAAGGCCTCGGCGCCGCGGCCCGCCTCCCACTTGTACTCGAAATTGAGACCGCGGCTGGTCTCGGTCACCGTCAGCACGTCGTCACCGTCCGCGTGGAAGCCTTCGCCCGCAAACTGCTCCAGCAGCGGGAAGGACGAGGCGGCGGCGAGCTCGCACGCGCCCCCTAGCGCCAGGCCCGCCGCCCCCGGCCCGGGGCCCGCGTCGCCCCCGCCGGGCCGCAGCGAGCGCCAGCGCAGCTCGAACTCCTCCTCCGCGTCGGAGGCGCCCTTGGCGCGCAGGTAGGACAGCAGCAGGTGCACCTCCTCCGCCGTGGGCCGCTGCTCGGGCTGCAGCCAACAGAACTGCATCACCTCGTACCTGCGGAGGGAGGCCGTGGGAGCTCAGCCCGGCTCACCCGCCCCCCCGGGGAGCCCTCCACGGGAGAGTCCTAGGTCCCCTCCTTCTCGTGCTCCAAATCCCCCGACGGCACTTACAGGAATCTCCCACTGAACTAAACAAGACCCCAGGCCGCACCTCCCTGCCTGCCTGCAGGAAAATGTGTGCTTTGGGTAAAGAGACCATTACTCTTTGGGCACAGGGTGGGACCCCGAGGTCACTGCCAGAGGGGAGCCAAGGTGAGCTGGAAACCCAGGTGGTCAGGAGCCACTTCTGCCCTGGGGACGCGGAGCACCCCTTTGTCCCGGCCTTCCTGCTGGGGACAGCCCCCCATGCTGGTGTCACAGGGTGCTCACCAGCGGTCAGACAGGGCCAGCTGCAGCTGCGGCTTGGGCAGCTTGAGCTGCTGCTCGCGGACGGCGTAGGCCAGCACCTGCCGGTCGGAGTGGTGGGGGTAGGGCTGTGCACCCAGCTCAAAGAGCTCCCAGATGGTCACACCCAGGGACCTGCAGGGGGGGATGGCCATCAGGGGAGGGACACCGTCGGCACAGCTACACGGGATCCTGGAGCGCGGGATACCGAGGGGCAGCCCCGGTCACCCCAGCAGGGAGGCCGTGCCACCCGGCCAGGCCCGGGCCTGTGCCCGGCGTGCCCAGGTGAATAAAGCCAGCCCGCCTGACACCAAGCCAGTCCGCCGTGTGTTCCTTCATTCCCTTGCTGCGGCGAAGACCACACGCTCCACCAGAGCCACCGCCACCTGCAGGGGCTGGAAAGGGGCTGGCGCCAAGATGGGGTGGGGCCTGGGTGGGCCAGGGGGACCCGCGGGGCGCCCAGAGCGTGCAGGGCTGGGAGGGGGCAATGGGGGTCCTTCTGGTGGCGGGGGCAAGGGCTTCACCCAGCTCTTTGGGACCCCAAGCTGTCCTGGGAGGCTGGGGGCATACGAGACAGAGCAGATGCATCAGTGGAGGAGTCATGATGGCCTTGGCCAGAACCATCTGGGGAACCTTGGTCAGCATGCACGAGGGTCAGCTGGATGGAGAGGTGAGGATCAGAGAGAGAATGCAGTGTCCACGATGGTTCGGTGGCTCAGGGGAGGGGCTGGGGGCTCAGAAGGGGGGCCGGGCTGGTCTGTGGACGCGGGCTCTGAGCAGTCATCAGGAGCAGAGGGGAGGCCTGGGGGCTGGAAGGGGGCGGGAGGGGGCAGCAGAGGCTGGTCAAGGCAAGGACTGACCACCATCGCAGAAATGCCCCACGTGCCTTTCAACTCTGATGCCTGCTCTGCCCAGCACGGCCCCCAGGCTGCAGTCGTGGGGGTGCCCAGCCCCCACTGGGCCCTCTGCATGGAACGGGTGCTATGTGAGGCCCCCCTCGTCAGTCCAGCCTGCTGTCCCTCCGAGGGGTCTGCATGCCCAGCGTGTGCTCCCTCCACGTGATCTGTGGGTGTCGGCCCAGCCGGTCCTCTTCGGGCCCCGCCAGCCTGGCCACCGTGGGCCTGGCTCCGGCAGCTACACATGACTCCAGCACCCCCATGACGTCACTGGGGGCCATGTTGGGCCGCCTCCTACAAAGCAAGGAGGCTGGACCGACGAGCACGTCCTCACACACACCGCCTTTCTCCGAGCAGCCAGGCTGCACGCCCTCAACACAGGAAGTGGGTGGGGAGGCGGGCCCAGCACCCCATCCCCGGCAGGCCGGCAGGCCGTATGCCCTCGCCGGACGCTCGCTCGCAGGGGCGGGCGGCCACGCGGGCCGAGGGCGGCAGGCAGGGTGGCAGGCGGGGCGGCAGGCGGCTCACCACACGTTGCTGGCCTTGGTCTGGTCCACCACCAGCAGGTTGCTGTGCACCTCGTCCACCAGCTCCGGGGCGATCCAGCGCAGCGGCACCCACAGCTGGTCGGCGGTCACGAAGTAGTCCTCCTGCGGCACGTGGGACGGCGTCACCCGCCAGGGCCCAGGCCGCCCGCCCTGCCCCTCCGGCCCGCCCAGCCCACTCACTCGGTATTTGCCGTGAGACAGGCCGTAGTCGCCGATCTTCACCGTCAGGTCGGCCGTGAGCAGGCAGTTCCTCAGGGCCAGGTCGCTGGGGGGCGGGAGGGGCCGGTCAGCCAGTGGGCCTGGCCGGAGGCGCCGGGGCAGCGGGCAGGCCGGACCACTTGTCGCCGGGCTTGGCTCGGCGGGCGGGCAGGAAAGGGCATTGGAGAGACCACCCACCACCCCCTGCCCAGAGCTCAAGCCCCTCGCCCAGCACTGGGCACTCGGGAGGGGCCACGTGGACAGGGTCTGAAACAGCACAACGTGGACAAGGGAAGCGAGGCCCAGACGGGAGCAGGACATGCCGGGGGCCCTCAACAGAGGCGGGGCCCAGCCGTCACCGGAACGCCTCCCCTGAACACCCCCTCCCAGTCCTCATACCCGCCCCTTGGGGGCTGCCCAGCCCGGGGACACTGCCAACTTCCCCCCCAAGCACGGTCCAGAAAGAAGGCATCAAGGGGAAACAGGTCCTAGTGTCCCAAGGGGTCCTGCCCTGCCCACAGGGTCGCCAGGGGGCGGGGGTGGAGCCGTGGAGTGTCTGTCTCCAGCAGTGTGGTGACCCCCACCCCACCTCCGACCCACTGTGGGTCTTGGCTGCTGGCTTCTCCCCTGCCTGCCTGGGGGGCGGGTGTCGGGGCACCAGGACACTCGTGGGGTGGGGCCGCAGACGGGCCTGCGCCGTGGGCGTGGGGCGTGGGGGCTGGGTGGGCTCGGCGGGCGGGTCGGGAGGCTGGCAGCTGCCCTCTTCAACAAAATCACTGATGCTGGAGTTGCGTGTGTCATCACTCAGCACCAGGATATTGTTGGGGAGGACGGCCCGTGAGGTGTCCGGGGCTGGCGGGGCCACATCCATGGCCACTTCTTCAGGCACATTCCCCTACGCTGGGCGCCCGGCCCGTCCTTCCGGCTCCAGGGGCCAGGGTGGGAGACAGGACAGCGCTGTCCCTCCCCTCCCCCGCCTGAGGCAGGCAGGAGAGCAGGCTGGCGTGGAGCCACGGGGGGCAGGGGTGGGGCGGGGGGTGCTGAGCACCTCTGGGACGGGACGGGCCTCGGGCCCTGCCGTGTGCCTGCCCAGGCCAGCTTGGACAGAAGACGGTCACTTCACTCAACCGCCCCCCACCTGCCTGTTTTCCATTTAATAAAATGCCTTACACAGCGGTCCCTACAGGGGACCCGCCCCGCCAGCCAGAGCTCGGGGGCGCCGGGCTCCTGGCCCGCCCTCACCCGCCGCCCTCACCTGTGCACGTAGTTGTTGCGGTGCAGGTGCAGGACGCCGCAGGACACCTCGCAGGCCATGCGCTGCAGGGTGACGGGGTCAGGCGCCAGGGGCTCGGCCGCCCGGCAGCTCCGAAGGTAGCCCTTGAGGTCCCCCTGCCGACAGGGGCAGCGGCGTCACCTGCCGGCGGGGAGTGGGCACCGTGCGGACCCACCACCCGGCCCTCCGCCCTCCCTCCTTGGGGCGAGCTGGGGGCCCTGCCAACAGGCACCCCGCGGGGCTGCTGCGTCACCCCCGGGGGCCGGTGCTGCAGGGTGACAGCAGGCGCTGTCTCCACCCTGCCCACAGGCCCAGGCAGCCCCCGGGGCGGGCGACCAGAGGGTCAGGGCCAGCTCCCTGACCTGCCGACAGTACCCAGCTCTAGGGGGAGCCCAGCTGTCCCGGGGACGCCCCACGGCCAGGGCTGCAGCCAGGAGGCCAGGAAGCGGACCCGTGGGTGGTGCGGGCGAGCGGCCCGGCTCCGGGCTGGAGCTGTGTGTGCGGGAAGGGGCCCTGGAGACGGGCAGGCACAGTGGCCTCTGGGAGATGGTGGGGCACAGGCCCCCCAGACCCCACTTTAGGCGGGAATGTGAGGCCCACGGAGTGGGGACGAGGGGTGCCTGGCTCAGCAAAGTCCTCTTGGCCTGGAGGCTGGGGCCAAACTCCCGCCCGCACAGAAGCTCGGGGCAGGCGGAGGGCCGGGCAGCAGGCGACTCACCATGGGGCAGGACTCCATGACCAGCAGGTAGGGCGTCACCTCGGCACACTGGGCCAGGCACTGGAGCAGGTTGCCGTGCTGCAGGGCCCTGTAGGAGCCAACAGGCCACCCGACTCACACACGGGGCAGCAGAAGGGGTCTGGGAGGGAGGGGCAGCACCAGGCTCGCCTGGGACCACAGGGCCCCCTGCCCGGCACGGCCCCCACCTCCTGGCCCGGCCCATCGCCCACCCCCTCCAGCCCGCCTGCCCCAGGAGCCACCCACCTGTAGGGCTGCACCTCCTCCAAGAACTGCACCTGCTCGTGCACGCTGGCGCTGGCCTTCAGCTCCTTGACCACCACCTGGGTACTGCCGAGGCCCGAGTTCACCTCCCCCAGGAACACCTGCAGGGGCGGGCGCACGTCAGCACCCCCAGCCCGAGCGGCTCTGCTCTTCCTGCGCCCGCTCTGCTCCTGCGCGGAGTGGGTTCC
>CM053506.1:106591523-106607324 GCA_028627145.1 Eidolon dupreanum
CCCCTCAGATGCGGACAGGGCAGGGCGCCGGAGGGGCCAGTCGGAGTGCGCACTCCTAGGGCCACCTGGCGGCTCAGGGGAGCCGCCTCTGGGGTCCTGCTCTTCCCAGGATGTGGGTGACCTCAGTGCTCTGTGGCCTTGGGCCAGTCTCTCAACCCCTCTGAGACTCAGCCCTGCTGGGTGAAACCTCACTCGCTCTGGGGAGACCAGGTAGGCGGGGCATGGAAACCAAGAACCGAGGGGTGACGCGGGTGCCACGTGGGGGTCAGCAGCAGCTGGGCCCGGCCGGCGGAGCGCAGGTGCTGTGGCCTCGGGAGAATGTGGCTGCCTCTCCCGCGGGGGCAGGCTGCTGAGGCGGGCTGCTGTGCTTTCCGGGCAGGAGGTCTGGGGCGGGCGTGGGGACACCATCTCCCCCCAGCTTCTGCCTGAAGACACCCAGGGTGGTGGGTCAGACCCTCCCTGGCTTCGGGCCCCTCTCCGTCCACAAGGTGCCCACCGCTGAGGGTCACAGGACGGCTAACGGGGCCAGCCAGCGGTGTGGGGTTGATGGACGGCATGTCCCCAAGCAGAGTGGATCAAGGCTGAGCCTGAGGCAGGGGCCACCTCTGATCAGTCAGCGGGATTAGGAGTTGGGGGGGGCTCGTGGACGACAAGGCGGCTTCTGCTGCACCCCTGCCCAGGGAGGGAGTTCCAGCCGGGTCTGGTCGCAGCTGATGCAAGAGCCGCTGCCCTTGGGGGACTCAGGATCCAGAGGGGACCCCAGGAATGGGCTTGGGTGGTCCGGGGTCCTGCTCCCTGGCTGGCAGGCAGTCCCTGGCAGGGGCCTTCAAACCTGGTGGCCCACTGCTCGCTGCTGCTCGCTGCCCATGGGCCCGGGCGAAGGTGGGTGCTGTCCGGGCCCCTCCCAGAGCAGCTCGGGCTGGGGGCAGGAGCTGGCCCTTTGACCATTGTCACCTCCTTGCCCACCTCCCCTGCCTGCGCCCGAGAAAGGCTGGCCCAGGGGAAAGCTGTGGCTGTTGGGTGGGTCTGGGGTGCTCACTGGTGCGGGCAGGGAGGGAAGTCCTGGTCCCCTCTGGGCAGGGGCCGAGGGGAGACAATTTCTTTGCATTCTGGCACCTTCTCCAGGAAGCCAGGCTCTGCCCGTCCCTCACTGGGGCTGTTTCTCAGCCATGGGCGCCTGCACCCCCACACACATACACATGCTCACACCCCACATACGCACACATGCTCACATGCCTGCACACACGCGCACACGCTCACACCCCACATACGCACACATGCTCACATGCCTGCACACACGTGTAGACACGCAACAGACCCTCCAGCGCACCTGCACCTCACGCACGCACACACGTGTGCAACACCCCATCACATGGGTGAACACTCGCCCGTGCCCCTCGCACACGTGTGCTCACATGTGTGCAGCTGTGCACACACCCGCTTAGGGCCTGCGTCTTGAAGTGTTCAGCCACCTCCTCGGCTGCAGGCCATGTCCCTCCGAGTGCGGCTGCCCCCCGCCCTCACCCCGGTTCCCAGGCCCCCCGCCCTCGCCCCGGTTCCCAGGCCCCCCGCCCCCGCCCTTGTTCCCGGGCAGCCCCTCTGGGCCATGGCAGTGGGTGGTGTCCATGCCAGTTCCTGCCTCCCTCAGCGGGGGCCGGGGCAGGGAACCCTGACCCCTGGGCGAGAGTGGGGGTCTCCCGAGGGTCGCTCCGGGGTTAGACCAACAGCTGGAGCCACGAGGGGGGAGCCGCCCAGAGCCGGGTGTGGGGGGCTTCCTGGCAGGACGAGGGTGCTCTCGCCCCCATTCCTGGTGGGCTGGGCTTGTCGTCATGGGGCCCCCATGCCCGAGGACGTGGCAGGATGGCAGTGGGCAAGGCCCATGCGCCGGGCAGTCTGGGGTCCCCTGTCCCAGGGTGTGTGAGGTGAAGCGGCAGGCGGCCTCACGGTGGCGTGGCCAGCCCGGCCTTGCTGGCTCCTGGCCAGGGTGTGGCGCCCCCTCTTCCCAAGGGCAGGCACTGCAGCTCCCACCGCCTCAGGCCTGGGTGCCTCGGGCTGGCCGGGGCGACCCGCTCACCCCAGCGAGCCCGGCCGGGGGCAGGGGGCTCTGCGTCTGAGCCGCAGGCTCTGCTGAGCCGCCCGTGCACTAAGGCCGGCATGGGAGACACAGCCGGGTGGGGTGAGGAGGCTGCCCAGAGTCCTCCTGGGGAGTGGGGCTGGGAGGGTCCCACACGGCTTGATGCTCGCTCCCGCCAACGCAAAATTCTGAGCATTGTGAACGGGGCTGCGGGCTCCGCGGCCGGCCCTCGGGGCGCGTCCGGCCGGGTGTCCAGCTGCACAGTCGCAACTTCCCTGACGCTGTGTCAGGGGCCTCAGGCTGGTGGCCCCAGGAGCCGGCCAGCGCCACACACGGATGCCCCGTGCTCCCTCTCCCTCACGCTCCTCCCCAGAGAGCCCATATCACGCCTTCGCCGGTGCACGGCGTCCCGTGTCCCCCGGAGACGGTGGAAATGGTTTTGGCAGGAGGCAGGCATCCCCAGGGGCGGTGTCTGGCCCCAGAGGAATGGCCTGGAGCAAGGGTCCTGCCCGGACCCCTGGGTGGTGGAGGGAGCCGTCCTGGCCCCTCGGTGGGCACGGCCCCCGATGCCCTCCCCAGCCGGCCTCGCCCCGTCTGCCCCGCCTGAGCTCCAGGGTGGAGCTGGGAGGTGAGGGTGTCCATCACCTGCCGCCGTCCTGCCCCCCAGTCCCACCCTCGGCTCGCACGGCCTGGTCGGGTGTGAAGAGGTTTGGAAGATTCTGGGCTGCGGACAGCGGGCACAGCGTCCCAGCACAGATGCCCTCAGGCCCCTGGGGTGGAGCCCGGGCAGCTGCGGAGGTGGGGCCAGCGGCACCCTGCCCGAGCCCGGTTCCGGCGAGGAGGGTGGGCCTCAGTTTCCCCACCCGGCTGCGGTCAGGGCCAGACGAGAGCTTGGGGGTGTCAGCCGGGACGGGGGCCACCCAGGACTGCCCCCGGCATGGTCCAGCGCCCGGGCAGGGGGCGCCTGGCAGAGGGCCCAGGGGGCCAGCGTGCGGGTGCCCGCGCCCACGCGTGTGGGCACGGGCGTGCGGCCGCGTCCCCCCCGGGCCTGGAGCCTCGCCCGCGGACAGCCAGTCGTTTGGGCCCCCTCGACCGTCTTGTCGTTCCTGCACCTGGCCTCGGAGGTTCCCAGGGAGGAGGGAGGAGGCGGGCGGGCTGGGCCTGGTCTTGTCCTGGACACTCTGGCCTCTGCGTCCACCGCAGAGGGCTGCCCGGTGGCTGCCCGGCAGAAGCGTCCGTGTCAGGGGGCCTTGGGCAAACCTTTGCCAAGAACCCCCGACCCCGCACCGGCCCCGGGAGCTGGATCTGCCCCGCTGATGGCTTGTGGGGGTGTGGGGTGCCCCTCCTGCTCACCCTCCTGCCCCCAGGATCCCGCCCCTTGCTCCAGCGGGGGGCTGGGGTGGGGGTGTCGGCAGCAGACGTTGGGCTGCTCTGGGCTCTGCCGACGCCCTGGGCACGCAGACCGCCACCCTGGCTTCACCCCGCGAAACGCCCGCTGGGTTGCACAGTTCCTTCCTGCACGAGATCCTGTTTGCATCAGCCTCGGGCACGGCGGACGGTGCCAGGGCGTCCTCAGATGCCTGGCCGAAGCCCCGCCCCAGGCCTGCGGTGACCCCCCAGGCGTGAGCCCCCGTGGGCTGCACCGGCGCCGGCAGCGTGGCTGGGGCGCCAGAAATACTGGGGTTCGTGCGCCGGGCTGGGGCGGGGGGCCCTCTCGGACGTCCCGGCTGCTCCCCCTGGAACCGCAGGCCGCAGGGGCTGGGCTGGGCTGGGCGCTCCGTCCTTCGGGACAGGTGGCATGGTGCCATGGTGTCGGTGCGAGCCACGGGTGAAGCTCCCTAGGGGCCTCCTGGAGCCGGCAGGGAAGGTGACAGCCTCTGGGGCCTCGGAGCCCGTGTGTGACCAGGTGCGTTATGAAGTGGCGGAGACCAGGGTGGTGCTGGGCTGCGCTTGCGGCCGAGGGCCAGGTGTGTGGAGCGGGCCGGCTGGGCTGACCCCGGGCCGGGGGCCGGGCCGGGGCGGTGGGCCCTGGCAGTTGTGGGCACCGGGCGTGTGGACGGCGTCCTGGCCTGTGTGTTGTGGGCAGGAGAGGGGCCACTCGTCACCTGATCCTCCACCCTCGGGAGGAGCTTCCGGGGAATTTCAAGGGCCAGACAGGTGTGGCAGGGAGTGCGGACAGGCCAGAGCTGTCCGCGACCCTCCCCACCTGGCCCCCGTGTGCTGTTAAGGTGGGCTGGGGTGTCTCGGGGTGCCATGCTTGGGGACCCTAGGACTGTCGACTGGACATGTCCCCTGTTCCAGGGGGGTCTGGGCCGCTCCTGACGGCGGCGAGGGGTGCTGTGGGCGCCGGTGGCAGAGAGGGAAGGGCGTCTGGGCGGAGGGCAGTGAGCCGGTGGGGGACCCCGGGGGCACGAGCGGGGGGCGGCGGGCGAGCCGGGCCTCCCGATCTGGCCTTGACGGGCGTCTGACTGCTCAAGCGCTTTTTAAGTTGAGGTCAAATTTATTTGGTGTAAAAATAGCCATTTTAAAGCAAGCCGCAGTTGTCATTTAGCGTTTTCACATTTTTGCATCGTGCCCTCGTCCAGCTCCAGAATGTGCTGATCACCCCAGAAAGACGCCGTGCCCCCTGCAGTCGCTCCCCACCCCGGGCCCCCGGCCCCCGCCCCGGCGACCTGCCAGTGTGGACATGCGTGTGGGTGGCGGTGTGCGCTCAGCACCCATGGGCTCGCCGTGGTGTCAGGCTCCGCGTTTCGCCACGCCCTCACTGACCCCTGTTAAAGGTCACAGGGTCATGTCACCCTCTGTTCTTCAGAGGAGCTGCCGGGCTGGGGAGCGGGCTGTGGCCTCCGTGCAGAATGGGGAACCCGAGGGACTGGGCGTTGAGGCTGGGGGTGCGTGCTGACCGGCCCTCCCCCCTTCCCTGCCTCCCTCCCTGCCGAGCGGTAGCTCTTGAGGGCCTGGGCCTGGTCCCCCCCGAGCAGGGGCTGGGACTGGCCTGGTGGAGAGGAGGTGAGGATGGAGGCGCAGAGGGGACTGGGCGGGGAGCAGGTCTGTGGCCTGGGTGGGGTGGGGTGGGGTGGGAGGGGGCGAGAGGAGTCCAGGAGCAGCCGAGGTCTCCCACCAGGGCAGGGGCTGGCGGGGGCTGGGAGCGTTTGCTGTGTGGGGTGGGGGCTGTGTGCCTAGTTGGGTTTGAGGTGCTTGTGGATACCCCAGGGGAGGGGAGGGGCCTGGTGGCCATCGGGGTCCAGCGCCCCAGAGGTGCTGAGACCAGGGTACAAGTTGGATGGGGTCGGGCAGGGGGTGGAGGCCGAGCCTGGGGGAGGATCTCCAGCCCGGGACAGCGAGGGGGCTGGCGATGGCCACCCTGGGCCGGGCACGAGCCTCAGCCTGCCCCACTTCCTGCATGCCCGTCCCTCGAGGTGGCCACAACTCAAGTCCCTCCGGTGTGTCCACCGACCTCAGAACAGAGCCTGAGCCTCTGTCCCTCCTCCTGTCTGGTTCGGGCCACCTGTGCCTTCCATCTCTGCGTCCCATCGCTTCCCTGGGGAGGCCTAGCGGACCTTTGGCCGGGGGGTTCCTCTGGGTGGGCTTCGAGTGGGGGGTGGGGACGGACAGAGACCCGGTGGAGACCCCCAGACCCCTTGAGGCCAGAGCAGGCTCTGGGTGTCGTTCTGTGACGGGCCAGGTGTGGGCGATGGGGAAGTGTGATCACGCACACCTGGCTGCGGACTCAGGGCTGCTCTCGTGGAGGGTGAGGACGCAGGCAGCTGGGGGGTGCGGCGCCGGATCCCGCCCGCCCGCCCTCCGCGTTTCGGCTCCCAGACGGGATTCCTCGGACGGAGGTGGCAGTGTCCAGGGCCCCGTGCAGCTCGAGCCGCCTTCCAGAGGCTGCCCGAGCCTGCACCCAGCAGACCCCACCTGGGCCGGCGTCAGCCAGGGCCGGACACCGGCTTCGGCCGGGCGCTTCCCCTGTGGACGAGGCCGGTGCTTCCGTGGGTCAGACAGGCGCTTCGCCCTCCGGGGCGGACTTCGTTCAGTTTCCTCGTTCGTGTTTTGGTGTCTTGAAGCATTTTTTCATCTCTTGCCGACTGTGCGCCCTGCACAGTAATAACAGGCCCGTGACGAATTCTCTGTGAACCATTTTCCTGGTTCGTTGTTGGCCTTGGATTGGGGGCTTTTACTGAATGTGCATTTTTGTGTCGTCGAGCTCATCGCTCTGTGGTGATCCCTTTCATCGCTTTTAGTTAAAACTCCTTCTCCATCGAGAAGGCTGAGATTTACCCGTTTTCCTCTAAGATGCCCGAGTTCGACCTACGGACGGCTGAAGCTCCTCAGGTGTGTGGGTCGAGGCGCGGCAGCTGGTTCCCAGCCCGCTCTGGAGGCGGCCGGCGGCCTTGGGGGCGGCCCGGCTGACCCGGCTCCCCGCTCCGCGCCCGGCTTTCAGTCCGCGGGCCGCCGTGTGCAGGGCTGTGGAGGGAGCTGCCGCTCTGCCGCCTCAGGAGCTGCTTCAGTGGCTGTGCCACTCCTGCCACCGTGGGGCCACAGGGCTCGTTGGCAGGTGGCTGCAGAGAGGGCGAGGGAGACACACCTCTCACCGGACGCCGCCCTACCTGCTGGCAGAAACAAGTCACTTGCGCTTTTACTGAGGCCCCCCCCAACCTGCTGGCACCGGGTTCTGTCTGAGCTGCACCCCAGAAACGCTCCTTCCCCCCTCCTCCCGCCGCCAGGCAGGGCGCTCCGGGCTGGCTCTCACCAGAGGAATCTGCAGGGTGCCAAGTGCACCCCTTGGGGACCCTGCCCTGTGCCGTTCCCAAACAGGAGCCCTTTGCCGAAGGGCCCTCGGCCCCCCCATCGGCACCCTCCACTGCCTCAGGGGCACCGTGGGGACCTGGTCTCCCCAGAGGACCCCGGGTCTGGCCCTGCAGTCCCCTCCGGCCTGAACCAGGCCACTTCCCCTTCCCATCTCTGCCCTGAGGCCGGGACGGTGGGTGCAGCTCAGGCCTGGTCCTGGAGAAGCTTCTGGAGAGAGCCTGTCACTCAGTGGGCTTTATTGTCATGTGGGGGGGGGCAGGGCAGGGGCGCTGTCCCAGAGCCGCACCCGGCAGGTCTCTGTGGGGCTGCGGGGTGTCCAGGGGGCAGCAGGGGCCAGGGACGGGGGACTCCAGGCCTCGGGTCTGAAAAGAGGCTCCTCAGGCCCAGTGACAGGGCCCTGAGGTGGCCCCGGGGGACAGCAGAGACAGTGCAGGAGTTGGGGTTCTGAGCATGTTTCAGAGCAGAGGGGGGGCACTGCTCTCGGGAGGCCCCCTGCGGGGTTGCCCTCCAGAGCCGGCCCTGCCCCCCGCCTTCCACAGCCCCTCGGGTCGGGCCAAGGTTCACTGTGCTCTCGGCCACCCACTGGCCCTGTCTCTGCCCGCAGTGTAGTCACCCTGTCCCCCTCCCTGCCCCCAGATCTGCCCACAGAGCAGGGCAACGGGGAGGCCGCGCCCGCACCCGAGGTTCCTGTCTGCAGCTTCCTTATCCTGTGCCGCTGCGTGGTGAGGGAGACAGGCTCTCCCTGCAAGGCCGCCCTTGCTGTGGGTGCCGCCCGAGGGGAAGCAGCAGCCTGCAGAGCGAGCCCATGTCAGTGGGGTGTGCGTGCAAGTCGTGCCCGCAGACGCCTAGCCTGCGGGGTGGAGCGGGGGGCGGAGACCCCAGGCACCACACCCCCGGTGATGGGGCCACCGTGCCCAGCTGCCCCTGCCCGAGGGGGCTCGGACGGAGGAGGCTGGCAGAGGGGCTCCCGGAGGCCAGCTGCTGGGGGTGGGGAGGCCTGGAACCTGGAGGGCAGGTGACCTGTGAGGACTGCAGTCCCCACCCACCCTGGGGGCCACGCCTGAAGGGGGGCACAAAGGGACAGGGCCACACACAGGCCTCCCCTGGGAGCAGATCCCAAGGGCACAAGCAGATCCCCGTCGGGGGCGTGGGGGCAGCGAGCTGGGAGTCAGGATCAGGCCGGGCCGGGTGCAGAACCCCAACACCAGCCCGGTCAACGTTCGGGTGCGTTCGTAACCCCTGGGCCTGTTTTCTTACCTGCAGGGGGGCAGGAGGGTCCCAACCGAGCAGGCTTGCGGAGGGGACGGACAGGGAGTGTGTGTGCACGCGTGCCTCCGTGTGCATGTGTACACGTGTGTTTCCGTGTGCGTGTGTGCACACATGCTTCCATGTGTGTGCACGCATGCTTCCATGTGTGTGTGCACGTGTGCGTGCTTCCGTGTGCATGTGTACATGTGTGCTTCTGTGTGCGTGTGTACATGTGTGCTTCCGTGTGCGTGTGGACGTGTGCGTGCTTCCATGTGCGTGTGTGCACATGTGATTCTGTGTGTGTGGACGTGTGTGTGGTTCCTTGTGCATGTGTACATATGTGCTTCTGTGTGCGTGTGTGGACGCGTGATTCCGTGTGCGTGTGTGCTTCTGTGTGCGTGCGTGTTTCTGTGTGTATGTGGACGCATGATTCCGTGTGCGTGTGTGGACGTGTGCTTCCGTGTGCGTGTGGACGCATGTGCTTCCTTGTGCATGTGTACATGTGTGCTTCCATGTGCGTGTGTTCACACGTGCCTCCGTGTGTGTGGACTCGTGTGTGCCTCCGTGTGCGTGTGTGGATGCGTGCGCGCTTCCTTGTGCATGTGTACATGTGTGCTTCCATGTGTGTGTTCACGCATGCTTCTGTGTGCATGCATGCAGGCCGTGTTGGCACAACAGGCACCTCGGTGCCCAGGGCCCTGGCCTGCTCAGACCTCACTCTGTCCTAGGAGGGTGCGACCAGCAGGGCCCAGCAGCCTGAGTCTGTCCAGAGGGCACAGGGAAAGGCTGGGCAGGGGGTGGAGAGCGGGTGGCGCCCTCAGCGGAGGGTGTCACTGCCTCCCGGGGGAGGCCGGGCTGCGGGGCTCCAGCCCCTGAGCCGATGCGTGGGCCGTGGGTGGCAGGGCTCCCACAGGGCTCCGGGTCTGGGGCCGGGCGGCCTCTGCCGTGGGCGCAGGAGCTGACGTGTTCCGCAGAGCTGTGGCCCAGGCCCCTCTCTCTGAACCACTCCCCGTCTGTTCGTCACCTCCCCACCCCTGCAGACCTGCCTGTGGGCACATGGGCTTTCGGTGACGGGGGAAGCCCACCCGGCGCCCTTTGCCGCTGAGTCTAGCGCCTCATGCTCTGTGACCGGAGTCTGCCGGCAGTTAGGAGGGGACCCAGGGGAGGCGCCACCCAGTACGAGCTCTGCTGTGAGGCCGAGCTGGCCCCTGAGGCAGGCTGCCCAGCAGCGGGGCAGCCCCAAGGGCGGGCGGGCGACGGGCCATGGCGTCCGTTTTCTTCGAGAGCCTGGTCAGGAGATGGTCCCCAGCCGGGCTCGTTGGCTCAGCTGGTCCTACGCAGGAAGGGCCCAGGGTTCCTGGGCCGGCCAGGAGAGGGAGGTGCAGGCCTCGTGTGCTGAGTCGGCACCCGGCGGGTCACCATGGCAACGGCACATCCTGGGGGAGCTGGGAAGTGGGCACGTGTGGGCAGCGCCCAGGTGCTGTCTGCTTTTCGGGTGAGTGCACGGGGTGGGGGGTGTTCTCGTGTGCACACACACGCACACCCTGAGCCTTGCCTGCGGAGGCCCCTGTGAGGGCATCGGCCTGTGGCCCCGTGGGACCAGGGGGCGTGGTCAGGGGTATGGGGCCACCCTGGGCACGGGTGTCGTCCAGGTGCAAGCTGAGCTGGCTTTTCCTGCCACGGTGGCCTCGCTCTCTCGGCCCCCGCTCCACGGGCCTCTCTTCCCCGTGTGTGGGTGTGGGGAGCAGGTTTGGACACTGAGCGGGGAGTCCAGGCCTTGCTCCCCGTTTTTGCAGGCCTGTGGGCTCGCCGCCTCCAGGCAGGCCTCCCGGGCAGCCCCAGCTGGCCGTGCGGTGCTGCAGGCCCGGGAACAGCGGCACCTCCATCGGAGGTCGGCCGTGCTGGCTCCGGCTGCCCCTCGCCCAGCCGAGGCTCCGTCTCCTCCTGTCTGGTGGGGACAGGTGTGGCGCTGCCTCCGTGGCCAGCAGGGTCAGAGCGCCTCTGCTGACATGAGCTCTGACCCGGACTGAGGCACCGGTGGTGGCGGCCATGCCGTGTCTGGTGACAGGGGCCTGAGGGGCCAGCGTTGAGAGTGAGAGGCTGGGGTGCTCGGTGAGCGGAGGATGTGGGGGGCAGGCGGGGAAACCCCACGACGGACAGACCGACAGACAGACAGCGGGCCGTGGGGAGGGGCGTTCTTTGGGCCGGTGTGGAGAGACAGGAGGGCCAGGCCAGGGCTGGACCTGCGCACCCGGTGTACCCCTCCTGTCAGCGGACACGGCGCTGGCCCCGCCACACTGGCCTGTGGGCCCCAGCGGGCCAAGCTCCCCGGAGCCCTGGCCGGGCATGGAGGCCGCTTGGAGCCTCAATCTGGGGGCCGTGAATATGTGCTGGGGGCCATATCGTGCTGCCCTGGACACCTTAGTCTCCCCATCTGGTGAGGGTTAGCCACGAGGGGGCTCACGTGGGCCAGGTGCTGCAGAACGGGGGTCCCCTTGGTGGCCAGTTCGACAAGGGGGCGACTTGGGAACGCCAGGCCGCGTGGACGAGCTCACCGCCCGGCCAGCACAGAGCCGCCTTGAGACAGCAGGGTGCCTGTCTGCAGAGGCCCCCAGCTGCCCAGAGCCTGGCATGTGGCCGATGGACAGCAGCCAGCCACGAAACCTTCCCACCCAGCAGGGCCGAGCGCACCCCCCGTGACCCCCTGGGGGTCTCAGCCTTTACCAGTGCCATTGCTAGAGCTTTGGCAACGATGACAGTTACCGCAGCAGGGCCCAGAGGGGTGAGGCGTGGTGACCAGAGTCTGAGAGAGACCTGGAGGGGGGTCCCCCACATCTCTGAGACCCTGACCTCGCAGAGGGGTGTCTGTGAACCCCCACAATGAGGAGGTGGGCAGGCTCAGCGGCCATGTCAACCCCATATCCTCCAGGTGAGGACAGAGCGGCACCCAGTGGCTGGACAAGGGACTGCAGGCCCGGGCCCCCGCGGCCGCCCGTGCGCCCACCTGCTCTGGGGCTGGCAGCGGTGCCTGCAGGTGTGGGTCTCAGAGCGAGGGCGGAGCTTCCGCGCCGAGACCAGGGGTCGGGGCCGGGGGGGGGGGGTCGGGGCCGGGGGGGGGCGGGGGGGGCCGGGGCCGGGCGCGGCTGGCCCCCAGCACAGCTGGGGGGCCGGGCGCGGGTGGGGGCGGCCGCCGGTGACTGCGCTCTTCCTCGGCAGACGGCGGCCCGCTCAGCGAGCTCTCCTGGTCGTCCTCCCTGGCCGTGGTGGCAGTATCCTTCTCCGGCCTCTTCTCTGTCATCGCCCTCATGCTGGCCTGCCTGTGCTGTAAGAAGGGCGGCATCGGGTTCAAGGTGAGGCCGGGGGTCCCAGGGGGCCGAGCGTCCCTCTCTCCTGGGCCACCTGGGGACCCTATAAGCCCAGGCCCGGAACCCCGCCGCACCCCCCTGGGGCTGCCCACAGGAGAGGCCTGGGCCCTCAGGGCCCCCGGCCCGCTGCCTTCCCCATCGGCTTTCCTCCGCGGGGTCACGGCCTCACGCGTCTGTCCCGGCTCAGGGTCGGGCGTCTGTGGGCTGTGCCGAGGTCGAGGTCGGTAGTCAGGACAGTGAGGGTGGGCCTTGCGGGGGTGCGGGAGGGCCCTCGCCCGCCCGGAGGTCCTGACTTCCCGGGGGAGGGGAGGGAGGGAGGACACACTTTGCAGCCCCCAAACCAGCCCACTGTCTGGAGCCTCGTGGCGTCGGGCCCGATGAGGGCAGGGCTGTGTGTGGCCCTCGGTGTCATGGCCACCAGACGGCACGGTGTATGTGGCTTCAGCTGACTGTCCCCCCGCGGCCGCGCTCGCTCCACAGGGCGAAGTTCCCAGCTGTCCTCCTGGGCCGCTTTCTAGGGCCGAGCCCCCTCCGAAGGGCAGCAGCTGAGGGCGCCCCTTGGGGTGCTGTTCCCCCTTCTTGCCAGCCCCACACTCCCAGATCTCAGCAGGTGGAGAGCCGGGAGCGAGAGCCCCACCCAGAGGCCCAGCGGCCGTGGGCGAGTTCCTGCTGATTCGGCACATAGTGCTGGCTGTGGCCGTCCCGTGGGCCCACGGCCAGCCCTGCCCTGGGCTGGAGGTCAGGTTCCTGGCCTGGCGGGGTTGGGAGGGGGGCCGGCTGGTGACATGGCACAGCACCCCCGTGTCACCTCGTGGAGAGGCGGGGCGGGGTGGAGCTGGCTCCTGCCCGGTGAGCACAAGGGACCCACACCGGCCTTTCACCAGCCCGCATCTGAAGGCTCGGCCATCCTCCAGGACCCCGCGGGGCCCCGGCCGGTCGGCTGGGGAACTCAGCCACAGGCGGAGAACGGGTCGGCCCCCCTGGCCTGCAGGCCCCCGGGGATGGGGAGCTGGGCCAGGCCACGCTGCTGTGATTCCTGGAGGACCTTGGGCCTGGGGCCAGGGCAGGAGGTTTGGGGGCTGGGATGGGGCGGGGCGCAGGGGTGGGGCTGGTGGGCATTGCATAAGGCAGCCCCTCCTGTTCGCTGTGGAGCAAGGCCCGGATGGCCACCAGCCCTCCTCCCCGGCCCCCTTCACCTCCCGGGGACCGTGGTGTGGGGACGTGGTGGTGCTGGCTGCGTCAGGGGCGGGCCCGCCTGCACAGCGGCTTCCCGACCTGGAACGGGGGGGGGGGGGGCAGGGGCTAGGCCGCGATGCTGGCACTGTCCTACCTGATCACCCGCTGTGCCGGCACTGTCCTGCGGGCCTCCGAGTGGCACCTGCAGGTAATGGGCTGGGGCCAGGGCCAGACCCCAGGGGCGGGGGGGGACCTGCGCCTTCCCAGAGGGGCCTGGGGGAGGGGCGTCGCCACAGGCACCAGTCGCCACCTCCCCCGGGTTCTGTCCTTTCTGGGCACAGACCAGGACCAGCTAGGGACACAGTAAGGGGCTTCTGGCCTCCCTCTTGCAGCTGAGAAGGTTGAGGCTGAGAGAAAGGAGGGTCCCCAGGTCACACAGCACTGGGCCTGCAAGGAACGCAGGCTTCCTGGCTCCCAGTCCCACGCCTGTCCCCACAGGCTCCCGGCTCTGGGGTGGGTGGGGCCGGCTCAGTACACAGGTGTCACTGCTGTGGCAGGTGGCAGGGTCCATCTAGGTCTGGCCCTCCTCAGGGCTGCACTCTGGCCCCGGGGCGGGGGTGGCTCTTCCCTAGACAGACAGGTGTGGCCGGCCAGGTGGGGCCCAGCCCGGGGCTGCCCTGCACAGGCTGTTAAGGAGCCGGGGAGTGTGCCGTGGCCTGCTGGGGTCAAGGTCCAGGGCGGCCTGCAGGCAGATGCCGGTGGTAGGTGGCAGGGTGCCGGGCTGTGGGTGACGATGGGGTGGGCTCTGTGCCCCAGGCACTCGGATGCTGCTTGTCCTGGAGGGGCGGGGGCCCGGATCCTGGCACAAGTCCCCAGGACGGGCAGGGCTGGGGGGGGCCAGGCGGAAGTGAGTGAGAGGAGCTGGGGGCTAACTGTGGATGGGCGGGGGCAGCTGGCCTCCACCCCCACCCCGTCCCCTGCCCCTGTGGGGCCCCTGCAGCCCACCCAGCCTGAACCTGGTAGGGGTGGGTGGGGTGGGCTGAGGTCCAAAGGGAGGGGCGCTGCTACCCTGGGGCTCACGGCCTACCCCTGAGGTTCTGTCTTTGGGAGGAAATCCCCCCGAACCAACATGACACAAACACTGGCCCTCCTGGGCAGCTGGTGTCCCCGGGGACGGGGTGGGGGCAGGAGGGGTCCGCTCTGCCATCTGGTCAGATAGGTGAGGGGGCAGCTAGCAGGGGTGCCAGCAGGGGGTGGGGGCTCCACCCCCAGCTCTCGGGCAGGCAGGAGCTTGGCCCTGGGAAGAAAAAGGCCGTTCAGAGCCTGGCCTGCCCGCCCCCCCCCCGGGCCACCCCGCCCCCCCCCGGGCCACCCCGCCTCCCCCCCACCCCCCCCCCCCGGCCACCCCGCCCCGCCCATGTCCCCTGTCCCTGGAGCTCACCGCCCTCACCCATGTCGCCCGCCCGCCCGGTGCAGGAGTTTGAGAATGCCGAGGGGGAGGAGTACCCGGCGGCCGCCGCTCAGAACGGGCCTGACGTGTACGTCCTGCCGCTCACCGAGGTCTCCCTGCCCATGGCCAGGCAGCCCGGGCGCTCAGGTGAGCAGCCCCGGGGCACAGGTGGTGGGCCTTGTGGCTTGCAGCTCAGCAGCCAGTGTTGCCGGGGCCTGGTGGGTTGGGGGGCCGGTGCGTGGCCCCCTCTGCTAGGACCTGGGGCGCTGTGAGCAGGCTTGGGGACAGCCCTGCGCCCATCACGTCCCCGGCCTGGGGATGCCGTCCATGGGGACGGTGACGGCACGGGGCAGGGTGCCCCCTCTGGTTTGGGATAGGCCAGCCGTGTGCCGGGAGGCGGGGCTTCTCCGCTGCCCCCGAGATGCCTGACCCCAGACCCCGCCTTGGCGCCAGCCGGACACAAGGGGACATGGGCCCCATTGTGCCAGTGGGCAGGGCCTCGCACTTGTGAGGGGGGCTCTTGGGGCTCCCCCTGTGGGCGTCCGTGAATGGGCCTTTCACACAGGCCGGGGTTCGGAGGCAGGCGGGCTGGGTCTGACCCAGTGCTGGGAGGTGCAGGCAGGGCCTCTTCCTGACGTGTCTCCCAGTCACCCCCACCCCAGGGTCCCCCCGCCATGCTGACCACTCACAGGGGAGAGATGGGGCCCGAGCTCCAGCGGCTACGGGTCAGTGGCATAGCTGGGCTTGGAGCCAGCGCTGCAGGCCCCTCACCTCCATGGCAGCTGGCCTCAGGGCCCCTCCCTTCGCCTGACTGAGGGGGTGTGAGGCCCCGCGGGGCTCTGCCGCCACCAAGGCCAGTTACCAGGGCGGAGAGCAAGAGCTCGCCCACCCGCTTCTGCTCCCCGCCCCACAGGGCCCTGACCAGACGCTGCCCCGCCGAGGCCTCACCTCCCTCTGGGGCGGGGGCCCCAAGGTGCCCGTCTGCACCCCAGAGTGGACGTAGGGCGCCATCAGCTGCCACCTCCAGCACCTGGGGCTCTACAGGTGTCACCACCCCCAAGCCCAAGCTGGCGTCTCCGCGTCAGCAGTTGGGCAGGAATGAGGGCTGGGGTTCAAATGCCTGTGCACATCTGCGGACTGGCCCAGGAGAACCCCCCAGGAAACCCTGACGGCAGGCCCTCTGACCTTCCTGGGTGGCCGTGGGGGTCTCTGGGACTGTCCTGGCCCTGCTGGCCACTGGGAGCTGGTGGGAGCCAGGGGCCGTCCCAGGGGACACTGCCCAGGCCTGGGCCTGTCACAGCCCAGGGAGGAGTGTGCGCCTGCGACCCCGAAGAACCTTTGTGACCCAGGGTTTCAGGCCGGCCGCAGTCCAGGGACAGTAAGGCTCTGGCCGGAAATGCCTGGGGGCCTCGCCTGGGCCTGCGAGCCTCCCCCGACACCTCCCCTTTCTGGACCATCCCCGCAACTAGTCCGGTCTCACTGTGATGACAGGACGCCCTTCAGCGAGGCCCTCCAGGGGACCTGGAGAGAGGCAGGCGTATCACTCACGGGCCCCGGGAACGGCTCAGCACGCCCGGGCCAGGTGGGGAGGTCGCGGACAGGGACAGAGCGCGGGGGCCCGGGTGCTGCCTTTATTGGGGTGGGGGGTGGGACTCACCCTTTAATGGTGGATTTAA
>CM053506.1:106607824-106642231 GCA_028627145.1 Eidolon dupreanum
GGTGCCAGAGCCCGGCGACGGGGGGTGGGGGGGACTTTGGGCCCCTGGGCCCTGACTCCAGGGCAGGGGGTTTTTCTCCCATCTGGGGAAGGGGTGCCAGAGCTGGCAAAGGCACAGGTGACAGATGCAGGTCTGCGGCTACCTCTGGCCCCTGCACGGGCCTGCTGCACACTGCTGCCGAGGCCAGGCGGCCATGGGTAAACACTGCCGGGGCCACCAGCCTGGGCGGCGAGAGGCCCGGCCCCCGTTTCCTGCGGCCAGCGTGACAGCGCCGCCCGGCCTCCCCCCTGCTCTCTGGGGGACCTGGGCACCCACTCAGGCCCATCTCTTTTGCCCAGGAGGCTCTGTCCGTGGGCTGGCCTCTGCTCCCGCCTCTGCACACAGGGTGCTGGGCGCCGGGCAGGGGACCAGCCTCCCACACCAAGAGCGTGGACCAGCGCGGGGCCGCAGCCGCTGGGGCCCCAGGGGGACGCGTACCCCTCCCCAGGGCCCTCAGTCCCCGCCGCCATCTCCTGGGGACACCTGGGGCAAACACAGGCCCTCCTGCCCCAGTTACCTGTGCCAGAAACGTCCACAGAGACACCGGGTGGGGGCACCTCTGTTGCCCACCCGCTGCCGGAGGCCTCAGCTGTGCTGGGAGCCAGCCCAAGGCCTGACCACCTACGCTGGTCCTTGGCCTCTAGGGGTCCTGCCGACAGCCAGTCCTGTGGGCTCTGTTCCGGGTGGGGAAAGGGTTAATTTCCATGCAAAATAGGAACCAGCGGCTCAGGAAGCATCATGTCCGCAGTGGGGGACAGGGGCAGGCCGGGCAGGCCGGGCGGACGGGGCAGCGCTGCGGGCAGCAGGCGGCCCGGCAGCGCAGACGGCGGACTCACCGGGGTCGAAGTGCGAGCTGAAGGCAAAGCTGGGGTTGAAGAAGGACGACGACATGGCCAGGGCCAGCAGCGCGCGGGCACCCCGGGCGGGCGGCGCTGCGCTCAGGACGCCCGCGGCCCCGGCCCGCGCCGCGCCATCGCCGGCGGCCCTGCAGGTGCGGAGCGCGCCGTGCGCGCCGCGCCCGCCCAGCGCCCACAGCCGCAGGCGCGGGGCCGGCGGGGTGCGGGGCCGGCGGGGTGCCGGGGCGGCGCGCCCGCGGGCGGCGGCGGCGAACGCGGAGGTGCCTCCGCCCGGCCGGCCGCGGCGCCGCCGGGCTCCGGGGCTGGTGCAGTCCGAAAACACTGGCGGGAGCGCGCGCGGGGGGGCGGGGGTTCCCTCCGCGGCTGGGGGGACACGGAGGCGCGCGGGGGCTGCAGGCTGGGGGCACGGCGGCGGGCAGGGCGCGGAGGCGCGGGGGGCACGGGGACCCGGCGCACGCGGGGGCGGGTGCTGTGGCACGCAGGAACACGGAGGCGCGCGCGGGGCGGCCGGGGACGCGCCGGGGCCCACGCGCACGGGGTCGAGCCGGCACCGGGCCTGTGCACGCAGCTTCGCAGGCACACTGGGGTCCGGCCCCGCGTCCTTTGGGCGGCGCCCGCGCTGGCGGGCGGGGGGCTGTTTTTGCACACCGCTGCGCCCGTGCCACGCTGCGACAGCCGTGGAGAAGGAACGGCCGCCCCCGCCGGGTGTGATCGGCGCCGGGCATTTGGGGCAGGCGCGGCGGCGCAGGGCACCGAGGGACCGTCCCCTCCCGCCGCCGCGCGCCCTGCCGCGCCATCTTGCACCGCTGTGGTGGTGGCGGAGAGCGCAGCAGGGCGGGCGGGGGGGGGCTCAGGCGGCAGGGGTCGGGGACCAAGGCCCCTCCCCCCACCGTGGGAACCGGTGGGTTAAGTTTTCTGTAACTGGAGTCACTCTCATTCATCCACCCATTCGCTCACTGGCCAGATGAGCACAGCCCCTTGGCTCGGCCCAGCTGGGGGGGGGGCTGTCGTGGGAGCAGGAGGAGGGGGCACCTCCCCCAGCAGGGCCCACAGGCTTTGGGGTGAGCAAGGATCAATGTTATCGGCAGGGGGGTTGACGGGGACAAAGGAAGTGAGGACCAGTCAATCCTTGGGAGAGGTGGGTCCCAGGATGCGCCCTTCTTATTCCAAGGTGGTGCCTTCTGGGCCCCCCCTTTTCCCTCAGATATTAGAGGTCCCTGCTGTGGGTGGCCTCAGGCCTGTGGTGGAGGACCGGGCATCCAGAACCTTCTTACTGGCCCTGATGGGGTGACCACTGCTCTAAGCGGCCCCGTTGAGGGGGGAGTCACAGGTGAGGTGGCCGGTGGGGGGCCTGGTGGCGGGAGGCACTCAGACCGCAGGGCGGGGAGGGTCGGAGGGCACGCAGTGTGGGGGGCCGCGTGCCGGGGCTGGGCCCCTGCTTCCCACACAGGAGGCAGCGGGAGACGGCAAGGCCCCCACATGGAGAGCCTCTACCGCCCAGGACAGGGCCCCGACTCCTGGACCCCATGAGGCCAGGGAGGCTCCTGGGGGACAGGCAGGGGAGACGGCCAGTGGCCCAGGCCTCCTCTGTCCAGGCCCCCTGTGCCGCCATGGCAGTTTCAGCGGCCCGGCCTGTGTGCGTGCACATGCACACACACACGCACACACGCACACATACACGCACACGCGCGTGCGCACACACGCATATACATGCACATGTGTGCAGACACACGTGCAGACACACACGCACACACATGCGCACATGCATGCACACGTACACGCGCGCGCACACATGCAGACGCGTGCACAGACACACGTGCGCACACACATGCACACACGCGCACACGCACACGCGCGCACACACTGACGCACAGGAGGGCCAGCGCTCGGGGGCTTTGGGGTTGCAGTCCTCTTCCGGGTCCAGGTGGGTGGGGCAAGACCACCCATGCTCCAGGTCCAGTGCTCGCTGGTGGGACCAGCGTGACCACCTCTCCCTGTGCACTGGGGTTCTCTGAGGCTCCACCAGAACAGAACCTGCGGCCCCCTTGGCGTGGCGACCAGTGACCTGGGGGTGCTCCAAGTTCCCCCGCCTTCAGTCCGTCCCCGCAGCCAGTGCCACCGGTGTGTGGCCGGCCCCCCAGCTCTGGCTGCTGGCCCGGAGCAGGCAGGGAGGCCGGCACTGGAATGCAGGGGGCGGGTCTGTCTGCGTGCAACCTGGAGCTGGGGCCCAGAACTGCTGTCCTTCCAGGTCCCCCCGAGCCCAAGGCATCCGAGTCAGCCATGAGCCTGACCCTCCGCTGGCGTGACGAGGTGGATTGGCAGGACAGAGCCCAGTGGCCCTGGGGGGGCAGAGCTGAGGGGTGGGGCGGCCTCCTGACGGCTATGTGGCCTCGGGGCCTCGGGGCCACTGTCCCTGCCTCTGAGAAAGAGCAGAGGACCCGAGCCCCAGAGGTACAGCCCCACGCTGCATGCCCTGGGTCAGCTGGCCTCCCTTGTCCAGTGTTGGGGCAAGGGCTGGGAGAGCGATAGGTCCCCATGAACAGGGCGGGTAGAGGTGAGGTTGCCAGGGAGGGGATCTGCCAGCGTGGAGGTGACAGAGCTGGCTTCTCCTGACCCCCTGATGGCAGGAAGACCCCAAAGATCTGTCCCCCCTCCCTGGGGGTAGGCAGAACACCCCAGAGCCCTCCACAGCCCGAGCAGGGGCCAGCCCAACTGTGGTGGGGGCAGGTACCACTCACCTAAGTGGCCACTGCCCTGGGCGCTGGCTGGTCACAACGCACTTCCACCCACGCCCACAGAGGCCAGGCTGGCTGGACACTGCCTCTCGCCTTTTCTGTCACAGGACACGGAGTTCACAGAGACAGAGACCAGGGCAGGAGCCTCGGGCTGTCTGTGTGGGGTCACAGCGGCTTCTGTGGCTGATGGTGTCAAGGACAAGTCCTGTCTGCCCCACGCTGGGGATGGTGCGCAAACAGCATCTTTCGTAGAAGGCGCTGACCCAAGGGGGCCGGGCCAGCTGGGCCGTGTCTGCGGAGGGAGGCTGCTGGGCCACGAGGAGACCCAGGGGAGCCCAGGCCCCACGTGGAGTGGGGGGAGGCCTCCCACGTGCAGGGGTGTGTGAGATGGGGGCCCAGCTCACACACCCCTGCACGTGGGTGAGGTACGAGGGCACCAAAAACTCAGTGAGTGATGCCCAGCGACAGGTGAGTGGACACCACGGTGGCATGTCACTGAGCCCCGGAAAGGCGGGAGGCGCTGGCCTGCACGTCATCCACGTGGTCAGTGAGAAGCCAGGCGCAAAGGGCTGGGCCACCAGGCTCCACCGCGCTTGCTTCTCAGGCCACGCCCACGCCCACGGAGCCTCGGCTCCCAGAGACCCCCAGCAACCGTCAACGGGACAGGGCCTCCGTGGGGTGACGACAGTGTTCTGGAATTGGATAGAAGCCATGGCTGCACAACCCCCCAATTTTAAAGAGAATAAACTTCAAAAACACTGATTTGTGCACCCCAAAACGGTGAACTTCAAGGTACGCGAATCATATCCCAACAAAGCTGTCGAACGTGAACTTAGGCATCGAGGCCGCTACTGTCTGAATGCATTATCTTAGGGAGTCAGGACGAATGAGGAAAATCCGAGACGAGCAAAACTGCGCACTTTTGCTTCGAGGCTGGAGCAGCGGCGGCACTGTTGCCGGCCACATCTGTCGTCCGTCGTCCGTCGTCTGTCGTCCGTCCTCCGACGTCATGCGGCTTCTCCCGTGTCCCTCCTGTTCTTATGAGGAACGGCTTATAGGCCTTAAGGCCTCCCTGACCCAGTGTGGCCTCATCTTAACCCAGTCACATCTGCAAAGACCCCATTTGCAAACAAGGTCCCACCCATAGGTGCTGACGAGGAGTGAGGGAGCACCATTCACCCCAGTACAGAGGCGAAGGACACAGGCCAGGGACAGGGTCGGCACCTCTCGAGGCCCCCCACCCTGCAGTGAGAAGCCCCATCGGCATTTCTGCACAGGAGGCTGCCGGATCCCGCCCGCAAACCCACCGACTGGACACCGGAGTGGGCCACAGCCCCAGGGACACCCCCGCCTGCCAGGATTCACCACACAGCCGGCTCCCACCGCCGCACCCCTAGACGGCCCCCTGCCCACTCTCCTGCTCCCACTGGGGATGCCGCCTTGGCCTGCGGTGGGGGAGGGGACAGGTGCCCCTTGTACTCACATTGTCCCCACCCCTGCCGGTGTTTGGGGAAGGGGTGCCACTGCAAAGGGGAAGGGCCGCCCCCCTGAACTTGCCGGGAGGTAGCCCCCAACCTCAGGGCCCTCCCCGCTGCAGCTCTGCTCTGCAGGGTGTGGCATTTGCCAGAGAGGTCCCAGAAGGAGGGGCGCAGCCACCAAGAGCACCCGCCCGCCAGGCAAGGGAAGGTGTCGACCGCAGCTCCCAGCGGCCCGGGCTCGGGGAGGAGGCGTGGCATGCGAGGGCTGGGTGCTGAGCAGGCCGGCTCCTCCTCCGAGGTGTGTCGGGTAGGGCCGGCCCCGGGGTGGCAGAGGCCCAGCTGCAGCCGGAGGCGCCAGGAGCAGGCCACCTCTCCCCGGCAGTCCTTCCAGGCAGGAGGGCCAGTGCCTGCCACGCCTAGGCTCAGGGGGACAGTACTGTCCCCAGTGCTGTGAGATGGTCCTTGTGGCTCCTGCAGGCCAGCTCAGCCCAGAGCAGGGCCAGTGTCCCGGGCCAGGTCTGTGGGCGAGGAGGGGCCCCCCGACTGTGGACAGAAGTGAAACCGGAGGGGCAGCCCAGGGGACGGGCCATCTGTCAGCGTGGGGCAGGTGCTGGGTCCAGGCGACTGGCGGGCCCTCCCCACCCTGAGAACCGACACCAGGCTCCCCCGCCCCCCCCGCCAGTCTGGTGGCCCAGGCGGGGCTGGCGGGGCGCAGACGGGGCTCCGGGACACACCTGCAGTGACTCCGTCTCACAGGGCCCGGCGCTGCTGCTGCTTTATGCTTTCTGTTACACGTACGCTTTGTTAAAAACATTGCTTTTCACTCTGCCCGTTTGTCTTTTTTTAATTGAGGTGAAATTCACGGAACATAAAGCATTTTAATGTTAAGGAGCCAGTGGCATTTAGTGAACTCGCGATGCATGACCACCAGCTCTTTCTAGCTCCGGAATGTGTTCGTCACCCCGAAGACACTCCCTGCCCGTTTCGCACTCCTCCCGGCCCGGGCGAGGACGCCTGCTTCCCCCGGTCTCCGGATCCGCCTCTCCCGGACACTGTGCAAACGGAGTCACAGGCCGAGGGGCCGCTGACTGGTCCCTCCGCCCGCACGTGTCGAGGTTCGGTGAGCTTTGTGCCCTTCACGCCAGCAACAGCCCACTGCGGACTCACACGCGGAGGGGGCCAGTGCCGCCGCGGGGACCAGGCCAGCGTGAGAGTGGACGTGCAGGGCAGCGGCCGCCCCGGCTCGGCGGAGAGCCCGAGGGCAACCTTTCGGGGGACGAATTCGGCCGGCCCGTGGGGTCGTCCAGCCTTCGTTCGCCCTGATGCTCCCTCCCACTCTCGCGAGTGGGAGGCACCGCGCCTCCTGCAGACACACATGGGAACGGCGTCTCTAATGACGAATGCAACGTGCGGGGACCTGTGTGGGGTCCAGCAGCAGGTGGCCAAGGAAGTCACTGGGGCGCCCTCAGCGCGCCCGCCTACCACGGAGCTGGCGAGGTTGCAGCCACGTGGAGTGACGGTGCCACGCGACAACCGTCCACGGGGCAGACGCAGGTCTCAGCGTGGGGGGGGGTGGCGGCCGGGGCGGACACGGCAGAGAGGGGAGCTGGGGTGCGGGGTGGGAAGAGGCCGCCCCAGACGCTGTCCAGTCATCGTTGGGACACGGTGTGCTTGCGAAACACAGCGAGTGGATGGCGAGGCCCCGCCCCCAGCAGGCCACGGCTGGAAGGGGCCCTGGGTGGTGTGTCCCTCTCTGGTGTGTCCCTCTCTGGTCCCCCGCCCCTTTCCACCCTGATGACTGTGCTACCCAGGGAGAGGGGCCAGCCCTGCCGGGGCCACACAGCCCGGCTCCCTGTGCCGGGCGGAGCCAGCCTGGCCTGAGAGGGGCCTCCCCTTCCTCCCCTTGTCTCTATAGCTGACCCCTTGCAGGGACCCAGGGACAAAGGACAGCTGCCCAGCCCAGCTGCTTACGAGGGGAGGCCCACCGTCCAGCGTCTTCCGCTGTCTTCTTGGACATTCAGGCCAGCCCGCACCCTGAGCGGCCCTGGCAGGCCCAGCGAGCCGTCTCAGGGCCACCACGGCCCCTCACCGCCGTGATGCCAGCAGGCGGGGGACCTTTGTGCGACCTTTGTACCACAGACAGAAACTCTGCCTGTTCTCCCCACCCCCACCCCGGCTCAGGGAGGCCAGGCACTGCCGATGGTCAGTCTGCCCAGCCCTGTGTGGACGTGCCAAGTGCCAGGGAGCCCCTGGGGGCCACCGGTGCCAGGCTGGAGTCCCCGGGAGGGGCGGAGGGACAGCTGCAGCCCTAGTTGTAAACAGGCCTGGTGGCTGCAGGTATAAAAGCCGGACGCCCTGCAGCGTCTCAGCAGCCCAGCCTGACCTGACTCCCGGTCCTCGAGGGCAGCTGGGCAGAGGTGAGCCCTGCTCAGGGAGAGGTGGCGGGAGCCTGGGGCCCGGGCTTCACCTGCGGGGTGACGGGAGGCCCCGGGGGCTGCGGGGACCCCAGCGAGGTGCAGGGGAGGCAGGAGAAGGAGCAGGGAGGCGAGAGGCAGCCCCGAGGAAGCTGCAGGCCACAGGCAGCTTTGTGTGCCCGGGTCTGCCGTGTGGGCCGGTGTGGCGCTGACCGTAGGGCCGTGAGCCGGGCCAGCACAGGCTGCGGAGGGCAGCGAGATGGGAGGGGAGGCAGAGAGGCCTTTTTGAGGGGAAGGGTGAGGGGACGAGGCCCTTCCTGGCACTGGGAGAACCACGGGAGGCCGGGCAGGGGGCTTCAGCCCCCCCCACGCCACCGCTCTCCCTGGCAGAATTTGCCAAGTGAGCCTCCAGCCCCGGCCCTAGTGCAGCACCCACAGCAGCTGCAGACCCCAGGCCCCGCCCGGCCCCCCATCTCCCGGGCTTCCCTGCCTTTGTGGGGGGCGCAGTGAGCAGCCCAGGGCACCCACGCACTCTGCAGACAGACTCGACCTGGACTCGACCAGACCTGGCCGGGACTTGGGCCACCCCCCATGAAGAGGCGACACCGGCCTCTGGCAGGTTCCAATCCTCTCTCTCCAGAACGAACCCCGAGATTCTGGGGTGGGAGGGGAGAATCGGGGCTCAGCTCAGGGTGTGGGATGGTGGGACCTGTCTTACGGGCCTTGGGGGCCCAGGCCTGCCCTTGATCTCACTGACCACCCAGCCCACCTCCCGTGCGGGCCGCAGCAGTCGGTCATTAGGGGTGACGTGTGGGGACCCAGCTCCAGGCCCACTGCAGGCCCAAAGCCCCTTCCCCAGCCTCCGCCTTGCCTCTTGGCTCCTCCATGATCCCGTGAAGGGGTGGACAGGAGTCGGCTCACTTCACGGGTGAGGAGCCGGAGCCCAGAGCGGCTGGGGCAGCCGGGGTGGGAGGCAGGGCCGGTCCCGGGGGTGTGTCCAGCACTCCTGCTCCCTGGGGGGTGGCCAGAGGTGGGCACGACCTTCGACCGGTGGCTTCTCCACTGGGAGGAAAGTGGAGACTCCTGCGGCCACTGCCCCACCCCGCTGAGACCCACGGGCCACTGGGCTGCCCCTCCCAGGGGCGGGAGTGTGTTCCAGAAGGCTCCGCCACCCCGTGAACTTTCGAGAAGGCCAAGGAGCCTCTGAAATAGCTGCTTTGCCTCGAGCCCCAGAACCCAACGCCCCCTGGGGAGAGCAACCTGAGCGCTCGGCGGGTCACAAGGTGCTGCGATGAGGGGCAAGGACGGCCCGGCCCTCGACTGCTGGCCCCTCGCCTGTGCCCAGACCCCGCCCGCCCGGCTGGAACCCCTGCCCAGTGGTCAGGGCCGGTGGCGTGTGCACCTCCTCAGGGGCCGTGGGTGGATGTGCCTCAGGCCGGCCCTGCCGAGGGCCCGGGAGAGGGGCAGCAGTCACCCTGAGGGGACGAGGTTCTGCGCCTTGCTCTGTCCAGGGCCAGCCCCAGGCCAGCCGTGCCCAGCACACCCCCCCACAGGCGCTCAGGGTCCAGCCAGGACCACCGGGGCCCACCGGCCTGGGGTCGGGGACAGTGAGGCCAAGGCCCTGGGCCATGAGTCTCGGCCGGAGGAAGTGGGGCTTCAGGTAACCAGGAAGGCTTCCCAGAGGAGGCAGCTTTGAGATGGGCCTTGCGGGACGGGGCTGTCGCCGGCTGCTCCGAGGGGTCAGACCGTTGCCACCACCACCTCTTCTGAGCAGAGGGCGGGAGCTCGTGCACATGACCTATCATCTCAGACCCTCAGTCCCTTCTGTGACGTGCGGTCACACCTCTAGCAAGAGGTGGGGCTCAGACTCATCTTCCTCAGAGCCCTGGGCGCAGGGGCGTCTGCAAGGCCAGGGGCCCCGAGGGTGCTGGACGGCTGACCCCTCCAGCTGCCTTCTGCAGCGCTAGGGCAGTGGGGGGCCTGGTCTGGGCCCCTGGGGGCCCCACTTGGGAGGCAGGAGCTGCACCGTGCTGGGTCCAAGCAGGGCCCCTCCTGTGCGCACGCCCACCCAGCCAGCCCCTGTCCACCGCAGCACCAGGATGGAGAAGGACTTCTCCTCCCAGATGAAGAAGATGGCCCTGGCTATGGGCACGGCCCTGTCGGACAAGGACATAGAGCTGCTGCCCACGGACATGAGGCACCACGGTATGGCCCTCCGCCCCCGCTGCCCCCGCCCCCAGCCGGCCCGGCCATGGCTGAAGGAACAGTGGACACAGGAGCCCGGCCATGAGCTCCCACTTCCTGGGGCTGAAGGGCCCCAGACACACAGGGGAGGGACAGCCCTGGCACCCCACCCCAGGGCAGGGGTCCCCCCCAGGCCTTGCACGAGGCAGCCCTGCTGACCCGCACCTGTCGTCCCAGGCTCCTTCAACTACCTCAAGTTCTTCGAGTACATGCAGAAGTTCCAGACCACAGGGCAGCTGGAGGGCGCCATCCGCAAGGCCTTCCAGGACCTGGACAAGGACAAGAGCGGCTTCATCGAGTGGAACGAGATCAAGTAACAGCCATGGCAGGGGGCGGGGGTGCTGAGCCCTGGGCTCCCTGCCTGGTCCACGTCACCGTGCCCACCCCAGCAGACCCAGCCCCTCCTCTCCAGCGGGCCCCGCCTGGCCTTGCGGGAGGCAGGGCCCGGCGGTCCAGGCCAGAGGGACAGCACCAGACCAAGCGCACTTGGCACCGGTCTCCAGTTGGGCCTGTCTCCCCACCTGCAAAGTGGGGGGCGGGCACCTTGTAAACCAATGGGCCGCAGAGCGATGGCCCTGGCTCTGACCCGAGCCCACCCTGCCAGGTACGTCCTGTCTACCATCCCCAGCAGCGGGCCTGCCGCCCCGCTGACAGACGAGGAGGCGGAGGCCATGATCCAGGCAGCCGACACGGACGGGGACGGGAGGATCGACTTCGAAGGTGGGTGCAGCTGACAAGGGTGTCTCCAGGGCCCCGGGCCCCTGGCCGCCTGCGCCTGGGCAGGCTGCCCCATGCCACTCACCCGTCTCGGGGCGCAGCCGAGCGTCTCCCCACTGCGGGGCGTGGACCCTCCCCTGAGGCTCGCGGCCACCTGCGGGGGACACCATCAGCCCTGACTCACACACGGGGAAACATCCTCAGAGACGCTGAGTGGTGCAGGGCCGAGGGGGCCGCTGCAGGTTTCTGAGCAGTGGCCTGAGCAGCTTTGGGGAAGGTCGCCTGGGCAGCCTCAGGCTGGGGGTCAGTAGTAGATTAGCCTGAGAGGGGGGGGGTGCCCCAAGGGAGCGGGGCCAGGGCCTGAGATGCCGCCGGTGGATGGGAGCGGAGCTGGGGTGGGCTGGGGGCTGCAGCCCCAGGGGAATGGGTGTGGGTGGGTGGAAGGGGCAGGGACTGCGGGCGTCCCCTGAGGCTCCCCAAGGCTGTCCCGGAGTCTGCATTATCCCCACCCTCCCCAGCTGCTGGCCCCGGGCCAGAGAACAGCCAGGTGGCCCTGGGTAAGGGAGAGCACAGGCTCAGACTGGCCTCCAGACGCCCCTGCCAGCTACGGGCCCACCCTCACCCCCAGGCCTCCACTTCCTGCCCTCAAACGCCAGCAACTCCCGATGTGCGGTGGCCACAAGGCTTAGCAGGCCAAGAGCTTTCTCAGGACTCAGCCCTCAGCCCCTCTGTGCCTCAGTGTCCCACTGAAGGCAGGACAGTCACAGGAACACCCGCTCAGAAGGCTCTGAAGGGGACTTGGAGGTCCCCACGGAGACCCGGTCCACCTGACCCCCGAGGGGCTGGCTCAAAGCCCCAGGCAAGCAGGCAGCGTCTGCTCCCGCCCGCTCCCTCCTCAGGGCTCGAGCCCCTCTCCCCTCAAAAGTGGGGTACGCCTGCCCCTGGGGCTGTAGGGCTGGGGGGTGTACAGGGCAGGGGTTTATTTACTAGAAATCTATCTCCTACTCTAGAATTTTCTGAACTAATCAAAAAAGAGAAATTTCCAAAGAAGAAGTAGTGCCATGCCCAGCCCCGGTCGGGGAGGCCCCAGAGGGACAGCGGGGCCACGCACGTGCCCGGCGAGGGAGCCAAGGGGGTGGACACAGCCTGTGCCGGAAAGATGGAAGGAAAACATTAAATGAACGAAGTGGCCCACGCATTTGTGTGCATGCTGTGTGGGCTGCGTGGGAGCAGGGGCTTGGGTCTCTGGGGACAGCTGGGGGCAGGGCGGGTATGTGGGGTACAGAAAGAAAAATGGGAGGCCGTGCGGGCAGGCGTGTCTGGCCCCTGCCCCTCTGCCCCTCCCCCCGGTCCCCAGCTCACTGTGGGTTCCCACGGAGGACGGTCCCACCACCAGCTCTGGCCCCTCCTGGTGCCAGCCTCCCAGCACGAGCTCTCTGGGCCCAGGCCCCTGAGGCCCCTGAGGCCCCCTTCCCCAGCCCAGCTGGGATCAGCTCAGGCTTCGAGCTGGGCTGGCGCAGGGTCCACACAGCAGCGCGTGAGCACCTCCAGCCTCAGGGTGCAGCCAAGGGCCTGGCACGTCCCCTGGGCCATGCACCCCGGGCTGGACACGTCTAGGGGTTGGTTCTCTGCCCGCATGTCCGGCCTCCCCTGCCTCCCCTTGGTGGCCCCCTTCTCCCCATACTTCCCCCAGGGAAGAGCCCCCACCTGGCCCACCCCAGGCCTCGCTCGGCTCCCGCTGTGGTTAAGTACCATCTGCCACCCAGACCACTCTCCTATGCGCCGGACGCCCACGTCCCTCGGCCCCGCTGCACGTGTGAGCGCGCGAGGCCTGCACTTGCCGTGCCCCTGGGCTGGGCTCCGAGGGCTCGGTGGGCGTGGCCTGTCCTGCTCTTCCCGGGAAGACGGAAGCCGTCTGCACAGACGCGAAGGCTGAGGCCCCCGACACACGCCCGTCCTCCGAGCCCTGGGACTGGCCTTCGCTGGGACTCGGCCAGCAAGAGTGCAGATCCCCCAGGGCCGCCGATGGTGAGGGGCTGCAGCGACCCCAGCAGCAGGGGGACCCCCAGCAGGACGGCCTTCCTGGCCAGTGCAGGCTTGCCCGGGGCCTGGTCCCCGCGTCTGCCTGCAGCTGGAGTAGCAGCAGGGACAGAGCCCAGCAGGGGGGGACAGCGAGCCCCCCGAGGAGCTACACCCTCCCCGGACCGCACCCTCCTCGTGGGCAGGCCCATCCGGAGCCCCTCTCCACAGGGCTCCAGCAGCGGGCTGTGGACGGGGGGCACCCAACAGGGGTTGGGGAGGAGGCTCAGCGCTCCCTCCCGCAGGGGGCTGCCGGCGAGGGGCCGGGGGTGCTGGGGAGCTCGGCTAGGGCCAGGCTGGAACAGAGGATGCCAGCTGGGGTTCGACGGGGCCAGGCAAGGAACATGGGGCATCAGGCTGAGGGCAGAGCTGGGCCAGGATGCCCCTGGCCTGGCCGCCCTGCGGAGGGACCCCAAGGTAGCCTCCATCCCGGACCCCAGCCCAGGACAGACGCAAGGCAGGGCAGACACAGTGTTAAGAAACATCTCTTTACTATCGAAACGCAGCCACGGCGCTCTGCCCGCCAGACCCCGGGCACGGGCCAGAGGGCTGGGCGGACGCCGGGGCGGTGTCCACCTCCTGCCAGGACCCCCGGCCCTGCTGCTGGCGGCCTGCCCAGGCCGTGGGTGGCGGGCATCACTTGGCGCTGGGGAGTGGCCGCCTGCGCTGGTCCAGCAGCTCCTCCAGGTGGTCAGCCCGCTTCATCGCCGCCTGCAACACGCAGCCAACGCGGTCAGGCCCGGGCTGGCCCCTCCCGCAGGCCGGCCGCCGCGGGACTCACCTCGTGCTGTCTCCGCAGGCTGCTCACGGCCTCCTCCTTCTTTGCCAAGGCCGTCTTCACCCTGCAGGGGACGCGTGGTGGGGTTCTGTGGGGTGCCCCCCCCAGGCCCCAGACCCACCCATGGCTCCAAGGGCAGTGGTGTGGCTGGTGGGGACCCCCACCCCCACGAAGAAAGGAGGGGCCGCTGTCCTGCCCCGTTTCCAGTCCTGCTGAGGGCACTGGGCCACCTGGCGGTGTGGATAACCGGGGCTGTGGCCCCGCAGCCCACCCCGGCCACTGCCCAGAGAACCGGCCTCCATATGAGCCAGACCCGCAGCGAGGACCCTGGCGTGAGCCTCAGGAAGGGCGAGGGCCCCTACCCTGGGCTGCCCTCAAAGTGCCTGTGGTGGGTGGGCCGGAGGCCAGACAGGCGACCAGGAAGGACGGAGGGGTCCCAGGGGTGTGGTGAGCCCTCGTTGTTGCCCTTGTGGGGCTTCCACCCTTTTTGCACAGCACTCGCTCCAACCAGGCCGGGGGTCCCGGGGCCAAGTGCCCCGGGGGAGACGTGACTGGACCCTCACGCACCGAGCCCCCAGCGGCCGCGTCAGCGGCTTGCAGAGCGAGCTCGGCCACCACCTCGCCCGCGCGCGGCCCCCGCGTGCTCCCCGAGGCCCCCGGCCCGGCCGGCACCCACCTCCCGTGCACCGCCTCCAGCTCCGCCTGCTTCTCCCGCACGAGCTGCTCCAGCTCCAGCTGCTGGCGGGCCCGCAGCGCGGCCAGCTCGGCCTTGACCTGCCGGTTCTCCTCCTCGGAGGCCGCCAGCCGGTCGGCGAACTCCTGCCGGAGCACCTGGGCCAGGCTGCCCCGCTCCCCCGCCAGCTGCTCGTTCACCTGGGCCAGCACCAACAGTGCGGGCTGGCGGCAGGCCCAGGGCCGGGGCGCAGCCGCCTGCTCCCGCCCCCACCCCGCTCACCGCCTGCACGTCCGCCAGCTCCTTGTCCTTGCGCCGCAGGAGGCCCTGCAGGCGCACGCGCTCCTCGTCGGCCTCCGCCAGCCGCCCCTTCAGCTCCGTGCACCGTCCCTGGAGCTCCCGCTCCGACTGCTCCAGCTCCGAGAGCTCCGCCTCGCACTTGTCCCGGATGCGCTTGACGCTGGCGGGCCAGGGTGAGGGTCAGGGGCGGCCCGCAGGCCCGCGGGCACCGCACCTGGGCGCCGAGCCTCGCAGGAAAAAGCCTCACCGGCTCTCGGCCGCCCTCTCACTCTCCTCCCGGGCCAGTGTCATGTCGGCCTCCAGCCGGTGGATGACCAGCTCGATCTCCTTGTCCCGGCCTCTGCGGATCTCTTCCTTCAGCTCCCGCTCCCGGCTCAGCAGCCATGCTTCCTGGAGGAAGGCACACAGGCTCAGCCCGCGGAGGGTGCGGGAGGAGGCCGAGGGCCCAGACAGGACAGCCACGTGGGCTCCGGGGACACGCAGACTTGTGGGCATGGGGGACCATCAGCACAGCTGGAGCTGCTGCCACATGGGCCCAGATGAGGGGCCTGGACACCCCACGCCCGGGGTGAGGGTGGGCGGGGGCAGCCTCGGGGACGAGGGCCGTGCCGGATGTCGGGGAACTCCCGTCAAGTTCAACACGATGCGCCCTTTGACCTGGCCAGCCCACAGACGCGGTGACCCCTCTGTGCGCGGTTGTGGGAACAGGACAAGGTGGCTGTTCGGCCACTGCTAAAGCTTTGTCACCAGGCCAACGGCTGGTTGGCACAGGCCACTGCCTCCCATGTGGCCCCATGAACCTCTTTCCAGAAGGACGGCAGAGCCTGGCGGGGCCGCCCATCCGTGCGGGGACACCGGGAGATGTGAAGGAGGCCTGTCCCGTGTGCCCTGCACACTGCCCGAGTGCTGTCACCTTCGAGAGCAGCTCTCCAGGGGGAGGGAGGGCGAGGTGCAGTCCCCTCTGTGGTCACCTGGGGCCTGCTGCAGCCCCTCTGGTATCCCCCAGGGCACTTGGGGGAAAGGCTGAACAACACACGGCATAGCTCAGACTGAACCGCCAGCCCCGAGCAGCCAGCTGTGAACCCAGAAGTGAGTCAGGGGCCCCAGAAGGGGAGCCCACGCCGTGAGGCCGGGGTGCTGGTGGGAGGGGAGGGCATGGCCGGCCCGCCCCTGCCCACCTCCTTCTTGGCGCGGTTGGCCTCCCACATCTGCTTCTCCACCTCCAGCTGGTCCTTCAGGGCCTGCAGCTCCATCTGGGGGCGGCGACCGCGTGAGCCTCGCTGGCTGCCGCCACCTGGGCGAGCCCATGGGTCCCGCGGCCGCGCTGGGTCCGTGGGGCACGGGCTGGAGAGCCTCATCCTGCGAACCCAGGCTGGGGCCAGGGCTCCAGGCAGCCGCCCCGGGCTGGCCCCGGTGGTGATCCTGACAGTGCCCTCGTCCCCAGAACGGGGCGCCCCCCCCCCGGGAGGGGACAGCGGCCGACCTGGTGCCTGCGCTCCTGCTCCTCGCGCCCCTTTTCAAACTCGGCCCTCAGGGCGCGGCCGCCCGCCGAGCTGCGCTCCTCCAGCTGCTGCCGCAGCTCCTCCAGCTCCCCCCGCTGCCTGCGGGCCCAGCAGAGGTCAGCTGGCGGGGCGGGGGGCCGGGGGTGGCGGGGTGGGCGGCCCCCCCGGGCGGCACCTGGCTGCCTGCTGGTCCAGCCGCTCCTTCTCCTCAGCCACCTCGCTGTGGAGCCGCCGCCGCAGCTGCTGCAGGGCCCGCTGCTCCTGCTCCAGCTGTTGCTCGAAGCTGCCGACGGTGGGCGGGCTGGGGGCGCGGCGGGCGGGCGGGCCGCTGAACCCGGCACCCCCTGCCCCTCCATCCCAGCCGCCCCCACGACAAAGGCAGCCCCGGTGGCATCTGGGCAGGAGCCACAGCTCGGCCCCACGTCCTGCCCTCGGCTTTGTCTGTCCCCGCGCCATCTTCAGCATCCCTCCTGAGGGAAGCCTTGGGGTAAAGGGTGCTGTTCACAGATGCCTCGCTGCGGGGTCCCGGCACATCCCGGCTCGGCTCAGGCCTTGCCCACCCCGCCTCGCGCAAGGCCCCCGAGCAGGGACACTGACCGCTGCTGGGCGCGCTCCCGCTCCTGCTGGCCCAGCGCCTCCTTCTCCCGCTGCAGCTGCTCCCGCAGCGCCTCCGCCTGGCGCCCGTAGCGCTGGGTCGCCTGCTCCTCCGCCTGCTGCAGCTCGGCCGCGTGCAAGCCCCTGAGCCTCTTCACCTCCTGCTTATGCTTGGCGATCAGCTTCTGGATCTCGGGCTCCAGGCCTGGGGGCAGGACGCATGGAGGGGCAGGGACCCCCGACTTCTGCTCACTGTGCCACAGGGGCCTTGCCCTCAGCCCCAGTGTTGTAGGGGACCCCCAATTCTCACCCACTGTGACTCCAGGGCTGCAGTCCAGCCAGGGGACTGCCCCCAGGCCAGCGTGGGGACTCCAGCCCAAAGTACAGCTGAGTCTACCTGGGCCCATGGTGCCTCTCCCTGCCTGCGGCACTGTGAACCCCCTTCCTCCATCGCTCTGGCCAGTGGGGTCTCTCCCTGGTGGTACCTAGGCTCCCAGGAGGAGGGAGTCCCAGGGCAGGAGGGCCAGGGCCCATCGGCCCTTCCGCCCGCTCTCTAGGTAGGGAAAAGTGACAGTGCCGGGTAGCAGAAAACCCGGGACTCCCATTCTGTACTTCCACCCGACGTGCTCCCCCGGAAGCTAGAGGAGACGGGACCTGGGGAGAGAGCTGGCCCATCCCTCTCGGCCCTGGCCAGATGGGCACCTGGTCTGCCCGCCAGCCGCAGCCCCGCCTCCTCCCGGCCTGGAGGCCCGGGGGCGGCACCACCCGGCCACGGAAGCTACTGTCCTCAGAGAGGCCACGGCTGCCTGGAGGCCAGCTCCGGGCGTGACTCACCTCTGACTGTGATCTCCTTGATCTTTCGGGTCTTCTCGTTGATCCACTTCTCCCTGCGGACTTTTTCAGTGGCACTCATCAGCTCCTTGAGTTTCTTGATCTCCTGCAGGCAAGAAAACAGGTAGTTGACACAAGCTGTGGGAAGTGGGAAGACGCCAAACGACACCCGCCCCGGCCACCCCAGGGCTTCGGGTGTGAGGGCTCCAGATGCCAGCGGCACACTGCGCTGTGCCTTCGTCTCGTTCGCAAGCCCCGGGACCAGCGCTCCGAGGCCGGCGCCAGGGGCCGCCCTGTTCTGGGCGGCTGAGCGGGATGTCCTCCCACAGGCCCGAGGCCCCAGGTCTGCAGCGGTGACAGGACAGCAGGGAGGGAAAGCGTTGCCCAGTTCTCACCAGCTGGTGCTGGTCCTGCATCTGGGCCTCCCTCTCCCTGTGCCTCTGGTCCCCCTGCTTCAGCTCGGCCAGCACGGCCTGGCACTTCTCGCCCAGGGTCTTCTTGTCTTCAATCAGCTGCGAATGGTTGGGGAGGCGGGGGCGGGAGGTGAAGCTGCTGCGCTGAGATGGGACCCTGTCCCACCCCCCTTGCCCGGGGCCAGCACGTTAGCTAGGGACAGCGCCACCACCCCAAGCCCTTCTGTGCCCTCCTGCCTGGGGCCAGGAGGGCTGTGCACAGGCAGACAAGGGGCTGCGGCTATCACTGGCCCTCAACTCCTGCACCCAAGGGCCTGGCTGGTGCCAGAGAAGTCCCGGGAGGGGACGGCTGGGGACGGTGGCCTTGGTGACAAGTGCCTCGCTGTGGCGATGTCAGGATCTTCCTGGGAAGGGGGTTGCCCCATCATCCTCGTCACCCGGCTAGTGGAGAAAGACCTGCCCATCGCCAGCCAAGGGAAGGAGTCTCCGCAAAGCCCCAAAGAGGGCACCCCCTGCGCTGAGGGCTCCAGGCAGAGCGCTAGTTTCGACGCACCTACGACTGCCAAGTGAAGTGTCCCTAACGGCCTCAGGAGGCCACTCGTTCCTCTGGGCTCACTCTAGTGTTTTTTCCAGGACAAGACCTGGCGGAGGTGTGGCTGAGTGCAGGGCGGCCTGGAAGCTTCTGCAGCCCTCTCTTGGGGAGCTCTGGCTGCCCCGGGGCCCAAGAACATGGATGGCCCCGGAAAGCATAGGAAAGGCTCCGGATGTATGTCCCGCTGGACACCTGGGTGACCCCACCCTCGGGTGTGCTGTATACCTGCTGCTGCCACATGCCCACCCCGCAAGGCTGGGGAGCATGCTGTGAGGGGAGCACCCAATGGCATGCTTGAACCAGCCCATCGAGAGGGGGACACCTCACCCCCACAGGGAAGACACCCCACTGGCACCCCACTTTCCAGGTGGTATCACCTGGTCAATGAAGGACAAGTGCCGCTGGATGGTGGCCTCGTAGTGCTCCCTCTGCTGCCGCAGCTGCCGGCCCAGTTCCTTCTCCGTCTCCTTGACCCGCCGGACGGTGAGGTCCCGCTGCTGTGCCTGCATGGGTGTGGGGACGGGGAAACAGAAGCCGAGGCCTGCTCAGGGAGCGGTGCTGGCAGGCCACACTCCAGTGGTACCTGGGACAGAGGCGGCGACGGGCAGTAGCAGGTGGTGACTGTGAGGCGGTGGGAAGTGACAGGGTGGTGGCAGGTGGCGGGCAGTGGCGGGCGGTGGAGGGCGGCGGAGGGCGGGGCGGAGGCGGGCGGCGGGGCGGAGGCGGGCGGCAGGGCGGAGGCGTTACCAGCGCCCTCTGCAGCAGCGCCATGGCTTGCTTCTTCTCCTCCACCTCCAGCTTCAGCCGCATCACGGATGTGCTCACCTCGGACACAGACTCCGGGCACCCCGGCCCCTCCTCCAGCGCGAGTCCCTGAGGACGCGGTGCATTTCAGGCAGGCCCGGTCCCCGCGGATAGACCCACTGCCCCATCCCTGCTGAAGGTCCCCTCCACACCTGGGGGACAGAGGCCGGCCGGTCCTGCCCCGATCTCTCCATCTCGTCCAGGAAGCTCATGATGCTCTGCAGCTTGGCCTCCGACAGCAAAGCCCTGTCCTCGGCGGGGCCGGCGGGCGCACTGAGCTTCCCAAATTTCTCCAGGTTGTCGGCGGTCAGGGAGCTGGCATCGTCCTCCTGAGGGGAGGGGCCACAGCACTGGGACTGTCAGGCAGCCAAGGACTCTGGGTGGCCTTGCAAGAGCCCCGCAAGGACCCCTGGGGGAAGGGAGGGCAGGGGACAGGAAGGGAAGGCAGCTGGGCCTGGTCTGGAAGGAAAGGTCCCTTGGATGCCCAGACCCTCACAGGGCACCACCTGTGGGTACCGCTGGCAGAGGCGGCGCCCACCCCCAGGCTATTCTGAGAGTCCTATGCCTCAGCAAGCCATCAGAAAACTGGGGGTGGTCCCACAATGCCCCATCTGGTCCCCACTACACTCCCCTGGCCCTGCAGGGAACAACGCCAGGGCCCAGGGCTGGTTTGAGGGAGGGCGCCCACGGCCACCTCGTCGGTCCAGGCGTATTTGTCCTTGTGATAGGCCCGGGGCCGGGGCAGGGGCTCAGGCTCCTCCTCCAGTAGCTTCAGCGTGTCCAGCAGCTCATCCAGGGTCGCCCTGGGCTTAGCCCTGCCCCCGGCGGGGCCCGCCGTCCCTGGGGTCTCACCAGCTGCGTCCTGAGAGCTGGCATCCTGCAGCGGATGAAGGGCAAGAGAAGCTGTTGAGGCCTTCAGAGAACGGGGGCGGGGGCACCCACAGACCCACCTCCAGGGAAATAAAGCACGCCGGGTGGAGCCTGTCCGGGCCTGGCCTCCCCACCCCTCTGGTGACCTTGCTGTCCCCTAATCTGAGCATCCAGCTTTCTCTGCAGGCTCGGGCCCCACCCCAGAGCATCGGTGACAGCCCATGAGCCCCCATCTCTGGTAGAGAAACAAGACCCATCTTGGGAGGCCTCTTCTGGCGTGAGTGACCCCACGGCCACAAAAATGGCTGTGACCGAACCTGAAGCTTGTCCTCTGAGAACTGCCGAGGCTCTGGGGACGAACTGGGAGCAGGCTGGCGGGGTGCGTCTGCGCCTGTGGTACGGAAGCCAGCCCCTGCGGAGCAGAGCACATCTTGGGAAGGGGTCAGGCACAGTGGGCTTCACGGAGCAGAGGGGACCCTGGGGCACCCCGCCCTTCCAAGTGAAAGGTCAGGAAGCATCTTCTGTGGAGCCGTGTCCAGCTCCGGAGGGGGTGGGCGGGGGCAGAGGAGCAGGGCCTGAGCGTCTGCCACACAGCCAGGGCCCCTCCACGGGGCGGAGGGAGGATGGGAGCCGCCAACCGGTCAGCGGCCGCAGGGGCCACAGCTGTGTCTGAGGGATGAAGGACAGGAGGCAGAGAGGGGCGGGGCAGGGCAGCCTCTGGGCTCTCCCCTCACCTGCGTTGTTGGCCTTGCAGGTCTGGGGAGCGGTGCCCCCCGGCCTCAGTGGCGGCTCCTGGGCGGGGTGGGGCTCCCCCGGCTCCCGGGCCCCCTTCAGCATCCCAAGTTCAGCATCGCCTGACTTCTGGGCTCGCTTCTGCTGCAACTCCTGCCGGGCGCACCCTCTGAGCAGCCTCACCCAAGCCAAGCTGCCCGAGGCCAGTGTCCCGGGACTGGGGAGGGCAGCGGGCAGGGCCCCCCAGGGGTGCGGTCGTGCTCTGGGAAACAGGGGTTCTGCCTCGGCACTGGGCCCGTGCGGCTCGGCCGCCCCGGCACCTGAATGGCTGCTTGCCGGGCCTGGCGCGCCTTCTCCTCCCGGGCCTTCCTCCGGGCCGCCTCCTTCTGCCGGTGCAGGTCCAGCGGGCTCCCCTCCCCGAGCCTCTGCCGCTGCCCCTGCGGAAGCCACAGCCACGGCGGCTTGACTGGGAAGATGGGCGGCCGACCTAGACGTGGGCTCTCCCAGGACGCCCCCCGCCACGCCTCTGCTCCACAGACAACAAGCCCCCCTCACAGGCAGCCGGCAGCAGTTGGGGCAGGGATGGCTCCGCATCACGGAGCAGGGGCCCGAAACCCGAAACCTGCCCAGGCCTCTCAGCCGGGGCGGGCAGCCAGCATTCCTGACACCCAGGCCCTGCCGAGCGAGTGGCTCAGGGCGGGGAGGAAGTGGGTGCCCGGCCGGGTGGACATGGGCCATTCTGGTTTCAGTCCCATGGTCCCAGCAACCCCCGTACACGCCGGGAGCCCGCTCACACGCCCACACTGACCTCTCGCTTGGACGCCAGCAGGCACTTCAGGCTGGCAGCTCCGTCTCGGCGCTGCTGGGCCTGGCGCCGGTACCAGCGCTGGATGGTGATGGCGGCCTGGTTCACCTGGTGGATGAACCTACGGGAACAGCAGACTCAGGACCCAGGCAGGCCCCGCGCCGCCACGCACCAGCTGGCTGAGCGGCAGCCTCTCCAGGTCCCCAGAGGGCCCGGCAGGGCAGAGAAGCCAGTGGCCACATGCGCAGCCCTCTCCAGGTGGCCGACACCCCCATCTGCACAAACTATTCACACCTGCCAGAACCTGGAAGGAACCCCAAGACCCACCACCTGCCTGTAGCAAACACTACGTGTAGGTGGCAGACGCCACTCACGGACACGAAAGGCCACAGGCCGTGTGCTCTGCTCATAGAGCATTCTAGAAAAGGCAGAGCTATCAGGGGACAGATCGGTGTGGCCACGGTCAGGCTGAGGGTTGCGGGGACCTGGATAACAGGCTACGAGGGGACCTTGGGGGGTGACGGATGTTCTGCACCTTGGTATGTTGTATCTATAGAGCCAACTACACACATGTCAAAACTCGCCCACTGCCCATCTCAACGGGTGTGTTTCGTCATGTGCAAACTCTCAGCAAACCGGGTGAAACGAGAAGCCGTAGCTGTGGCCCTCAGGACCACATGGCCCGTGAGGCAAAGGTGCAAACGGAGCACCCAGGACGTAAAGTCACCACAGGATGTGCGCACAGGAGACCCTTGCTCTCCAAAGTGCACTCTGCCGAGGGCAGCAGGCGGAGGTGCACAGAGCTGCTGCTCCGACCTCCCCCGCCCCTCCCCACGCCCACCCACATCCAGGATGCCGTCCCCCAGCTCTAAGGGGACAGCAGGTGCTGGCTGACCAGCCAGGTGGAGGCTATCAAGGCCCACCCTCTGGTCACGAAGCACGTCCTGACTAGGCATGACAGCACGGGCCTTGGGCCACAGCCGGTCCCCCCGTGCCCTGCCCCCCACCCCCCGCGGCAAGCTTCAGGGGGCCGCCCCATAGGTCGGGGGTTTCTTGGTTCTATATTCTCTTTCCACTTAATGTTTTTTAACTAATAGTTCCACTGCAGTCTAACTCACGTACTATAAAACTCATCCCTTTTGAGTACACAACTGAACGATTTTTAGTGAATTTACAGGGCCACACGACTGGCCGTGAGATCCTGTTTCAGAGAGTTTCCATCACCCCCAAGACCCCTCTTCTGCCATCCCCGGGCCCCGGGCTGCCATCACTCTACTCTGTCCTTTTAGATGGGCCTTTTCTTGATGGATAAACAGAATCATACAACACGTGGTCTTTTCAGCCCCCGCATTCTAAACAATCACTAAGTGAAAATTACTGTCGCTGGAGCCTCCAGCCCCTCCCCGCCCCCAACCCGTGGTCACCTCTCGGCCTCCTCTTCCGTCACCTCCCGGCGTCTGAGCAGGCCCACGGCAGCCCCCGAGTTGTTCTGGGCCACGTGGGTGCTGCCGGCCAAGTTCTTCTGCGTCTTCCCGAGGCCACCGCCCTCGCCCTCGCCGGTGGCTGCCTTGATGAGATTGCTGAGCGGGACAGAGAGAGGCTCGTGGCACCTGGCTCCTCTGGGCTCACGGTCCCAGGGGACACCCTGCGTATGGAAAGAGGTCTGGAAGGGAGCGCCTCGGGACGTGAGGGGTCCGCAAAGGCCTGCTCCCCGTTCTGACTTGCTGGCCCATCCCCAGAGCCACCCATTCCCCACGAGACCCGTCCAGTGGCACCCAGGGTCTCAGGCTGTCCACACGGAAAAGGCGGAAGGACCTCAGGAGTCACAGGACCTGGTGCAGGGGGCGCCTCAGGGACCGGTGGGCCAGCCCTGGGCGAGCACACCAGCAGTGGGCACGGGGTGACATGCGCAGGGCTGCTCTGCGCGGCTTGGCCAAGCTCTGCCGAGACCCTCCTGGCCTCTGGACTTGGCCAGGGGGCTCATGGCACGGGTGGTTGTGGCTTTCTCAGCGAGACCCCACCTGGTGACCCCGCGAGGCCAGGTCTGTGTCCCCACCCCACCCCACGCCCTTGTGGAGCCCCGCCTGGGGCCTGGGCCGGCGTCCTCACACCTTTGCCGAGGCAGGAGCCAGAGCCTTACTTGAGGGAGGGCGCCGTGTGGTTGGAGCTCTTGGGGGGCGCCGTGTCCACGGGGGCGTAGCGGTTGTGCACCATGGTGGTGACACAGTTGCCCACGGCTCCCTTGTTGCTCCTGCGGGAAGAGACAGGACACGGAGTCAAGCTCTGGGAGGCGAGCTGCAGGTCGCTCTCAGTGGCAGCCAAGTGTCCCTGCCGGCCCCCTGCACGGCCACTGCGTCGAACAGTGGGCCCCTTCTCGGGGCCCGGGAAAGCTCCGCCCAGCCGGGCCCGAGCTGTGAGCAGTGCAAACCATGACACTGGACGTGGGGAGAGCGGCCACAGACTGGCTGATGGAGACAGGACGTCTCTGCGTCAGCTCAGCGTGACGGGTGCAATGCACTGCCCTGTCCGCCCTGCCCAAACCCGCTGGAAGGAATAAAAGCGGCGTGAACGCGCAAGGACAAGGGCGGAGGGAGACGGCAGCAGGGAGGCTCAGAAGCTCTGCAGGACGAGACAGACGGGCCGGCGGGGAGCGACGCGCAGTGAGGCAGGAAACCTGGTGCTGCGGGGGCGGGGGGGCGGGCGCGACGCGGCTCGTCTGCCGCATCCCGTGGAGGCGCAGGTCGTGGAGCAGCTGCACCCCGATGCCCTCCCCCGTGAGCACCCCTCCACCCGCAGCAGACGGAGGGCTGCCGTCCAGGTGAAGCGGTCAGTGCACTGAGCCGGGCCTCCACCGCCTCTGCTGTCCCGGCCAGCAGGACTCTGTCCCTGGGGAAACCGAGCACCCAGAGAAAAAAGCCCCAGACACCAACAGGTGGGGACCCCCGAGTACAGCAGCCTGGTCCCTGCCCAGTCACCCACAGACAACTTTCAGGGCCTCCCTCTTAATTCTGACAGCCAAGACTCCAGAACACTGAGGAGGAAAAGGCCAGTAAACAGGGTGGGGTGGAAACGAGGCCGCACAGCGCACGGGGCGGTTCGCACGAAGTTCCTGGGTGGGCGAAGGGCGCCAACAGCGGCTCCGGGGGCCAGCTCTGATGTGTGGCGTTCGCCGGTTTCCACGGTGTGACATTCCCACCATGGCTGACTTCAGACATCGCGGAGGCTAAGCTTGGGAGAGCGGAGGACAGCAGTGTCCTCAAGGATGTGACAGCTGACCCAAGAACAGGATGAAGGAAGGGTCACCTGGGGACAAGAGGGGCTTTGGGCAGCGAGAGCTGCAGGAGGAGAACAGCTGAGTCGACACGTCAGATCCCAAAGCTAGAGAGAAAGAAGATGCGAGAAGACGTCGACCGGCAGAACCCACCCACCGTGCAAGTAACAGGAGTTACAGAGCGGGAAGGAGGGGACAAAGTCATCAAAGACATGACAAGAGAACATTTCCTGGAAGTGAATGACACTAGAAGGCTACCAATGCCTCATGCGGTGACTGAAAAAAGACCATGTCGCAGGCCCCATGCTGAGATTTCACCGCAAAGGAGACATCCAAAATGCCTCCAGAGAGAAGAGCGCAACACGCGGAAGGGCCGGGACGGAAGGCGGCAGCACGGACGGGCCTCCCGGGCGGCGGGGCGGGCCTCCCGGGCGGCGGGGCGGGCCTCCAGTGCAGAGCTCGGCACCCGCCGAGCCAAGTCTGGTGTGAGCGTCGAGCGTCCTCAGACGCGGTCCGAAAAACTACGGCCGGTGTCCCTACTCGGGACTCTGTGGGAGGCTGGGCTCCACCAAAGGCAGAGGAAGTGAGGCCCACAGACGGGCTGACGGGAGCACGTGGCCTGTGCAGCTGCCAGCCAGGACCCAGACGGGAAAGACGGGGCCCCGTGGGGATCTCCAGGGGAAGGTGATGGGCGGAGCACCTGCCAGCCTGGCTGTACAGATGGCACCTCTGTCATCAGTCTGGGAGGAGAAGTGGCCAGTACACAGACCACCAAGCAGGAAAAAAACATCATTCTTGATCCTGGACGAAGCAGAAGCGTGCCCCATATATCCACGCTCCTTGCACATGGCATTGCTCTAAGAGGTTCAGTCCTCGGTGCATCTAACCCTCCTGACCCTGGGGCAACGCAACCAATAACCTCTTAGTATAAACGAAGCCCCGGAGGCTGAAACAACCTGCCCCGAGCCCCACAGAAAACAAAATGCAGAACCAGAACTTGGCACAGGCAGAGCCAGTGTTGGTCCCACGTGGGGGTGCTACCCTAAGAGACGCTGATCTGTGACGCGGTTCCACCCGGACGTGGGATGGGAGAAGGGTGGGCCCATGCGCAAACTGGTGGGGCATGAGAGGGCAACCCCATCTTCCACACCGAGTCCCTGTAAGACTGAGAAAATGGCCACCAAGGAGCAGCGTGAGTGTACTCTGGCAAATGTTTTCTAGAAAACACTAGGACGGCTGGCAAGTGGCAGCTGCCGGGAGCAGGGCTCGGGGAGGGCAGGAGGGGTGATGGGTTTGCCAGTTTTCATCGTAAGTTTGCAGAGTGGCTCGGCTTCAGCTGTGCGCACGCGTCACCTTGACAGAAATTAGCTTTTAATTCCGGCATTGAAAACCAGACTCCTCCCCGTGGGGGCCCTGAACGGCCGCAGAACCCTCTCAAACGCGTCCTGCGATGAAAGTCCTGGCTGGTGCTCCGGCAGACATGTCTCCTTGTCCCTCCCCGCCGTCCCCGTCGAGGGGGCCGAGAGCGAGGACGAGCTCCCTCGCCGCCCGGGGGGCACCGGGGCAGTGCTCCCCAGCAGTCCCCGGCTACCAGGCCTGCCGGCCGAGGCACAGCCTGCCGGACGCTTCCTGACCCTGCCGGCTGGGCCGTCCCCTGGATGTGCTTCCTTAGGTCACACCACTGTGGGCACGGCTGAGACGCGACCCCTGCAGCCCAGATGACAACAGGATCTCGGTTGACAGTGCACAGGTGGGGCCCGAGGTCGCACGCTCCTCACTCCCGGGACGTGGGAGCCGAGCCTCGAAGCTCAAGAACCTCCGGGCAGCCTTGCCGCTGCCCGCGGCCCGCACACACGCCACCTGGGCCCCCCTTGCGCCAGATGCCACCTCGCAGCCTCCCCCCTTGGCCCTCGGGCAGAGAGAGCCAGCCATTCGCGCGCTCACCGGCTCCGAAGCACCCTGGTCTGGCCACGCACGAAACAGTGGCCCGCAGAGCCCTGGGTGGGTGGGGCCGTACCTGTTGTTGGCGGTGAAGCTGGGTGCCAGGGGTATGGTGCTCTCTCTCCTCCGTGGGCCCTCCGCTGTGTCGACGGTGCTCGGCCTCCGGGCACTGGGCGGCAAGGTGAAGGCCCTGGGCTGGTCATCCTGTCAGTGCACGCAGATGACCCCTCAGCCTGTGACCCCTCCGCATACACCGCTGCCCGGAGCCCCTCCCCACTCCCATGGCCTTGCCCACAAATGGGGAGATGGAAGGGCGGGGGGGCTCTATCAGTCCTCAGGTTGTGACGACATGGCTGGCACTGGTGTGGCCCTCCCCACCGGCCCCTCTGTCAGGGGCGGCAGGGCCAAGGAGGAGCCAGGTGTCACGCCCAGTGCGACACACTCGACCCCGTCTCACCAACACGTTCCACGTGGCTCCCTTCTCGCTGCAGGCTCTGCTCAGACTGGCCGGCCGCCTTCTCCCGCCTGGGCTGCTCTCGAAGAGCGTCAGGAAGTCAGGGGGCTCTGCTGGCCTGTGCCAGAGGGGACAGCAAGCGGGGACAGTCACTGAGCCTGGGAGGCCGACCGCAGAAACACAGATGGGGACGTTTTATGAGGGGATGGGAGGGGCCAGGTCGCCATCAAGGAATTCCGTTCCTGAGCCCTGAGCTTAAAATAACATTTCTCAGTCCGGATCTGACAACGGCGCCTGGGAGAGGTGTCACGCCCCCTCCCGTGGCCACCCTGACACCACAGGAAAGCGCAGCAAGGACAGTGGGAAAGGAACAGCAGGGGACGTCAGCCTGAAGGCCCACACCTCTACCTGCAGACAAGACAGGTCAAGGCTCGTCCTGCTGGTCCCACCCAGGGCTGGCCCCGTGGGAAGGTCACGCTTCAGGTCCCACTGCCCAGCCAGTGCCCACACTGGTGAGGCCCGAAGGGCTGACAGAGGCAGCCCCGAAGATGCTGGGGTTCCCGGGAGGGCCTGGGGTTACCTGAGGGGGCCGGTCCACGCCGGGCTGGCCTGCGGCTGGTGGACCTGCGTGGTGCTGTTGGATCTTCGAAGGTTGTTGATGGCCCGGGAGCCCCCGGGCCCCGCGGCCTCCTGCAGAAAGAGGAAAGCCCTGAGCGCGGGCGAAGGTTTGACACCCCCATTCACGCGGCACCGGGCCAGGCCTCGCAGACAGATGTGGCGGGAGGAGGTGGGTGTGGCGAGAAGGGGGACGGGAGCAGAAGCCTGGGCCTCCGCGGGCCTCCCCTTCCTGGAGGGAGGTGGGAGCCCCTCGCCTCCGGCTGGTGGAGGGTCCAAGAGGCAGAGCACGAGGCCCAGCCGGGAACCGCAGCAAAGGCTGTGCGTCCACGGTGCTGTCCACCCACAAGGGACCTGGCCACCGCAGCCCACTGCTGCCTGCGGCCGGTTCCTCTGGGGCTGCAGGGGCTCAGCCCTCTCCCACACGCCGACCCATTTCGCATCCAGACAAATCCAAATGGTGGTGGAGCAGGCAGGACAGAGGGTGTGACGCCGGCAGGGTCCAGGCTCTGCCCTGCCCTCCTGTGAGTCAGCTCCCCGGTCCTTCCTGACCCCAGGACGGCCACAGGGCTGGACAGGGCCACAGGGCTGGACAGGGCCACAGGGCTGGGCGGGATGATGGCTGTGAGGGGCCTGCTGAGGGGCGGAGCTCACCCAGGGGTCAGATGCCACCCTGCCAGCAACTCCCCAGGAGGTGGGGGGCCCAGACACCCCCCTGCCCTGGGCTCCAGCACTCACCAGCGCCTTCCTCCTCGGCTCACTGCCCGCCACCACGGAGACGGAGCGGGCGATGGGCTTCACGGTGGAGGCGCTGTTAGGGCGCCGGGACAGGGGCGGAGGGAGGCCCGTCAGACTCAGGTCCACGCCTTCCGGGTTGCCCTCGGTGGGGCCGGAGGAGCCGCTGACGGCCCGGGAGCCTTTCATGTGGACGAGTGGGCCCTGAGCAGGTGGGAGGAGATGCAATGAGGTGACCTCCGAGGGACCAGGTCCCCCACAAACCGCCTCCAGCTGGAACTTGGGAAGCCCAGGACACCGGGCCTGCTGCCACCAAGCTCCCTGGGAAGCCTGCGGTCTCCTCATCCCCAAAACAGAGCGCGTGACAGAGCAGGGTCCTGAGCCATGAACAGCGAAGACGAGGCCTCCTGAGGGGCCCTACCTGAGCGTGGCCTGGGCAGCAGGCAGTCCTGGTTGTGGACCAGCTCTGTCACCTACCCCCCACCCTCGGATGGGTACGCCACCTGTCTGAGCCTCACTTTCTTCATCTGTAAAATGGGCATTTAAAACGTGCCTCTTCACAGGGCTGTCAGGACGGTCAGATGAGATGGCTGGAGGCTGGCATGCAGTGTGGTATTCTAACCAGGACTCGGTCTGATTAACACTGCCCAACCTGGAGTCCCCAAACTTGTCTGGCCACGGGACCCCTCCATTTCCTCGGAACCCAGGGAACATCTCTGAGCTGCCAGACCGCGGCATCTGCTCTCTCGCTTCTGGGATCCCCTCCTGTCCCTCCTAGTGCCGGCCACTCTTCGTGGTCCCCTTGCTGGCCCTGCCTTGTGCCCACCCCTGAAGTCTGAGGGCTCCAAGGCTCAGCCCCAGGCCGCTGTCCTCCATCCACCCTCTCGCCAGGGGGCTGCCTCTGGTCTCTTTCCTTACAAACAGGGGCCCACGGTCCCCAAACGCATGCCACCCGTCCCCTCTGTCCCCTACTTCCTGACTCAGGTGCCCACCCCCACCCCTGGCACCTCAGACCCAAGGAGGCCAAAACGGACTCCTGACTTCACCTCCAGCTGCCCCCTGCCACCGGCGGGCATTTTCTTTAACTGGCTCAAGCCAACGCCTGGTCCCATCCTGCATCATCCCCCCAGCTCCACACCTGCTGCCTCAGCAACGCTGTCGGTGCCCTCTCCCCGTCCAGCCCCTCCGGCCACAAGCCTAGTCCAAGTCCCGTCTCCTCGAACCTGGACAACGGCAGCCACCCCCCGACACACACACACACACAGGGCAGCCAGAGCTGACCTTTCCGACTGGGTCTGAGATCGCCCCGTGGCCCATCCGAGGGTCCCCAGGGATGGAGAACAGAGTCCAAACGCCAAGCGCCCCTCAGAGCTGACCCTGCTCTCCTGGTGGCCTCCTCGCTGCCACCCTCTGCCCCCTCGCGCTGCTTCCGGCTGTGCCCCCGCCTGCTTCCAGGGTGAGCCTCGAGCCTGCTGACCCCTTCCCCGGGAGGTCACGAGGGGCCCTGCTCTCAGAGCCGCTCGTCCCCATCACGCTTCGCACCCTCATCCTCCTTTAGTTTTCCTCCCTGGTCACCTGGCCACACAGGTGAGTCTGTGTACTGTCTGATCTACTCGTGAGAGCAGAAGCTCTGTGAGGACAAGGACCATGTGGCGCTGGCACCTGGGACACGGCAGACCCTCAGGTAATGCAGGGGACGAGCGGACCAGGACGACCACAGAGGAGTGAGCACAGCCCTCCCTGTCACCGAGGGCTCTGGGCCAATGGGCCCGTGGTCACCCACAGGTCAGCGCCGTGGCCTCCTCCAGCCGGACCCCCACAGCAGGGTCGCCTGGCCGGGGGATGGCCGCCCCTGTTCTCCAGAGCCGAGCGCAGAGGCTGTCCCTGCCATTCCCCAGGTCACTGTCCTCAGTCATGAGTTTCCGGTTGTGTGGGTGAAATTTAACGCCCCGCGCCCCAGGGCGCCGGCCACTCCTGCCGGACCCAGGCTGGCCCCCGCTCCCAGCCACGCAGCAGCAGCGACGGTAAACACAGCCTCTCCGTGGAAACCCCCAGGCCAGACCTCACCTTGCATACTGAGGCGTCCCTTCCGGGGCCTGAGGTGGGTGTGCAGGGCCCCTGCCTGGCCCCTTCGGGTGGGCGGACCCCGGACCCCGCCAGCTTCTCGCGGGCAGCCCCCATCGCTGTGGGGTTTGGCCGGGGTGGTGGGCCTGGGCCTGCCGACTGGGCTCCACCTCGCCCTCGCGGGAAGGCCGGAAGCGGTAACGGGCTCTGGGGCATCAGCCCCCCTCACTTGTGCGGGGCCCCTCACCTGCGCATTGCCCCTCACCTGCGCGAGCCCGGCCTGAGGCGCGGGGGCTGCGGGGCCAGCCGGCGGGCGTGCGCGCGGTCCACGCAGCTGGGACGTGCGCGGCCCGGGCTTCGGGCTGGCGACCTCGCGCTCCCGGCCCCGGAGCTGGATCCGAGGCCCGGGTGACAATGAAGCTGACGAGCGGTCGGGCGAGCGGCGGCAGCTAGCAACCAGCAACCAGCCTGGCACCGCCTCCCCTGTCCGTCACGAAGGCCCGCCTTTCCTGCCCGCCCGCTTCCGCATTGGCTCTCCGACTGCCCGCTCCGGCCGTCCAGGCAGCTCATTGGGCTTCTCGGCTGTCCTTCGGGACGTTCAGGCGTGGGAGGAGCCGCGGAGATCCGGGGCTGCCGTGGCGGCGAGCTGCCGATTGGAAGTGGCTGGAGGGGACGGGGCATCGGCCGGCGTGGGGCGGAGCCTCGGGCGAAGAGGGCGGGGCCACAGCCGGCGTGGGGCGGGGCTGGGGCGGGCGCCGTCAGCGGCCGAGCGGCTCTCACTTCTGGGCTCCCACACCGCTCGGAAATTAGTTTGCCGAGTTTTCTATGAATGAATGTTGAATTTTCTTTTTTTTTATTGCGTTAAAATGTAACTTTTATTTATTAATGTATCATATGGTGAATTACCAATCGATTTGCAGATGTTAAACCTGCCTTACATCCCCAGGATAAATTCCACTGTGATGCGTTGCCCTTTTTACTTTTTTATTTTACTTTTTCAGGCGAGGCAACCCTTGGTTGACCTCACAGATTGCAAGGACTTGTCAGCTTACAATCCCTTATTTTTTTATTTTTTATGCCTACAATGTTGCCCTTTTTATACCCTTTTCAACAATACTGCTGGATTTGTTTTGAGTACTTTTTCTTCTATGTTAATGAAGGATATATTGTCTGCAGTTCTCTAGAACAACTGCACATGGAACACTCCAACACAGATGATAGCCTGGGCCATAAAACAAACTTTGACGAAAGTTTGACATCTTTAACCAGTCATACAAAATATGACCTCTTACCGTATCAAATTAACATATCTAACAGGAAAAAAAACACACCTCTAAATAACCATTGGACAAAATGGAAGCCTCAGGGAGACTAGAAAATGTTTTTAACGGAATAAAAATAAAATTCACGAATGCAGCCAAAGCAGCATACGGAGAAAAATTTATATTAATACACTTATATTAGAAAAGAATAAAGGTCTCAAATAATCTAAACTTCCTAAACTTCCACTTTAAAGAGACTGGAAAAAGAAATATAAACCCAAAGCAAAAGAAAATAATAAAGAGCAGAAATCAGTGAAACAAAACAAAAGCTGTACAGAAATAAAACTAGAAGTTAGTTCTTGGAAAAGATCAATGTTAATAAACTATTCAGAGTAACCAAGAAAAAGAGAGGAAAAGGATTATCAATATTAGAAATAAAATATTACAGACCATATATAAATTAAAACTTATTAAGGTATGCTACAAACAACTCGATAGCTGCATTTGACTTTCATGAAATAGACCAGTTCAAGACCCAAATTACTGAAACAAAGAAATATTTCATGCAAATAAACCCATCTCTACCTAAGAAATTGAACTTCCTAGCTGAAAACCTTGTAATTAAGAAAATTACAGGACCAGATAGTTTCACTGGGGAGTTCTTTGAAACATTTAAGGAATAATACCTACCCCTTCTGTTAGAAGTCCTCTAAGTGTACCCCTTATTAACGCTATTTTTACACACACACACACACACACACACACACACACACACACACACACGAAAGGCACATAGTGCAGCGCTGAGACAAGTGTTTATTTAGGAAATGTCCCAGATCCCCTGAGAGGCACAGAGTTTCCTTGTGAGGCCACCTTGTGCAGTCTGCAGGAAGTAGCTATGGCAGGAGCAGCCACCACGGTCACACAGGGAGCTGATGCTCGCCAGGGCCTCACCCTGAGGACGCAGGTGTGTGGCTGCACTTGCCCCCGGGCAGAGGGAGGGATGAGCTCAAAAAACAAAGACCCAAGTAGTGGTTCCTAATCCACACAAGAGCAAGGCAGGCAGGGGTTTTCCCAGGGGGCCCTGCTGCCTGCCTGTCCACTGCCGTAGGAATTCAAAGCCAAACAGCCAGCTCTGGCGGGAAGAGGGGGAGAGCTAAGGTGACCCTAAGGTCCTCCTCTCTGGGTTGTTGGCCACAGATGGTCAGCCTGGGCTGTCTGCAGATGGGCCCTCTCCCCCGCCTCCCAGCACTGCCCACCCCCAGAGGAACTGGTGCCCTTCTGTGCTGTGCCTGTAAACTTGGGGCAGCTCCGGGGGGCATCTGGTCTCTGGGCTGTTGTCAGGCCTCCGCTCCTGTCCTGCCCCTCCAGGCAGGCCACGCCGCACCTTCTGCCCCACTGAGGGGCCTGACGGGGTTTGCAGATGGGACCAGTGTGCTCGTCTCGCTGGGCCAGATGGCTGTGAAGCAGGAGGCCCACAGCCCAGGGCCCACCAGCTGCCAATCTCAACAAGAGCTCAGCTCCTGATTCTGCGCCATCCTGCCCTCTCTGCAGCTTCTGGGGGCTGCCCAGGCGGGCTGCTCCCCGGCCACCACACCCACGAGGAGGGCCGTCCTGGTTCTGGCCACGTCGTGAGCTGCTGTTCTCATGGGTCATCCAGGATGAGCTTGCCTGGCTGGGCGGCTCCCTGCACCAAGGTCCCAGGGTTAAGAGTCTGATTGTAGATACCCCAGGGGCTGTGGGCACAGAGGACCGCACGGCGTCAGCTGGTCCTGGGAATCACAAAGTACTCTGCGTGCGGTCCAGGCCCACGCGGTCATGAGTTTAAAAATGCGAAAGCTGACAGCTCTGAGCTAGAAGGCTCTTTGGCTGCCACTCTCTGTGACAACGTCCAGGGGACCTGGGGGGGCTCTTCTGCAGCAATCCCAGTCCCCCCCAGGCGGGGGCAGGCCACCAGCTCCATACCAGCAAACAAGGAGTGGTGGCTGCTGGTCACTGGGCTCCATGGGCAGTTGCTGGGGCCTGGACCAAGCTCTGGCTCCGTGTCTGGGGTGTCCGGGCCGGGAAGGCTCTGCTCAGATCCACCCCCCTGCTCTCTGGAACCTGCCAGTCTGGTCTCGGCCTCCCTGGTGTCCCCAGGGCCTGGGAGGGGGGACCCATCCCCCGGACAAGGGGGTGCAGGGCCCCCGGGTGAGAACAGGGTGGAATTCAGAGGCTGCAGGAATGCCTGGCCCCCAGTAAAAGGTACAGCATCAGTCAGCAGGTCAGATGGGCTCGTGCGGGAAGCTGCTGGGCCGGGCTCAGCCAGGGGCCGCCAGGCCGAGGGCCGCTGTTGGCAGGAGGCTTCAAAGTGCCTTAGGATCTGAGCGGGGAAGAAATGGGAATCCGTGAGGGCCCCCTGCTCCTCAGGCATCACGGGGCACACCCCTCCCCACGGCCCTCCTCGAGGCCGCTGCCCAGGGCAGGGACAGCTAGGGGTTGGGGCAGGCCACTTGTCTGCTTACAAGGCCACTACTTAAACAGTGGTCACACCACGTGTGCCACCAGACACCTGCATACTGATCTCCCACCTGTCACATAAACAGCGTGTTTCCTGCCATAAACCTAC
>CM053506.1:106642731-106660189 GCA_028627145.1 Eidolon dupreanum
GGCGACGCGGGGGGGCGGGAGGCTGGGTCCCGAGACGTGGACGGGGTGGCCGCCTGGGCTCCAGCTCCAGAAACACCGGGATGAGGAGACCGGAGCAGAGCGGGGTGCACCCGCGCACGGGGATCAGGGTGGGGACGGTGGCACAGACGCAGCTGGCCCGGCGCCCAGCTCGGGGACGTGCAGTGGCACCAGAGGCCGCGTGGAGCGGCCAGCCTAGGCAGCGAGGCAGGGCCAGCAGCTCCCGAAGCTCAGGGACCCCTGTGCCCCTGGCCGCAGGGCACTGTTCTTTACTCCGCCTGTCACTAGCCGTGGCCTTCCCCACCAGGACGCACGCGCCATGGAGGCCAGCCGAGGGCCCGAGTGGGCAGAACCGCGTGGGTGAGCGGACGGGAGATGGGGAGGGGCGGGCCCCTCCTCAAGGAACTGTCTCCTCTGGACACAGCATGACACCGTGAAGAGACAGAATCGGGCTGAGCAAAGCCACCGCAGAGGCCACAGGGAACACATGTGGCACTGGTGGCTGGCTCCGCAGGGCTCCCGCACGGCCCCTCAGTAACCGACAGCGAGTCAAGGTGGCACCTGCAGCCCCCGAGGGCACCCCCGTCTTCCTCCTCCTTTCTGGGCCCTCAGCTGGACCCTGGGTTCTTACAGGTCAGAGGCCTGGTCACGTGCTGCAACCCCGGCCCCGGCGGGTGACAAGAAGGAGCTCGAGCGCCCCTCCAGGCCCTGGGAGGGGAAAGCCGACCCCATGAGAGGCGTCCGGCCTGGTACCTCGGGTTCCTGGGACGGCTCCGGGGAGCGGGTTCCCAGGAGTAGGGGGGCCGAGGCTGGCGGAAGGCGTCACGGCGGCCTGGTAGGCATCACCCTGTGGCAGGGGCCCCTGGGTGTCGCGGGTCCCAGGCCCAGGGCGCACGGCATTGGCCACCACCTCTGCAGCCTTCTGGATGGTGGAGAGAAAGGCTTCGCCCGCAGAGCCTGTGCCAGAGGGACCAGGAGATGGCACTAGCCCCCTGGGGCTGACTCCACGTTCCCCCAGGACGAGGTGCCCACACTGCCCCCTGCTCAAGCTCGCGGGGGCAGGGCACGAGCTATAAGCAGAACAGAGGCCATGTGGCGGGAGCCTGGGCCCTTCCAGAAGCTTCCCGCGAATCCCACCTTAGTGCACTCGCAGGCCCGATGGACCTTACGGCCGAGCTCGGCCACCTCCGAGCGAGGGGCCTCCTGAGCCTTGTCCGGAGAAGCCAGTCCCCACGGCCCCCACGCCTGCAGCCGTCAGCGTGGGGCAGGGGGCTCTCCATGAGTGCAGACGGGTCAGCGGGCCATCAGCCCCAACGGAAGACCAGGCCAGGCGCCTGTGGCACAGCCACTTGAGGACACAGTGCTTCAGGAGAGTGGGGGGTACAAGCCGTGACGAGGACGGTCGGCACAGCAGCTGGACTCGGCCCAGAGAGCCCACGCAAGCCTCGCACGCGCTCCCAGCAGACTGGGCTGGCGCTGTCCACTCGTCACGACTGGCCACTCCTGCTCTAAGTTACCTCTGTCGCAGCCGGTCCCCACCCTCCACCCTTGGCCCTTCGAAGGACCCAGGAGCTGGGGGCCAGAGCTGGGGACTGACCCTTGTCTGGGCCTCCCGCCTTTTGGTTAAGCGGACCCAGCGGCACCTGCCCTGCCCTCCCGCACACCCAGGCAGGGACGATGGCAGAGCGGTCAACGCGTGGGCCCCAGGCTCCGACCCCAGGGCCCTCCAGGCCCTTGGCCAGACAAACAGCCCGCCCCGGCCCTGGACCCCACGAGCCCACGCAGCGCTCACCTGTGTGGCCCTGACCCCTGCTGTAGCCGAAGCCCTGGAGGGCGCTCTGGGGCCTGCACTGGGAGCCCATGCCTGTGGGAGGGCCCGCATCAGCAGCACGCACGCTGCCCACCCCGACGCCGGCGGGCGGCAGCCCCACGCCCCTGGGGTGAACGCCCTGTGACGGGGCTGGACTCGGTTACGCACCTGCTGCAGGCAGTGCCCTGGAGGGCTGGGAGGGAGGCGGAGGGGGCACGTCCGAGAACAGGGCGCTGCTCAAGTCCTAGACAGGAGAGGGGGTGCTCAATGTCACCCCAAGTCATCTGTCTCCGCCCCCCGCCCCTGCCACTTCTCTGAAGACCACACACAAGGACTCTGGTCCCACAGCAGCTGTGGTCCTGGGGGCAACCTGGGTCCTGGGCTCACCTGGGCAGCCGCCCGCACCTTCTGGTACAAGCTGCTCCCATGGAGGGGATCCGGGGGTCCAGTGAAAGCTGCAGGGAGGGGCAGGGAGGGGCAGCGTCAGACCCCCCAGCCCCCCGGCACGGCCAGCCCCACCGCATCTCCAGTCAGGGTGCGCCTCCTGAAGCGGAGCTTGGCCCTAAACCCCGTATGGCATCACTTCAAGTGCCTTCTGTGCCTCAGCCCTGGGGGAGCCCCACTTCCCAGAGCACCTCTGCTCCTGGAACAAAGCCTGAGGGGCTCCAGATCCCGCTCCTCCAGGCCCCGCCGTCCCCCAGCTGGGGTAGGCTGAGCACCACAGCCCCCGGTTCGCCCGCACCGGCAGCGGACCGGGATCTGACCTCCAGAAGTGACCACGGTGCCTCCCCTCCCCCGCCCACCGCAGTCTCCCCGACTTCCACTATCGGCCACCCAACTGCCTCCCCTCCACTGCTCTCCACTCAGCGGAGACACAAACGGCATCCACGTCGAAACCCTTCAGGGGTTCATAGGAACCTAAGAATACACCCAAGTTCCTCGTCACGGCCTGAGAGGCCCCCTGGGCCCCGCCCGAGCTCCGCCGAGCCAGGCGCCCCGCTCAGAGAGCTTCGGCTGTGGCAGCCCAGGCCGCCCCAGGGCCTGGCACACGCTGGGCCCCATTGCTGCCGGAGGTCCCCTCCGCTCTGTCCCAAGAGCAGGCACCGCTGGTTTCCTTGTCACAAACACGCGTCACTTAAAGCCTTCGGGGCTGGCTTCGCCCCTGCGGCCAGCCCGCAGCCTGGCCCAGCCAGGGCAGGCTGCCAGAGGCTGCGCAACGCAGTGGGCAGCGAACGCCTCCCTGCTGTCCAGCCATGGCCTCACCTCCCCCACAGGGGCTGAGACTCACGCCACAGGAGACCCGTGCAGTGGCCCAGACGCTCGGCCAGCCCTCTAGTGTGACCACAACATCCCCCGCGCGCCCCTCCTGGCCCAGCACCACCCTCGCCTCGCACGAGCCCCTCGGCCATCGCCCTGGGGGCCGTGCTCAGAGCAGACAGGCCAACAAAGAACCGTGGTCACCTGCAGGCCTCTGACAAGCCACGGCTGCTGCGGGTCGCCCACAGTGGGGGGTGCCACCAGCGAGAGGCCCTCCCCGGGCTCCCCGCTCAGGGCCGGGGTGGGGCTGAGCCTCCCACCTCTGGAGAGGAAGAGCTCAGGCCACACGCCCACCAGCCCTCATTAGCCAGAGAGACGCACAACGTCCCCTGCCCGGACCGTGACGGGCCAGAGACCCCTCTCCCAGCGCCTCCCAGTGCAGCCCCCACAGCCCTTCCCAGAGCAGAGCAGACGGCTCTACAGTGCTCTTCCCTGCTCAGGCCTGAGGAGCAGCCCTGGGGAGGTGGAGCCCCTGGCGCGGGAGCAAGGTATAGACACTCGCTGCGTACCTACTGTGTGCTGGGCCCTGGGACAGATGGGAGAGGTCTAGCGGCCACAGACAGAAATAGTAATCATGCGCCGGAGTAGCACACACAGCAACATAGCAGAAGGCACTGAAGGAGCAGGGCTGGACAAAGGGGGGCCAGAGCCGGCCACAGGAGAGGTGGCCGGCCGGTGCGGTGCTCAGGCGGGAAGCGTGGGTGAGTGTGCGCTGGCGAGGGGCAGGCACACTAAGGGGTTCTGGCTGCAACAGGGCCTGGCCACCCTCCATGGCCCATACCTGCCGCCTCCTGGATGAAGGCGGGGTTGCGCTTCAGGATGAGCAGGAAGGACGGGGAGCCGTGAGCACACAGGTGGAGCAAGATCTTCAGCACCTGGGGCGACAGACACATGGGGACAGTCACACGGGTGCCCTCGGCCCACACCCCTCCCTCCCGCCTCAGCACCATGGGCAGGAACTCGGCCGGCCTCACCTTGAGCTTCACGCGGCCAGAGCCGCTGTGCAGGCGGTCCAGGAGGTATTCCAGGAGGCAGTGGCTGCTGCCCGGGGACTCGTGGGAGATCTCTGGGAGGCTCGGGTTAGGGAAGGCCTCGCTGAACTTGGCGCACCCGCCCCGGGCCCTGGTTTCAGAAGCATCAGGCTCCTAAGATGTTCTGAGCCCTGTGTCATCGGCACTGTGGCTTTCAGACCCCTCCCACAGCTGGTTACTATGTGAAGGGGCCACAGAACCCCCTGAGGACAGGAGAGCCCCAGGGACCCTGCGTGTGGTCACAGGAAGGATACTGGCGATCTCCTCAAACAGATAGCCCGGACACGGGATGTCGTCATCTGATGTTCCCTTCAGGAGAACTGGGAGCTGAAAGGCAGCAAGAGGCCCGCCCATGAGTGACCATGGTACCTGGGGAGGGACCACAGCCACCAAGGGGCCGGCCATTCTTGAGGGGCTGTCAGAGTCCTAGCTTGGAGGGCACCCGTGTCCCTGTCTCACTGGTGAGGGCGCCCAGAGAGGGCAGCGATGGCGCCACCAGCCTGCAGGAGCCTCCCAGTCTCTGTGGGGCGATAGGATCCTGCCCTCCAGCACTCACACTGCGCAGCGCCTCAGTTTTCACGGGAGCCCTCTCTCCTCTCACCTTCCCCTTAACCGCCCCAGTCTCCCAGCACCGACGGGAAGGGAGCCCAGGGCTCCCGCTGCAGGCAGCGTTGCCGGCAGTTTCTCCCGCTTCCCAGACTAGGGTCCGGCTGTTTACCCCGAACACGGTTCTCTATGTTTCTATTTCTGTAAAGCTGCTTTCAGCGGGGAAAGAAAGCAGAGATTGGCGTCCCACAGTTCTTTCCCTACTGGGGTTCTGTTCAAGGGCAGGACTGGCCCGTGTGGCCCTGACGCAGGGTTGGCCTGACCTGCCCGCTCCACGTACGCGGGGTAGGCTCGCCCAGCCTTGGGAGGGGGCGATGGAGAAAGGGGGCCAGAGGGGCCGGAGAACCAGGGAGGGTCGGAGCAAAGAGAAGGGGGTCAGAAGGGGATGCCCGGGAGGAGCCGAAGCGCAGTGACTCCACTGGGCCCACGGAGGTGGGCGGCACTGGTCCCAGCCGAGCCTGGGGAGACGGCGCGCAGCAGGGACAGACAGCCCACGCTCACCCGATGCAAGAAGCTCAGGCGGTCTCGCAGCTGTGGAGCGGCCGCCATGATGCCGGCCACCTTCCAGCCCCGCCCCACTTCCGCCAGGCCCACGGCCCCTCCAATCACCGCGCAGGCCTGGCCCCGTTGGCCAATCGCTCGCGTAGGGCGGGCCCTGAGGCCAACTTCGGTAAACAATTTGTAGCAGAACCAATCCGAAGTCCCAGGACAAAGACAGACAAGCCTTCGAATCAATTGCAGGGCTCTAAGAGACCGGGCGCGACAAGGGTTGAGGCCCAGCCAATTCGAAAGCCCAGGAAAGGTTATGGGAGGAAGCGTCGGCCTATCAAGTTGTTGGGCGCCGGAAGAGGACGAACCTAAGATGGCGGCTCCCGAGGGTGCCAGGGAGAACCGCTCATGTCGGGGAACGGGGTGGTGTGGGAGCGCGTGCGAAGTCGTCTCCGCGCCTTCCCCGAGTGTCTAGCGGCCTGTGGGGCCGAGGTGAGCAGCCGTCGCGCGGGGCAGTACCTGCAGGGCAGGAAGGGCCGCGCGGGGGCGCGCAGCGGGGCGCTGGCTAGGGTCGGGGTGGCTCTAGATGACCGGCGGGTGCTGCGGCCGCCGCAACCCTCGCCTGCCCCGCCCCGTCCCCAGGCCGCGGCCTACGGCAGGTGCGTGCAGGCGTCCATGGCCCCGGGCGGCCGCCTGAGAAAGGATCTGTGCGCGCAGGAGTTCCAGGCCCTGCGGAGTTGCTTCGCCGCCGCGGTAAGTGGGCGCCCCCACCCCGACCCACCTCCCCGCCCCGTCTCGGGGAAGGGACCCTCAGGCCTTCTTTCCTTTCTCCTGTGTTCAGTGTGGGGTGCACGCTGGTTCTTCAGACCCACGGGTCCGCGCGACCCCCGCCGCTACGGAACTAGTGCCTGACCGGTGGGCGGACACTAGTCTCATCACGACGATGGTGACAGAGGTGATGGTGTGTGTGAAAGCGCAGTGTAACTCCCTGTGGTGCTGTCGCCTGGGGGAAATGCCCAATAGCCCCAACGCAGGACTCCAAGGCACCCCAGCATCTGCCACAGCTTAGCGTCATTGGTGGTGACGGCCCGCAGTATGTACAGTTTCGACCGTTGGTCCTCCCAACACATATTGAGGGGCTGCCAGGTGCCCCAACTTACCCCACACAACCCCACTTTACAGAGAGCAAAAGGAGCGCCCAAAGGTCGTGTATCCTGGCCTCGTCTCCATAACCAAGCTTAGGACAGGTTGAGAAGTCGTCCAGCCCAGCCGTGGCGCTGGCCGGTCTTCACCGGCAGGAAAGTGGGCTGGACTGTGGTGGAACAGTCTGTTTCTGCGCTTGGTCCTGGGCTCAGTCCTGCCTACAATAGGCAACAGGAAGTCCCTTCCGTTTCTGGGCCACTGCATTTCCCGATTCCTCTCTGATCAAAAGCAAAGCCAGTGAAAAGCAGGTAAAGAATTAGTATTGGGTTTATATGTTTTCATAAAGGAGTTGGAGAAACAGAGACGCAGATGTGACCCAAAGTGGGAGTTCCAGACAGCTGGAGGAGGGGCTGCCTGCCCTGAGGCTTTAATGGCGAGGGTCTTGGGCAGATACCGAAGGTGTCACCACCCTAGGTACCCCTGACTGGGTCTGGGGTGGGCTGTGATGGCAGAGGTCAGCTTGGTAGCATTTGGGGTCTGGGACAGTTTTCTGCTGTTCCAGGGTCACCCAAAGCAGAATGGCTGAGGATGTAGACACCTGCTTCAACTAAAAAAAATAGCTCCCATATCCACTTCTCTGAGGGCTCGGAGCTCTTTGCACCTCTGTTGCAGTAATTATGGCCGAGGATTGCCGTCCTGCCTCACCAGTCAGCCCTTGTCACCAGCCTCAGATCCACATGGGCTATTTATCTGCGACTGCACTTGTTCCTTGGACTTGCTCCTGCCTCTTGGTGGCTTCTCTGCCGCTCTCCCCAAGGGACGAGACACTCACTCTGTGGTTACTGGCTGGAAAAACTTACATGTGAGGTGAAGGTCAGACGCTCCTAGCTGCACACAGGTTTTTCTCCATCACCGGTCGTGCTTAGTTACGAGTTGCCTGTTACAGGCATCTGGTTGCCTGACGTACACCTCACACTCCTTTGCCTCCGTCACATAAAGACCCTGCCACCAGGAGCCCTGCGCTGTCTCACCTGCCACCCTTTACTGGATGCCCTCATCGCAGGCCCTGGTACTTGAGTGTCAGCACGAGGGAGCGTGCTGCTGAACCTGCCTTTTGCCCATTCTGCCTGGTGGGGGCCGCACGACGGGGCAGAAAGGGCTTGGGCTCCAGCTCCGCCCCGTGAGCCCTGTCCCTGGCGAGCGTGTCAGCATCTTGGACCTTAGTGCTTCCTCTGTGAGTGCCTGGCAGGGGGACCTGGCTTGGAGGTCTGGGCGCACCTGTGCACGGACCAGCCGAGCCCAGAGCCAGGCTCTCTGTAAGGTGTTCGCTGGCAGATGGGATCTGGCGGGGTGGTTGTCTTAAAGCCCTAACTTAGAAGGACCCTATAATGACAAAATACTTTACCTTCCAGGCCAAGAAGACCCTGAACAGAGGCCATTAGGAGAGATGCCCACTGCAGCTCACGTCCATTTGCAGCTGGAGGGCACCAGGCCAGGCTCCTGGCGCTGATGGCCCCAAGGTGTAAACGTCGTGAAACATCTAAAGCCCTTAAGGCTGAAAAGGCTGGACAGTTGGGACGGGCCCTGGGCACGGGGGAGCGGCCTGTAGTGTCGCACGCACAAGGCCTGGGCTGGAGAGGGAGCCAGCAATGAAGAGCGCACAGATCTCGCACGGTCTGCTGTGTGTGCCGGGGTGCGCGAGGGCCGTGCCGCCCCAGGATTCTCACTTTTTAAAGAATTCTCATGAAAAAAATGTCAGCTGAATTTTGTGAAGCCTCTAGACGTAACTGCTGGTTTAGAGCAGGGGTACCCAACCCTGAGCTGCGGACTGGTACCGGTCTGTGGCCTGTTAGGAACTGGGCCGCACAGCAGGAGGTGAGCAGCAGGTGAGCAGCGAAAGCGTCACCTGTGTCTGCAACCGCTCCCCAGCACCAGCATCACCACCTCAGCTCCGCCTCAGACCATCAGGTGTTAGGTTGTCATGGGAGCACCGGTCCCTGGTTCCACAAAGGTTGGGGACTACTGGTTTAGGGCATATACCAAAGATAAAAGACGGGCAGCATGAGGGAGAGACCCCACTGTAGGGAACCTGGTACCGATGGTTGGTCCAGAACTGGAGGGGGTGGGGGGGTGGCTCTCCCACAGAGGCAGTGAAGACGAGGCGCCAGCCGAGGGTTGGTTAGGAACCCAGCAGCTCTGCTACCAGCCAGGCTGCAGGCCCCTGGCCCAGGTGGGTGGGGTCACCACTGCCCTCGCACAGCCACCTGGGGAGTCAGAGCCCAGCCCTCCTGACCCCTAGTCCTGAGAGTGACACACATGCCTAGCAAGGCCAGGCAGGACCCCCAGAGCCCCCAGCCCAGCGAGTACACAGGGCCTGAGCGCCACCCAAGGCCTCTGCTTGTTTCCTCCAAAGTGTGACTTCAGGACCGGCATGATCCCCCAAGGGGTGAGACCCCCGTCTCTGCAACATGTGTCCATGCCAGTGAAATGGCTCTCGGGGAGGTCTGGAGGGGCAGCTGTCCCTGGGGGGCGGTTAGAGCCTGTCCTGCTGGGTGGTCACTTGACAGTAACCACTGGGATTCACGCCCATAAACTGATGACAGCCCCCCCCCCCGACCCCGGGAAACCCACAGCCTGAGGGCTGGAGGGGGGTGGCCAGGACCTGGCCTTGCTGGGCTCCTCACAGCATCTGCCTGGTGAGTGTATCCAGCTGCAGGGTGGACTCCCCCAACCTTTCGCTCTCCACCCCAACCTGTCAGCATCACCACCAAGCACACCTGCCCCAAGCCCCTTCCAGAACGGTCCCACCAGGCGTTCCCTTCTGCACCTTCTCAAACTCCCATCCAGTGTGGCAGGTGCTGCCAGCACCTTGTGTCTCCCGTCCAGGGCCACTGTGGGCTTGCTCTGCTGACTGGCCAGGCTGAACCCCAAACACTGACCTCAGCTCTCAGGGCCTCCCAGGTGCCCCTCCACCTCTTGCCTCCCTAAATTCACCCCATCTTCAAGATGATGTCTGTTGAAGGGGATGTGACGGGTGGGGAGGCGGCAAAGACTACTTCCGGTGTGGTCTGTACAGTCGTGTCTCAGCCCTCTGGCGGGGCATCTCAAGTTCATGCACAGCCTCGCCCTGCCCCTCCCTGATACTGTCCGTGGAGTGTCCCAGCCACGTGGGACTGTAAATCCCCCCAGCGAGGGTCACTCACTGGTGGCAGCTCTGGCCCAGATCACTGGCAGCACCTTGCAGCCATGGGACCCGGATGTACCCTGTGGTGAGAAAGGCACATTCAGCCCTTCCCACCTCCCTGTGGTCCTGGCACCCGTGACCCCATCCAGAGGTCTGCGGACCGGGAAGACCTCTCCTGAGGGGCTTCACACGAGAGCACTAGCAGGGGAGGAGTCTGCCAGGAGTGGGGACCGGGCAGGGGGTGCAGCAGGAGAGTGACCTCGGAAGACACGAAACCTGGGATGGGGAGACCTCGAGTAAACAGCCAGAAATGTCCACGCCCGGCTGCAGATGGGGAGTCCACCCGTGGAAATGCCAGGAGCGCCTCGCCACCCAGCCAGCTCACCGGGCTCCAACCCCCGGTTCAGGGGGAGCCAGTTAGGCCTCCAGAAAGCTCCTTTTATTACCCTTCTCTAGGCAGCTGCCCAGTGCAGAGAATTTACAATGAAAACTAAAAATGATTTCAAAGGTACAGGGGTAGAGCATGACCCCCAGAAGGGGAGCCGGGTGCATGCAGGACAAAGCAGCAAAGGCCGTGGGCTCAGCCAGGACAGCCCGCCACACCTGCCCGGCCACCTACTGACGGTCTCACAGGCCAGGGAGCCACCACTGACTCTTCTGCTCTTTGGAAACAAAACACATTGCAAAAGCCCTCCGGACAGATGGGTGGCTGCAGCAAAGACCCAGGAGCTGTGCCCAGAACAAGTCACTCCTTACTGCGCACACTCTCCTCCCTCATGCTGGTCACAGCACGTCCCAGCCACAGGCCTGGCGCTGAGGGCCAGATGAGCTCCGGGCAGCAGCACTGCCTGCGGACAGCGTCTCTCCAGGGCTTTAATGCATCTGGTTTACACGTCACCCTGCGGTTTGGTTACCGGTCTGTTCTTTAGTGGCCCTGGTCGCAGCTTTGTGCTCGTTTGGTGTCGGGCACCATCCAGGTAACTAACCAAGCAGACTAGAATGGCATTTTTTATTTTAAGATAAGATCTCGTGATACTCTGGGGAACCACAGCGTGGAGCAGAGCCGCGTAAGGGCAGGGGGCACCCGGGCAGCTCTCGGATGCCCAGTGACACTTGCCGTTCTAGCCTGGCCTCTCAGGACGCAGTATGTGCTGTGAGCAGCAGGGCGAAGGTAGAATGTTTATTAAGGTTTTCTACAACAGAGCACACGAGGTACGTAAAACCTGGAGTAACTGGGGACCTGTGCCCAGGGCTGGTGTCGGCAGCCACGTGCTGGGACGAGCCGCACGTGGAGGTGCCAGCCGCATTCACGCATCCTGCTACCACAGCCTCACAGGACCCACCTGCGTCACACTGCAGATGGCGGGTGGCAGACAAGGCCACAGCTGACGCCACGTCTCTGTAGGGTCTCGGGTGGCCGGTGAGCTGAGCCACCTGGACGAGTGAACAGGCATCAGCAACAGCACGGATGTCACAGTGAGACAGGACTTCCGGACCCGCACTCAGTGTGACCTCCGGGATGCAGCGCCCACTGTGCGTGGGCATGGTGGGGCGGGGTCGGCCGACGGGGAGGATGGTGGCCACCTGCGGGCACTCAGGCCTCCTCCGGGGCCCCAGGCAGTTGTTTGATCTGGCGGCCGTGGACCACGCGCAGAGCGCCCCCCGCGGCCTGGCGGAGCTGGGTGTCCAGGGCGCTGCGGAGGTCGTTGACCTGCACGTCGGGCAGGGGGTTGAAGCTGATGATGACGCCGTCGTCGGAGGCCAGGCTCCCGTCTCCATGAGGAGCCACATCCCGCCGCCGCCTCCGCAGGTCGGGGCCGGCCTGGACTTTCAGGTCGCGGTTGGGTTTGGCAAGGTCCGGCTTCTGCGCCCCAGGGGCGGCCTGTTTGGGCCCAAGCTCAGGGTGTGGTCTCTGCTCAGGCTCTGGGACAGGAGCGTCCTCCTTGGGCGCAGGTTCGTGGTCCCCGCCCAGGTGGTCCCCACCGAGGGCTTCCTTTCTCGCCTCAGGGTGACCTCCCTGACCTCCAACAGAGACAGCTGGGTGTTCGGGGTGATGTAGCACAGCCCGGGCCTGAGGGGCTGCTGCGCCCAGCCTGCTGGATGGGCCTGCAGGGTCCTGGTCCTGGCCCACTTGCTGGGGTCTCTCCGCACCCCCTCCCAGGGCGCCTGCCTGCTGAACGGCAGCACCAGCGGCGGCCGCCTCCTTTCTGGGTTTCTTCCTCTCGTGGGAGCCTCCACCAAGGTCATCCTGACTCTGCCGGACAGGGTCCCCAGCGTCAGGCTTCTCTGGCCCCCCAGGTGCCCCGGCCAGGCCTGGCTCAGGGGCCTGCTCCGGCACGCCCGCCTCCTTGGGCTCAGTGCCCTGCCCCCCTTCCCTGGGCTTGGCCTGGGCTGCCCGGGGCTCCGTGCCCACACCACCACCACCACCGCCAGCGGGAGGACCGGGCGGGCGTCTTCCTGCAGCCGCCTCAGGTTCCTCCAAGGCGTGCTGGTCGTGTCCTGGGGGCGGAGAGGGGGGCCTCCCGGGAGCGCCGAGCTCAGGTTCCAAAGGCTGCAGGGGGTGCTCCACCGGCCCTCCGTCGCGGGCCTCCTGCTCCTTACTCTTGGACGCAGCCGCCACAGGCTCAGGCTGCGCGTCCACTGCAAATGAAGTCATTGGTTTAGCTTTGGACATAGCAGAAGCCACCTGTGCTGGAACTGAAAGGAACCAGCTTGGCAGCAGTTAAAAAATGTGCGTCACAACGTAAACTTGCCCAAGCCCGTGGAGCCAGCTGCGGCAGACGCCAACAGCGCTAAGCAGCACCCCCCGGGCCCCGGCCAGCCCCCGCCCCCGCCGACTTGCCGTCCTCGCCATCCTGCCTCTGCTGGCGGATCTCCTTGTGCTGCTCCTCGATCACGGCGAGCAGCTTCTCCTGCTGGTCCAGGAGGCGCTTCTGCTGCACCTGCTGCTCCTTGATCACCTGCAGCAGCACGGCGTGGTCCAGCATCTCTGCCCGGCCAGCCTCTGCCATCCAGAAAACATAGTCAGAGCCCGAGCTGGGCCGAGGTCGCCGCGGGGCCCCTCCCCGGACGCCCCGAACGGCACTGTCCTCATCCCCCAGCTGGTCTGTGGAACATTCAGGCCGGAGGGGCCGCCAAGGCCTCCGCAACGATGGCGGCCACCGTTCCAGCTGCCTTGCTCTCGCACCAGCTGGTGGCTCAGTCCCAGGTGCCCCGAGTCGCTCGGGGGTCATGGCCAGGGTGGCCCCGGAAGGCGCCCCCTCCAGGCTAAGAGTTTAAAGCAAACAGAAACTGGCTTCCCTTCAGCAACGAACAGGACCTCGTGAGACCAAGGCCACTCAGGCACACAGCAGGTCCCCACATGCTGCTCCTGACCCTGCCCCCTGGGCACGGCAGCAAGCCGAGGGGCTGGTGTGGCAGGTGTGGGGAGGCCCTGCCACAGCCCGTCACCCCCTGTGCAGGATGTGGCCCCGGGGCACGCTTCCCACGATCAGCACTGGGTCAGCTGCTCCCCTGATGCTTACAACACGAGACGAGGGTCTCAAATGGGAGGCTTTGAAAGGTGCTGTAACCCATCAGGCTGCCAGGCGTGAAGATTCACATCAAGAGAAAGGAGAACATTTGCAAGTGGTGAGAGTGATAGCTCAGCAAGGGCCTTGCTTGCCAAGCACACAGGACCTGTGACCTGTGACCTGTGACCTGCCAGAACTCTGTGGGGTCGGCCTTCTCCCAGGGCTATGGTGGGTGGACCTCTGGAGGCCGGTGCAAGGACGTGCAGGCGAGCAGGCCCACGAGGAACATGCTACAACCGATCATAGGAAGGACAGGACCACAGAGAGGACAGAAGACAGACCACACGGGAGACGAGAAGACGAGGCCAGGGGGAGGACGGGGCCACGTGGACGGGAGGACGTGGCCCCAGGGAGGACAGGAAGGTGCAGCAGCCCCTGCTACCCACCAGGCACCCGTCCACGTGTCCTCAGGGCAGCAGGACACCTGCCTGAGCAAAGCCCCATTCATGGATGAGCCTGGGACTTCACACACCTCCCTTAACACGAGTGATGTGCATGGCGCTGCCCCGCCTTGGCCATGGGCCACCCTGTCATTCTGGGTGCCTGTGGCTCATGACCACGTAATGGTCGATGGCACGACGATGGCCCCACGTTGCCAATACCGCCTGTCCCCAGGCAGGTGCCGGGGGGTGGACCAAGCCCCACCTCTTCACTGGCTCCTTGGAGGACCAGCCCCACACCAATGCCATGGGGACGGGGTACCATGTCTAGCCAGAAGCGACACATAAAATATGTGAACAGAGAGGAGGTGACAAGCTGTGCCCATAGCCAGAGCCCCTCATGGGATGCACCAGGACCACGGGCACCGGCCTCACGGATGGGATGAGAGCCATCCAGATGTTAGCACACACACAAAGACGCTACTGTCAGGCCAGGCACACGGTGGAAGGTACGTACGGCCCCACCCCGCGCAGGTGGGGCCTTAGCGACCAGCGCTTACAGACTGTGCTGGTGACAGCAGGGGACCGCAGGGCTAAGAAAGACCAGGGCATTCGTCAGAGGGGCGTTAGCTGGGGCATCAGGGAGCCCCACGGAGGGGCCGCGGCCCATCCCAGGGGTGGGGCTGACCACGTGCGCCGTGAAGGGGCGGCGTGCCCACGCCAGCTCTGTCCTTGCGTCTCTCCATCCTCCACAAACGCGCCTTTTATTGTGACACACGCCTCTCGATCCGTACCTGCTACTATCTTTTTGATTTCAGCTGCTCATCCCATTGAGAGGCGTACGGAAGAAAGGCAGAATAGGAAACTGTGAAAATTCTCTTTTCAGAAAGAAAAAATCAAAGAATCAAATAGGTTTAGATAACAGAATCTAAGGGCTGAAACTGATAAAGAGAGGGAGACAAACCAGAGAGAGAGTGAGGCACATGGCATTCCTAAAGCAGACCCTGCACTCGGGGGACCCTCGGGGGACCCTGTGCACCTTCAGGCCCCGCCATCCAGGGCCCAGCTGCGGAAGGCTCAGGCGGCACCCCGGCAGCAGGAGCTCAGGCTGGCTGTTCCCACAGGCCCCACCGGGAGGCAGATGCGGGAAGAGGCAGTGAGGCCCGTCTCATGACCCCACCCGAGGCTACTCCGCCTCAATTCACATGCACGGGGTGCATGGCCCAAGGGGCTGACCCTCACAAGAGGCCAGCAATGTGGTGACGCCGTGGGGGGCTCAACCTGGGTGAGGCCATGGCACAGGAGCCTGTGGGTCACCAAAACAATCAGGATGGGTCATCACGGGCCAGCCAGGTGACTGCCACCACCCCACTGCAGAGGTCATGCCTGATCAGTGGGGCCCTGGGGTGGAGGATCAAAAGCCAACAGCTAGGATCACCCCAAAATGGGTAGGACGGGAAGAGTCACAGCAAGTCCCACTCACTGGAGAAAAGGCAGGAGGGGCATCCATTTCTGGACAGGTAATGGGTCTTTACTGCAGGTGAAACCAATGTGCCCTGTCCCATCTAAGGGGTGGGGCAGATAAGGGGCTGGAGCACTGCTGGGGGCAAGGGGCTAAGGCAGAGCAGTAACGGTCACCGGCCTCCAGGCTGGGTCTCCTGGAGTCGACGGCCGTATGCTAGCCAACGCGCCCACACTTGCCGGCTGCAACACGCACACGTTAGAAACACTAATACGTCTGCTGTGACTGAAACACAAACGGTAATGGAAGTCAGGTGACGGAGAACAGGTTCTTCTAAGAGAAAAGGAGATAAAAGGGCTCCTAGGGAGGTACCTGAGAAAAGGCTGGGACAGCCTAGAAAGGGCCCCTAAGATGGCTCTTCCCCTGCCATCGCCCGGTCTGGATGGAAGGGAGGGAGATGTCCCCAGGCCCGGGGAGAGGGCGGCGAGAGAGCCAAGCGCTTACCCTCCAGCCTGCTGCCGGCGTGGTCTCCGCCCGGGCCCTCTGAGTCCCTCTGCCCCCTCAGCTCCACGGGCGGCCCGGCCCCGGGGGCCGACTTCCCACCTGCACACACAGGATGCGGGTTCGCAGAAACTCAGGGGGAACGGGGAGGCGCGGAAGACGGCAGAGGGGGAAGAGGAGGTGTCGGATGTTCCCTAAAATTGCCCTCCGCGTCAGCCCTCCGCCCCTGCCGCAGTTTATACTCGACCTGATGATTACCAGGAGGTAATAAAAAATATGTAACAACCTCCCGGGCCGTGGCGGTGAGCCAGCGCTAACTACCCTGGCCAGCTAACGTGCCAAAGCCGTCCCAGCCGGCTCCGAGCTGGCACGTCGCAACGCGGCACCTGCCAAGCGCTCCACGCCAGCCCCGGTGCGCCCAGACACAGGAGCAGCGTGGCGCCTGACATTTAGTGGTGTGCAAACAACTGTGTGACACATATCACAGCCGCTGTCAAGCCACCAGCCTCTCACTTTGACCCACAGCTGAAGGGCAGCCACATTCACACGCTAATCTTGGAGATGGGGAAACGCAGGGACAGGAGGAAGGCCCCCCGCCCACTGCAGGAGCCTCTGGGGAAGGGGGGCGCCCAGGCTAACACCCACCAGGCTCGCTCTCCACGGGCTCGCCCACGGCCCGTGCAGCGAGGCCCGGGACGCCGGCTGCTCTCTCCCCTGCACCTGCCCCCAGGGACTCCTGCCCCTCCGGGAGCTCTGCTTGGGGCCCAGGGTGCAGGCCCCTGTCGCCCAGCTCCAGGTCCTCCTTCACGGGTTCCACGGCTGGCTGACCATTTCCTTCTGGAACCTTCTGGGGATCTTGAGGAAGAGCGCCCACGGCCTCCAAGGCCTGGTCCTGTCCAGGTCGCTCTCTCTTTGAATCTGGCAGAGGTGGTGCCATCTGACCCTTGTCCCCCGGAGCTTTCTCAGCCATGTGTTTGGACGAACGCACATGCTCCTCCGGTCCTTCCCGGTCTTGACCTTCGTCCACCACCACCTTGTCGTGAGGGACGGGGGGCTCGTGGCGGTGGGCCTCGCCCACAGGCACTGCCACACCTGGAGGGAGACAAAGGGCATGCTGGGGACGAGGAGGAATGACCCGGCCTTCCTTTCCGGGGACTGTGAACTGAGCTCTAGTGCCTAATGATGTGACACAGGCCTGCAAGTGCCACCTCTCACAGATGTGACTGTTGTCTAGCTGAGGAGCAGCACTATTTCTAGAAAATTACAAGACAGACCAGGCAGCTGCAAACCAGCTGCTTTAGCCAGGGGCAGAACATCCGCCCAAATCAAAGGCCGAAGGAAGCAGAAAGGACCAGAACTTGCACAGGGCTAAGGAGTAGAGAGACCCAGGGCCCTGGCTCCCTGCCCACGCCAGCACCCCCATCCTCAGCCCTCCCAGCCACACCTTGCACGGGGCGGTCCAGCTGCACCTCCTCCTGCTTCTCCTTGGCGTCTTCCCTCTGCGGCATGTTCTCGGGACCCTTGATCTGGGCCTGCTCCATCTCATCTTTCTCAGGTGGCAGCTTCGGCTTATCTCGGTCATCCTCGGCCATGGCCACCCCTGCTTTCTGGCCTGTGAGCACAGCACAGCTGAGTGAGCGGCATTCCCACCTGGCTGCACCACCAATCAGCACGAAACAGGGCAGCTTGCCCTGGATTGCAATCACATTTCCCAGTCGAATGGCTGAGCCTATGCAGTTATGTTTTTTCTCCTTTGATCGTTAGCAACTAAGTAGCAGAGAAAACTGTCACTTTTCACATGTATTTGTAACAAAAATACATCAAAATGAAATCTACACCTAACTAGGTGCAAAAGAGCACACTCCCTGTAACACTAGTCATCACCACCAGATGGCAGTGTGAACCCACTGTTGCAGTGGGCTGGGGGCGGCAGGCTTGGGGACAA
>CM053506.1:106670390-106741003 GCA_028627145.1 Eidolon dupreanum
TGTCCACACACAACGCCGAAGGAGACCAGCCTCTCTCGTGGCTCAGGTCTTGTGTCCGACTGTTAAAACTCAGACACATGAGCGGTGCACCGCCCCAGTGCCCGTCGGCCGACCGAGCATTATGGGCCAGCGCCTCCACGTTCCCACCCTCCGCGCCCCCCAGGACTGCTCGGGAGCAAGCCCCCGATTCCCTGCCCCTTCTCTGGGGAGGCAGCAGCGCGGCTGGGGAGCCATGGGAGATGGGCCCAGCCTGGACGCTGCGCCCGCCCTGTGCGACTGTGACTCCATCCCTACTTGTCCTGGGGCGGTCTCTTTTCTCCACAGTTGGTTTGTTTTTTCTCAATCACTACTAAAAGATTTCATCTTAATTGAAGCTTTTTTATGTGTAGCTTGGAAAGCTCGCCTACCACTGCCCAGCAAAAAAACCAGCAAAAGCCAAGAGAAGAAAACGCAGTTAAGATGAGGAAGACCTTGTTCCCCCAGGAACTCCGGGAACCTTACCTGCTGCTCGAAGAGCAGCGTGTTCAAGGCCTGCCGGCACGGCAGGATCATCATGGGGAAGCCCACGGCCACCGACATCACGAAGCCAGCGCGGACCATCTGCGTCACCAGGTTGGAGGGGAAGTGCATCAGCACGTTGCCAGCGATGGCCTCGGTGAAGCTCACGTAGCCAAAGAACCCCACCTGCCGGAGGACAGAGCGGAGGGGCGTGTGGCGGGGCCGCGCCCTCCCCCGAAGGGGGCGTGAGCCCCTCGTGGCAGCTCCCACAAGGCCAAGGCGCCCTCAGACTCCTGGCTCATGAAACGCCCTCCTTGGTAAGAAGTGTAAACGCCTGAAGGTGAGAGTCCCATATGGCTTTTCGTGAGGTCAACAGGGCACCGAGAAGACGAGCCTCCTGCGTGAAAAGGAAGGAGGCAGGACGCCCCGCGAGCCCTGTGTGCAGACGCCCGAGCTTAATGTGGCCTGCAGGCCGCGGGCACCACGGGCCCCGCGGGATAAACCGTGGTCCCTGCGGACGGAGACGCTGTCAGCAACGGTTTGCACGGCCCATTTGTAAAAGTGACAAGAATGCTAAGACCACGAAGTTCAAGGAAACGAGCCATAACCTTAGCATGTTTACAATTTTATGTACAAAGTAATAAAATAGCAAATGGGTGTTACGGAGACGGGGGGAATGGACCCACGTGAGCCGTCCACTGCAGGACCGAGCTTCGGGTCACCTCCCTCCCTGCTGACCACATCCCGGCCGCTCGTTCACAGACAGGCCCCTTTCTGCAGTGGGCTAGCTGTGAGAGGCCCCCCAGGCAGCGCCATCGAGACACCAAGGCCACCTGGGGCGGAAGCGGCTCGCAGGCAGCCCTGGGGTGGAGTTCAAGCGAGGGTCTGCCGCGGCCACCAGGCCCTAGGAGGGGACAGGAGCAGAGGGCAGGCCTGCACGGGGAGGCGGCGTCACGCTGGGCACCGCCACCCGAGACATGGGAGAGGAAGGGAGGGTGTGAGAGTCCTACCATGACGTAGAAGGTGGTGACCACGTTGAGGGAGGACGCGAATATGGAGCTCATGGTTTTCACCGACGGCTCATCCAGACTGTCGTAGGTGGGCAGAACCTGGCTGTGTAAATACAAGCACCTTCAGAAAGCAGCTTCCAGAGACCACACGCCCTCCCAGGCTGCTGGGCCCAGGACCCCGCCCGGAGTCTCCGCTGCCTCCCTTCCCACCACACTCGCCACTGTGTACCTCAGAGCCGAGGCCACATTTCACCTCGCCGGGGGATGGGAGCAGAGTGCAGGAGCGCCGCCGCTCAGAGCCCTCCCCAACACGCTCCCCGTCAACACTTGACAAGTGCCCCAGAGCGAAAGGCCATTGGTCCCCCAAGCGGGAGCATAACCGCTCCAGGCAGCGCGGGCTGGGCTGAGGCAGCCCGCTCACAGGGAGAGCGGGAAGCGGCTCAGCGCGTCGCTGTCAAGAGACTGGAAAGGTAAACAAACACGAGCCGCCTGGACGCCTGCCCATCTCTGCGCCTCGGCGCGGCGCTCGGGGCCACGTACACAGGAGGCGACAGAAGAGCGGCTTCTGTCCCAGGCCCCTGGCCGCCGCGCAGAGCTGCTGGGTGAGGAGGGGATGTGTCCACGTGGGTCTCCTGCTTGCGAGAGGCAGAAAGCAGCAGGGGGACGAGCGGGAGGTCTGGGCGCAGCCCGCGGAAGACAGCGGGGGTGGCCTCGCTGGGCTGAGGGAGGGGCGGCTGCTCTCCAGGCCCATCTGCCGTGGTCCCGCCCGGCTCGCAGCCGCGGCCGGAGGGCACGCTGAGCGCGAGCCCGGCACGGGCCCCACGCGCTGGGAGGGGGCGCGTCAGGACGGAGACCGTTGGCGAGGAACGGACGAGCACAGCAGGCAGTGGAGCCAAACCCCAAAACCACCTTTACAAAGTGAGATGCCAACGAAGGGAACACACGCTAACTTTACCGCAGAGCGAACGGCCAGACCAGGCGGGGACACCTGGCTGGCAGCAGCTGACGCCCAGTACCCCGCTTGAGCACACAGTCTCCTCAGGCCACCCTCAGTGGGCAGGAATCCGATGGCGGACCACCAGGCCACAGGGAGATGGCAGAGGACCTCCCGGGGAAGTGGCACGAACGTCTCGCGCTGACTGGCTCCTCGGGCTGGAGCAGGGCCACGCCAGGGAGCCTCGGCTTGGGGAGCAGAGTCAGGCCGGGCCGGCGGCTCCCCTCCCCAGCCCCCACACGCTCGGGACCCAGGGCACGGCAGCGTGAAAGGCCAAGGTGCCAGCCCCCCTCCAATCCTGTCCATGCCCGAGGAATCCGAAGGCGGAAGCCACAGACCCCACGGCAGCCCACCTCAGCACCCACAGAGCACTCACAGGCCCTCGCCTTGCTAAGCAGCCCCCGTGACTCAGTTTACCCAAGTCAGACGGAGCCTTCTCTGAGCCACCCTGGGCACACCCTTCCTGCCCCTCCATGCTTGGCGCTCCCTCCACCCCTCTGGCAGGGGGCCTGGTGGTCCTGCCCCACCAGCGCTCAACATGAGGACAGACCAGAAGGGCCACACGGCAGTGGCAAAGCAGGGCCCTGGCCGTCCCTGCAACGAGGAGACCAGTCACACAGACGGGGACCTGGCGGTCGCCAGCAAGACAGACAGCAGCAGACGTGGCGGGAGGAAAAGCTCTGCCCCGCCCGGGGACCCCGCCGCCCGCTGGGTGACACGGCGTCTCTGCAGCCCGACGCCCTGTGAGCCACAGCACGAGCCGTGCTCGCGACCCCCCGGCACCTGCAGTCTGACCCCAAACCAAACACGACGGATGTGCACTGGCTACTACGTGGCCACCGCCTGAACAGACCAACCGTGCGTGGATCGTTCTTAAAAAAGCAAATGAGACAAAAGAGGCAACTGGTAACCAGGTACCTGTTGAGAGAATGAAACTTCGTCGCCGATTATAAAAGGGAAGTTGAACAGCAAGAGTGAGCATGCTCCGGCGGAAGCCGAGCCGCCGAGAGAGACGAGAAGAGGGGATGCCGACGTGGATCTCGCGTGTGGGTGAAAACACGGCGGGATGAACACGTTTTGTCACTGATCTACGACTGGCGCGATCGTGCCCACCAGAGCGGCGGGGGCCTGTGCTGCTCTTTTCCCGTCCGCACAGGATTTACACCTCTCTCGAGTGTGTTGCCGCTCGGAGCGGGCACGAATCGCTGGCTCTCGTCACTGGCGGAGAAGGTCATGCGCCGGGACTACGGCAGCAGCCCGCTCTGCACTCGCGGGGCTCCGCGTGCCAGCGGGAAGGCGCGCGTGCTCACACGCGCGTGCGGGCCTCTGGAAGCGTCCCAGCGACCCCCGGGTCCGTGTTTGTACGACTTCCTGTCAAGTATCCTGCTCACACGAACAGCTAACTTCTGGCAAAATGCTCGGGACTCTGCGGATCAGATGGTTTGGGCTGTTGCGCGCTCCCCACAGCCAGCTCGTCTCGTGGGGGACTTGGCAAACCGGGTGCTCTCACCAGCAGTGCTGGCGACATATCTCGGGAATAAAGTCAATTTCTCTATGTAAAAAATATATAAAAATATAACTATCTCCCTCAACGCAGAGGGAGGGAACAGGTCGCGAACGAACACAGCACGCCCCTTCAGTGGCCTGCTATCCAATTAAAACGGAAGACGCCCAGCGCCCAGCGCCACACGTCAAACTGTCCCGCCACGAGGCCCCCGGAGCAGCGGTACTTACGACTGGCAGGCAAAGGACATGCCAAAGATGGGGATGCAGCGGAAGACGCCCTCCCAGCGGACGTAGCTGACGCGGCGGAGCCACTGTCCCCCAAAGAGACCGTGCTTGAGCGAAGACAACAGGATCTGTATGTGGAGAACGGTCCGAGGGGGCCCGTCAGCCACCACAGGCTTAGACCAGGCCGGGCCAAGCACTGTGCGCCGCGGAGAGGAGGCGGGAGGACGGCCGCAGTGCCCCCTGCTGCCCGTCTCAGCCCGCGTGCTCCCCGCAGCGCAGCCTGCTGCCACCAGCCGGAGGGCAGGGGGCGCACACCGACCCAGCTCCTGCTCTCTGCTGGGCTACAAGACGAGCACTCGCCACGGAGCCCACCGGGCACTCGGGGCAACGGCCCGAACAGGGGCCAACGGCCCGAACAGGGGCCACCGAGTGAAGACAGTAAGCCGCGCGGCCCGCTCAGCGTGCCCACCCCCGTTGCCTCGGGTGGCAGGGTGGACCCCCACCTGCGTAGGTCCTTCCCCATCCCTGCACAAACGTTTTAGAGGACAAATCCACGAGAACGGCCGTCTGGAGAGCAGTGGGTGTGCGTCCCAGGCTGGCACTTACGGCTGAGGGCCTCTGGGCACGGCCCCAGCGCTCGGCCGTCTAAGGAAAGCCGACTGCAGAGGCCACCAGGTTCCGTTCCCGGGGAAAGACCGTTTGTGACCGTGCCAGCAAACGGGCAGGCGGGGGCCCAGGTGCCTGGGGCTCCCACTCGGCCTCCACGCGCTCAGTGAGCATGTTCTGAGCACCCGCCCCCCACATGGGCCCCTCCCATCTCGCTTAGAAAGGCTCACTTAGAAAACCGCTTGTCCAGTGACCAAACGCTGACACTGTGACCCCTGGCCGCAAACCCACATAAAACCCTTCCCTGCGTGACCTTCACTTCCCAGCGGACCAGCTTCAGGCCCCGTGCTAAAGCCTGCGTCCACCGGGCTCACGTCGCTTCCCGGGCCCCAGCCACTTTCCCGTCATCCCCAGGGGCAGCTGGCGGCCCACACTCACCACAAACATGAACATGGTGTAGAAGAGGAGGGCCATGGCGCTGAAGGACTGGATGGAGGCCATCACGTTCCGCTGCAGGCTCAGCGGGAGCACCAGGCAGAGGGACACCGCGAAGAGCAGGACCACACGGAAGATGCCAGTCACCTGGGGGAACCGCACGCAGAGCTGGACAAGTGTCACCCAGGAAGTGCCCTGTGCTTCCAGCCCAAAGGCCCGGGGTCGAGGCCACAGCACTGGTCTCAGCCAGCGGGTCTGAGATAGGGGCTTACAGGAGTGTCGCATTCTAAGACACCGGACACTGCAGAGGGTCCTCACCTGTAACCCAAACAGCCGAGCAAGGAAGTTGGACCCCAAGTCACCAATGACAACGTAGAAGGCAACGCAGGTCCCCAGCATCAGCCCGATCATGCTGCGAAGGAGGAAGTCATGGTTTTAATGGCATTATCTAGGAGTCGTGGTCTCACCACCGGCAGAGCCGGGCCCCTCAGCTGAGGCCCGGGCTTGGGCTGTGCTCATGGGCTAGGAGGGACCCTGATGCCGAGCCCGGTCCCCACGGACCGCTGCTGGCACGTGACTACGCGAGGCCGAGCTGAATGAAAGATGGGGCTTCGCATGGTGAACAGTTAGCGCACAGGACGCTCCACCTGGCCTTTCCCTGGGGGCTCGCATTCCCCTCTCCACAGAAAGGGCTCGACTTCTCTCAGGTGCCACAAAAACGCACCGTGACGTCAGACAGGTGACAGGACAACCCAGGAATCAACAAGGGTTCTTCTTCTGAGTTTACAATTCCCAAAGTTCAAAGCCAAAAAAATGCATCTCCCAGCAATTTTTCATCTCATAAAATTTTACTCCAAAGGGAGAAAAATATGACATCTACACCTAATGCTGCCTTGATGCAACAGTGTTTGAGGGGGGAGGTAAGAGTTTCGGGATCGGTACTGAGAGGCTAACTGAGACTGAGGGAATGCGATTTTGCTGTGTTCCTAAGTTTTCCATTTTTCACAATTTCCTTAGTAAGGCTTAAATAAGGCTTTCCACCTTGACACTAATCATTTTACGGGTATAATAAATTGAACTTTCAAATATTTAGTAAGTAATACTTCAGAAAAACACTGTCAGTTATAGACTCATCCACATCTGAAGCACAGCATTCATTTTGTCGTCAAGTTTCTCTTCAGCTACAGGTGAAGGAGGGAGCGCGTCACCAAGCAAAGGGCACGTCTACCTGGTCTCCACCAGCACCTTCCCGGCTCTTCCATAGGCGAGCAGTGCTAGTGCAAAAGGAGAGAGGATTAGTGCTCAATCCGGCAGCGTGAGCAGCACGTCAGGAAAGCATTCCTGAGACAAGCTGCGAAGGCAGTCTGACAAAACCCACTGGCCTGCAGTTTCAGGGGCGTCGGGGGATATATGTTTATTTTGGTCCCGTGATTTTTTCACATCTACAATCGACAAACGAAAAACAAATAAAACAAGAACAAAGCAAGGGAAGCCAAGCAGATTGGGTTTTTTCACTGGGGAGGGGAGGGGAGGGGTGGGGGGAGGGGAGGGGAGGGAAAAGACCTCCCTGCTAGGAACATAAAGCAGCAGCAGTTTCCCCACATGGCGAGGGGGAGGCAGCCTATGTGTCGCAGGCCAGGGCAGGCGGGGACAGAGCTGAGGTGCCCAGGAGGGCCCAGTCAGCCTCAGCCCCAGCCTGGCGTGTCCAGTTTTCACAACTGGCCCCAGAGGGCCTGGCTAAAGACTCGTATGTTCACTCTCTGATTTCAGAAAATTTAGATAATGCTTCCCATATGGCACTTTGAGACAAGAGAGGACAAGTGCTCTTGGAAGGCCCGCCCCCTCTCAAGGCAGACAGTGAAGGAGCCTCACGGGGGGCCAGTGCGTCTCGCACACCTCGCTGTCCTACGGTGTGGGGAGGGTGCCCGTCCTTCCTTCCTGACCACAGAACTGCTTGCAGCTGACTCAGCCAGGCCCCACCCAGCACCTAACAGGGCCCGGTACCCGTGTAACCCCACCACGGTCCAGTCCGATGAGGGCAGAGGGAAGTCCCAGTCTCCCAGAAGCAACCAGAATGGGGTGCATGTGACAGGAGAGCCCCAGCTTCCAGCCCCTTTTCCTCCCTTACCCGGGCCAGGGACCCCCAGGAGCTTCGGAAAGCAGGAAGCACACAAGGTGGTTGGTGTGAATGAGTCCAAAATACCCAGCTACGGGTGGGCAGACGAGGTGGCCTGTGTGGGTCCCTCTGGCCTCCCCTGCTATCTGACCACTGGACGGTGACTGGACAGTGCCTTGCGTCTCAGATGCGCCGAACAAAGCCCGCTGCATCACAGAGCACCCGAACCTGGCAGGTCCTTGCACCGGATGCTGATCAAGGTCAAGCTGAGAGCTTCAAACCTAAGGACTCCAGAAAGCAGACAGCGGCCCAAGGCCCTGCTGTCGCCGATGGGAAGGCCCTCCAAGCCTGTCAATGACCGCCGTCAGGCAGCACACCCTGGACGTGACAAAAAGCCACGCACCCTGGACGCAGAGGTGTCACGATCCTCTCCAGCCTCCTCTAAAGGAAGCCCCGCACCAACAACGCGTGCCGAATGCTCAGAGCGCCTTCCCCAGGCGGTTCCAGGACACGCCTGCAGCCTGGACAAGGCAGCAAGGGTCCTCGAGGTCAGAGGGCAGTCAGGAGACCGCATTCTTCACCTAGGAAGACGCAGCTGGCTCCCAGAAGGACAACCTTGGGGGCGCCTCCAAGGTGCAGCCATGGCGAGAGGGGCCTGGTGTTCCAACCCCATCCTCCCCTGTCCACACACACCACCCCCCCTGCGCACACACCCACACACACACACACACCCCCGCACAAGCCCCCCACACACACACAACGCTTCAGGTGACAATCCCTCAGCAACCTCTAATCCTGCGTCTCAAGCACAAAGGCCTGGCGGCCCACTACCCCTCAGCCTCCTGCCTGGCGTGGCCCCGGGAGGGCAGGGGTTCCTGGCCTGTCCTCCGGCCCCTTCACAGCTGGAGGCTGGGCACATACGTGGGAAAGGACTTTCCGAGCAAGCGCCCCCGGTGAGGACTGACTGTTCCGAGGGTCAGGCCTTGCCCCCAGTGTGGCGGGTGCTCTGCAGCCAACTGGCCCCTGGCCAAAGCACTCGGGGGCAAGGCCAGCGCTGAGTCCGGAGAAACTGTTCCCCCTTTGCCCTAGGGAGGGCAGGCAGCAGCCACCCTGGCCCCCCAACATTGGGTCAGCGTCTTCTCTGGGGGCCACAGCCTGGCCCGTGGCTCCAAGGCTGCTGTGACGGAGCTGACTCTTGACTCACTATATTCGATCGGGACCCCAGCCCCACTCCCACCCTCTCCTCCTGCAAGGGGACAATAAAAATGCACTTCATAAACAAAAGGCGAGAGGGTGTAAAGCCCCTGGTGTGGCAAAGCTTGGTTTCATGGCCCTCATTTCCCGAGCCAGGTAGCCATCTGCGTGGGTCACATGTCCTAGGACGGGCTGGAGAAGCTGCTCTGAACGGGCCTCTGCAGCCCAGCCCAGGAGTGTGGCCAGACGACAGACACCGCCCGGAACAGACCGGACTTTGCGGCCGGGGCCTCGCCGCTCAGAGCCGCGGGCTCGGAGCGCGGGCCCCGCGCTCTGCAGTGTGGGTCTGGGGCGCGGAGCACTGGAGGCGGCTGGCGAGCCGGTACCTGTGCACCCCGTGACGCCGGCCCGGAAGAGGCCTCACGAAGGGAGGGCCCGCAGGGCCGGGGAGGGCAGGCGAGAAGTGGACGAAACACACAGAAGCAGCTCGACAGTAGCGAACGAGACGGCACAGACGCGAACACCCCCGACAAGGAGCCCACCAGTGCCAACTCCCCAAACCGGCCAAGTCCACTCCACAGCACACGCCACGCACTGTGGCCACGCGCTGTGACCTTCGCTGGGGACTAAGCAAACAGGAAGTCGCAATCTGAAATCTGCCCGTCCGGGAATCGCATGCGGTTTAGATGGGCGACTTGCTGGAGCTCTGCCAGCCGCTCTGGGCACTGCTGAACCATCCCGGCACCGGCCCTGGGTCTAGACGGAGGCCATCTGTCCTGTTTCTAGTCCTCACAGCTGCCCGATGCCTGAGGACCCAGCAGACAGCACAGCACAGGCGGTCTGCTGACCCAGGCTGCCTGACCGGGGGACTCCGCGGAAGCCATCTTGTTTGGTACCACAGACGTAACGGGAGACCGCTGGGTTCCGTTACCTTCCTGCGTCTAGCAGTCAGCCTTGGGCGGCAGTCACCCCAGCAGTTAAAGGTAGGGGCCCTAGCCACGGGGAAGGGTGTCCAAGGGTGACCGTCTTTCAGGCTTTCGCATCTAGCCAAAGCAGTCTGCCTGCTCAGGGACTTTCTAAAAATGACAGTCAGCCTCCCCAGCGCAGGGTCACCTGCTCCTTCTGGCACAGCCAAGCGCGGCATGGGCATCAGCCACAGGAACCCCACTGTACAGAGACCCTCAGTGCTGAAAGATGGGTCGCCCCCAGAGCCCGGCCATGCAGATGGAGTAAGGGGCCGCCGTGATGCACACTCCATCCCCAGCTAACTTAGGAGTCACCGTGGGTCAAGCGTGGCCAGTAACTTTCACTTCCTCAGGTGACTCTGACGACAACAACCTGACGGCACCATTCTCACCAGCGGAAGGGAGCGCCCTTCGGAGCTGAGTCAGGGTAAACGCGAGCGTCTCGGGGCGGACGCAAAGCGGGCGAGCTGGAGGAGCGACAGGCTGCGCCGCCGAGACGCACGTGGGGCGCGTCTCGTTTGGCCCCAGAACTCTGCACACCACCCGCTCTCCCCACCCCTCTCCCCTGCGACAGCTGTGAGGCGAGGGCCAAGGCAGGCCTCCTCGGGGGGACCCAGTGGCCCAGCCACACACCGGCTGGGGGTCAGGGGCTTTCATCCAGAGGCCAGACACACATCGGCCAGCTCCTGAGCCACACGTGTTGGTATTTCAACACCCACGGCGAGCGTCCCATGGACGGAAGGCAGGGTCAAGAGTTTCCGCAGAGAGCGCGGCCTTCACACGGCAGCCGAGGGTGGCGGGAAAGCGGGGGCCCCGGAGCCGGGCCGCCCGGCAAATAGTCCAGACTGAAAGGAAGCAGAAAGTGCAGCTCAGCCGACATCAAAGGAAGGAAGGGAAACTAAGTGAAACTGCACCGATAGCATCAGGGGACAGAGAACACCACTGAGCAGACGGGTGACTTGATCCTGGCCACAAGCCTGCCCAGGGACAGCATCCTCCATGACCTTTGGAGTGCGCAGGTGGAGCGAGGCCCTGCGGGCAGCGCGGGGAAGGAGGAGGAAGGCTCCGGGCCGGGGAGGGGCAGGCACTGAGCGGTCCGCGGTCCGCACGGGCAGAGAGCTGCAGCTGCTGCTGAGTGTGGAGGGGCCTCTCCGTGCCTATCTGCTTAAAGGGGAGACAGGAGAACAGGGCGGGGCGGGGAGACTTCACCACAGACTCCTTCGTGGCACCTCAAGTTTGAAGTGTGTGACTATAGTAACAGTTGTCAAAAATTGCACTAAATTTCAAAATGAGGAAAAAATTGCTGTTCAAGGAGCTCTTTAAGAATACAGTGGAAGGAACGTGAACAAAGGAGCAAGGCCCGCCCCCGCCCCCGGACACCGCGCTTCCCAAGAAGGCGCTCACCCAGGCCGGCGTAGGTTCTCCGTTTGCTCAGGCTGGCGGATTTCACCAGGAACATGCAGGACTGGTGCGTCATCCAGGAGCAGAAAGCCAAGAGCAGGGCCCCCAGGACGATGCCACACTGAGGGATGAAAGAAAAAGAGACACTGACGAAGTAAAACAGCCCCACCGTCTGTCTGTACGTCACACATTGGCCCGTCCGTGGCTTCCAAGGGCCCCTCCACTCCTCTGCCCCCCCACCCCCGCACCAGAAGGGACCATTTCCCGGATGTGGGGGCCACTCGCTTTGTCCAGGGACACTGATCTGTGGGTGATCCTGAGAGCACCAAGGACTGTCTCCTCCCCCACCCCTCCAAGAGCCTTAATGAATAAGTGGTGTCTCCCTCGCGCTCTGCACACCCCCTAAAGTGTACCACTTTCTAGCCACTTGGATCAACAGCTAGGAGCGGTAAACACATTCTGGAAGGAAGAGATTAAAAATGACATTTACGCCTTTCTTGTAAGTTAAACAGACACTCACCATCTGACCCAGCAATTGCATTCCTAGGTATTTACTCAAGAGAAATGAAAACACGTGTTCATGCAAAAACCTGAATGCCGATGTTTATAGCAGGTTTATCTGTCATCCAAAAACTGAAGAAACAACCCAAATGTCCTACTAGCATCCGCGAGAGCTGAACGTATGCACATCCTACGACACAGCTCTTTACTCAAAGGTAGAAATACCTGACAGCCGCAGACCCAGACTCTGAGCCTGCGCATGCGCGTGCACAGAGCCCCAAACAGGAAACGCCGCTGCGCCCTGCAAAGTGGGGGGATGAACAAACCGTGTACACCCATACAGTGGACCACTGGCCGACGTGAAAACGAACACACGATGTGACTCCAGTCACATGAAGTTAAGCGGACGCCAAGGTCTGGGTGCCAGCGGGGGTCCTTTGGGAGGGAGCCAGCAACCGCAGTGGTCCCGGCAAGGCTGCGCTCCTTAATTTGGGAACTAGTTACCTGCTTGTTCACTTTATGAAAAATCGTCAAGAGCCCCCCCAAAACGTGTGCACTTTTCTGCGTGCACATTATCCTTCAATGAGATGTTAATGTTTCAGAAAGCACCAAAATTACTAAAACGAAACAAAAAACCCAAAACCAAAACTCTTTTTAAACGACATGGCTGCCAGACACTGCGATGGCACATCCCCGACTTGCCCGCTTGCCTCCCACTCTGTTCTTGCCAGAGGCTTCTCCCAGAGGAGGCGCCAAGGCCACCAGGCACGGCCGTCCTAATTCTGCCAGGCCCTGGGGACAGGTGAACGCCTCCCGCTCCCAGCCTGCGGACGGGCCTCCGCCACTAAGCCACAGGCTCTTCCTGAGCAAGTCAATCTGGCCCACGTCTAACGCTCTGGCAGGAGCCTCGTGCCTGCCACCCAGAAGACACTCGAAGTCTGTGGATGGCCCAATCTCCTGGCCCCACGCCGTATTTCCCAGGCGTCTCCACAGAGCCCTGCCACGGTGGCACTTCCCACACAGGCATCAAGGCTGGCACCACGGGACTTGCAGATATGCACCGCCAGCCAACTATACGACCCAGGACACAATTCTGTGCTAAGGGGACACAGTGCTTGAAAACACCCAGAGCCCACCACCCACCCTGGGATTTACATTACCCAAATACAGACATTGCCCTGGGGGGCACGACGCCACCAGCTCACCCTCCCAAGACTGCCTGCGGAGCCTCCACCCTCCTCCCAACGTGCTCGCCAGCCAAGCCAGAGCAGCGACTCGCACGGGAACCCTAAACAGTCTCACCCAGACCGGGTAAAGCACTCCAGGTGAGGGATCAAAAACCCTGGATTAAAAAAAAAAAAGTTTTTTGCTATTTTTATCCAAAAGACCCTAAATATGAAAAACATAAAGTGTCTGTTGATCTAAAATTAAACTACTGGTGCCCATTTTCAGTTCCAAAATGTCCATCTTATTTTCTTCTTTCTACCTATTTGGTTTCATCACACAAGACTGGTCTTGGCGGACTTGACCTTCCCCTCACATCCAACTCTTCATTTTAGGGAATCTTACCCCATTTGAAGAGTCCACCAACCTCCCTCTTCTGGAGAACCAAATGCCTGTTTATGTGTGGACCGTTTAAACAGAAGCCAGATGAATCCCCACCTCAGAGCAGTGGCTGTCTTTCGCAAGGCATTTAATGTTGGCACCATACCGATTAACATTTCGGATTTTTTCAACTGAGGTGACATTCACCTATGGCGAAACGCACAGATCCAAAGCGTACAACCTGACACCTTTTGCAATCACCTTGCAACCCACGCCCCAGCCCAGTTCCAGGGCCCGTGGGACTTGAGGGCTGTGCTCCGGAATGCAAGAGTCGCAGGCTCAGAGCTTTAAAACCACCGCTAAGGTGACCACGACTCCTCGGGCCGCTGTCCATTTGCGGAAGGCCGTCCTGCGCGGCTGCCCTCACAGCTTCGGCTGCAGCCAGTCGTCCACCGCGCGGAACCGGCCGCCGGTGCGGGGCGAGCCTCCCGCCCCCGGGCTCCTCCCGCAGACCTCGGGCGGCGCTCCGCTTCCGCCGGCGGGGAGGGCAGAGGGCCGGGGGCGGGGTGAGCCCAGGGCGGCGGGCGCGGCGACGTGCGCCCGCCGGACTCACCTGCTTGAAGCAGAAGGGCATGGTGAGGACGCTGACCCCGACGATGCTGTTCACTACGTTCATGATCAGCCCCCAGTTGGAGGCGGCGGCCGCGGTCATGGCGCGCGGTCTGGAGCCCGGGGGCCCGGGTGCGAGGCGCCGGGACGACGGCGGGCGCGAGGCCCTGAGGGGGACGGGGGGGCTGCCTGGAGGAGGCGGCCTTGCGGGAAGGCGGCGGGGACTGTCAACCTCCGGACCCCGCCAGACCCCGCGGCCGCCTCATGGCATCGTCGCCCGCTCACTCCCGCCGGCCGCCTCTGCGTCCCCGCGCCCAGACCCGGAAGAGCCGCCGGCGCCAACTAGGCACACCTCAGCCCGACACCGCTGCCGCCCCGGGGCGCACACTTCCGCCTGCCGCGGGCTCCCCTGCCCGGAAGTGACGGCGCGGGGGCGGGCCCTGAGGGAAGGGGCGGGGCCCGGTAGGCCAGGATTGGGCGGGGCCTGGCATAAAACTGCGGGGCTCTGTGGGCGGAGCTAGGCGATCGGGAACCAATGAGAGGCAAGGTCGGGTCTGTGAGCGGGGCTGCGGACGCGGCCGGCGGCGGTGCACCTGTACGGTTCGCTGCGGCGGTCCTCCCGCGGAGCTGGGCGCCCGAGCGCCGCTTAACCCGGGCTGGAGGGCTGGGGACCCGCCCCGCAGAGCCCCCATTCTGAAGGGCAGTGGAGAGCAGAAGAAAAGGGCTGCGCCGAGCCTTCCGGGGAGGAGCAGGGTTTCGAGGATTTATTTAACAATTACACCTAGGACAGTTTCGGAGGCTGAGCTTGGTGCCCTGGGCGCGGGGGCGGTGGCCTTAACTGTCGGAGCCAACCCCTTAACCTGTTCGGTGGAGTTAGCACCTACATTTTACGAATGAGAAGCTGAGGCACGGAGAGGTTTGGTGACTCAGCTAAGGTCACAAAGCTCTTAAGAGGGGGCGTGGGGACCTGCTCCCTCGGCTGGCGCCCTTCAGAACTGCACTGGAGCAGCGTGAGAAGAGAATCTAACATTCCAATATTAAAAGCGTAGAGGAAATACCATGCGGGAACAGGAGAGATACAGACTCGTAGATTTCCAGAGAAATCTAGGAAAGGCCTCAAGAAGGAGGTGGCTTCTCGGCTAGGCCTTTAGGGCCAAATGGGAATGGAGGATGAAGAGGGCTTTGGGGAGGGGAGAGAACAGAGAACGGCCTTGATACAACTGTGAATTCCTGACACCTGACAGATGCTCACTATGTGTAGAGACAGAAGGGCTGGGAAAGGCCTTCTCAGGAAGAAGCTTCCTACATATGGTAGTGTGCACGGGGAAAATCAAAGGCTGCTGGGAGAGGATGGGGACTATGTTTGTAGGTACACGGAGGACCTCACCTCGTGGAGAAGAGACTGATTCCTCAGCTTCCAGAACTAGAGCCACTAGATAAGGCTCTGTCCCACCCCCAGGTATGAGGGGAATAAGTAAATGCAGGGTAAAGAGTAAGTAAATTCAAAACCAAAATAATAAATGCCATTTATTCATTCCATATAAATCAAGCGTGTATTCTATAACCTGCTTTTTATTAATTGTGTAGTTTTTATGAAATAGCCTTGCAAGGCAGGATATGTGTAACTTAAACATATGTTTTAACAAAGAAAACTACTCACAAACCCACCATTCAGCTTTAAGACAATATTAGCAGAAACTTCGATATTCCCTTTGTTTCCTCCACAGTTTCACCTTCATTCTCTCTCCACAGCCATCCTGGGATCGTCGCTGTCCAGACTATCAATTCAGTACTTGTCTTTAAAGGTTTACCACATACAGATGTATCCCTAAACAATTATGGGGAAGATTACTATTTGTCTCTTAATATTTATTCCATCTTCCAAATTTTGCCAACACATGTGGCTGTCTAGAATAAAGAATACACTTCCGAGGCTCCCTAGCAGCTAGGGGTGGTCCTGTGATGAAGTTCTGACCAACGAGGAGTGAGTAGAAATGACAGTACAACTTCTAGGTAGATCTTTAAAGGGGAGGTGTTCTGTCCCTTCCTCCTTCCTTTATCCTGATGCTAAGAACCTAGAGGTGATGGTGGGGAGCCATCTTGGCCCATGTGGACCATGGCAGAAGTGGAGCGGCAGCTAGGAGGAGCCTGGATCCCTGGACAGCATGATGGATCAGAGCTGCCATCACAGCCCCTGACCACTTCCTTCGGTCTGCTCCATGAGGAGTTGACAAACCATCTCGTTAAGCCACTATTATTGGACTGTTTAATGAAGCCAAAGCTCTAGCCTAATTAATTCAGTAGCATATTGGGGTAGAGCGCTTTGCAGTTTTGACTTTTATACTAATGGATTTATATGTATAAATTCTTCCACAACTACCTTTTCCTCAACTTTGTTTGCAAGATTCACCATGATTTTGCAGGTACTCTGAGTCATTCATTCTCACTGTTCTATGGAAATCAGTTGTTTGAAAAGCCCAGGATGTTTGTATGTATCCATTCTCCTGCTGAGAGCACCTGAGTCACTTCCGATTGCCTGCCACTATAAACAGTGACGCAGGGACATTGTGCTACTTGTCTCCTTAATATGCTGGAGTTTCTCTAGGGTAAATACCTAGAAGTAGAATCGCAGGTTCAAGCCTGTGGATACCTTTGATTTTCCTAGCTATTGCCAGATTGCTCTTAAAGTAGTTATAAGAGTTTTTGCTGTTTTACATCAGAGGCTGGTAAAGTTTTTCTGTAAAGAGTCCGATAGCAAATATTTTCTGCTTTGCAAGCCATAAGAGTCTCTGTCACAACTATTCAATTCTGCCTTTGTAGCGCGAAAGCAGCCCTAGAGGATACATAAACAAATAAGCATGTCGGCATTCCTATAAAACTTTATTTACAAGAGCATCCGCTGGCCCATTTTGGCCCGAGGGCCACGTGCCGTGGACCCCTGCCCTATACTGTCCTCAACACTTGGTATCATCAATTTGGCCAATCCAAGAACTAAAATGGAATCTCATTGTGGCTTTAATTTGTTCTCCCTGATGACAAGTGCGGTTAATCATCTGCTCCTATTTTCATTGTCCATTCCTATTTCTTCTGTGAAATGCTTGTTCATTCTTGCCCGTTTTTCTAATTAGCTGTTTGTTCTTAGGAATTTTGAGGAGTCCTTTCTACATGCTTGATAACCAACCTTGTGTCCCTTCGTTTGTGTTTGTCTGATGTCTCCTCATTGTATTAGTTTTTCATTCTGTCCTAACAAATCACCACGAAGTTAGCAGCTTAACCAACACAAATCCATTATCTTGCAGTTGACGGCATGCAGTTCCTTTGGGCGGTAGGACCAAGGCCCCTATCTGCTTGCCAGCTGTAAATTGAGGGCCATTTCTAGCTTCTAGAGGCTGCCTGTTCCCTGGCTCATGGCCCCCTTTCCCCAACTGCAAAGCCAGTGATGGGGGCAGAGCGTCAACTCCTCCTGACATCAAATCTCCTCCACCCAGCTGGGAAAAGTTTTCCAGTTTTAAGGGTTCATGTGATTAGATGGAGCCCATCAGGATAATCCAGGATAATCTCCCCATCTCAAGGTCTGTAACTTTAATCACATCTGCAAAGTCCCTTTTGCCAAGTAAGGTAACATGTTCACAGGTTCCAGAGATTACAGGGGGCATGTCTTGGTGGGACATCATCCTGCCTACCACACTCGTGATGGCTTCCAAGTTATGTTTCTTTAGCAGAAATTTTACAGAAGGGAAGCCAAGTTTTCTTTGAATCCTGTCAGGTGCTGCTTGATTTTGGTTTGTCCCATTACCGGTGACGTTCTCTTCGTCACTTGAGTAGATAGGCTTCTCCCTCATAAAGTTACCTCTTTCTCCTTCGTGATGAGTGTATGGTTTGTGGGGACGTACTTTGAAGCTAAATATCCCAGTCCTTATCAACTTTCGATGTATTAATTTATATCAGTGTGGACTCATGATTTCCTATTTTATTCGATGGGCTACAATCCATCACTATCACTATTTATTTTGATGCTCGAATTGTCCCAGATTTGGACCACGAGAGCCACTTCGGTCGGCTCCTGTGTCCTTCGACACGTCCCGTTCGTCCCTGAGCACGTCCTTGCTTTCTCGATCCACAGGATGCTCCCGGCTCATCTTGTAGTCTTCCTGGAATCAGTCATTTCTCCCAGGAGCTTCAGCTCCTTCTGGTGGAGAATGGTAATAAAGACCGATGGTGAGCACACAGCCGTTCGGGTGCCGCTGCTCCTGGGTCCCGCAAGGGACAGAGCCGAAACACATGTGCATGCGCGCACACTCACATCTGGGTGTCTTCCTGCATATATTGAAAGCTATGACTCCAAACCAATACCCCCAAATCCTCCTGGAGGCCCGGGGCCAGCATTCATCCTGGTGACCCCCTCCGTACCTGTAACCTCCTGGCTCATGCTCTCCCACCTCACTCAGGCTCCAATTGCTGCCCCGGGCTGTCCCCACCCCACCTAGACATCCTCCCCACCCACTTTCGTTCTGAATGGCCCCCCATTCCTAGTCCCCTCGCCTTGACCCCCCATCTTAAAGTTTTAGGACTGAAGTGTAAGGCAGGAAAAGAAGGAGACAGAAAAAGGAAGAGCCTTGGCCATTTTCGACCCTGCACCCCTCCATACTCACTTCCCACACCTGAGCTCAATCACCAGAGCCGACGGGACACCACTGTCCCATGGGAACCGGCTGTGTCTCCTGAAGCACAAAGGCTGTGTGGCCCCGGGCACATTAATGAACCTCTCTGAGCCTGCTCCGGGGCACCCACCACTGAAGTGGCAGCTCTCAGGGCAGCAGCTTTCCATCAGGACCCTGGAGGTGACAGCCGCGGGCACTGTTTGAGAAGGAGGGGGCTGGGGGCTGGGGGCTGGGGTCCTGACTCTTGTGCTGGCCACTGCTGTCTTCAAAAAAGGGGGCGTGATACCCACCTGTGGTGAGGTGAAGGATCCTGTTCTCCCATGCAGGGCGGGGCGGGGTGCCGTTCGGGGGGGGGGGGGGGGAGGGATGAGTGCCCTCCCCCCTTGCCCTCCCTCTCCTCCCACCTCAGTCCTCACCAAAGAAACACAGGGACCCAGCCTGGGCTAAACCCACGCGGGAGCAGGGGCTGCTTCCAGGAGCGGCTGGGGAGGCGACCTGGGCTCCAGAAGAGTCAGCCGTGCAGCCGGCCCAGCCTGAGCACCTGGGCACCGGATCCGCCTCCTGTCTGCAGGTGGAGAACCGAGCCAGCGCCTCACCTGCGCTTGGCTGTGAGCTCGAATGTGAAGTCCCAGTGAGGCCTGCTCCCGCCTCTCCCTAAGAGCACCCTTTCGGGGCCAATCCCCTGACTTTTCAACAGTATCTCCAACTTCCAAACTGAAGGCATGATGGGAAGCTAAGATGGCCCCTCATAAGTGGGTGTCAGGAACCCCGCGGGCCTGGAAGCCAGGGCTCTTGTCACCCAGATAGGCAGGGGTTAAATATCTTCCAGCAGCATCTGAGTTGTCTGGAAACTTGAGTTCCCCTCCCCCCTCTGCTGGGTTCTCCCGCTTCAGACATTCTGGTCTGAGCAGAGCCTGAGGCTGCCCCAGACCCCGGGAGGAGACTGGCAGCCGCCCTGACCCCGTCCTGCCTCCCTGTCCTCTCCTCCCCCTGCTTGTACAACCCACAGTCGTAAAACTGACAGCGGGTCCACAGGCAGGGGTGGGTCTCATTCAGCATCTGCTGGGCGGGACGCCATCGACCACTCGGGCAGCCAGGCTGCTGAGAGCCCCATGGAACGTCGCCCGTGCAGGGAGTCCCAGGCCTGCAAACCACCCGCCACACTCACACACACTTGTCCCTGGCCCTGGTTTTCTTAACAGGGTGTGAGAAGCAAAGGGACTCCAATCCGGGCCCCTCCCAGCAGCCCTGGTGTTTTCTGAAGCCATCGCTGGGTTCATTTCATCGGCCCTTCAAGGGAGGGGGAGGGGAGGACCCGAAGCGAGAGATACCTGGCCAGCCCCGTGTGGCAGGAAGGAAGGTCACACCCCACCTTCTCTGTCACAGCTGCCTGCCAGGTTGGAGATTCTGGGAGCCTGCCCAGGGGTGGGGAGCTGAGCTGGTACTCAGCGGGGAGCAAGGAGCCTATGGGCTGCCCATGGCCCTTGCTGAGTGGGCCTAGCCTGGGGAGTCCCTCCTTGAGCCCCCAAAGCAGCCGCCCAAGGAGTTTTCCCAGAGCTCAGGCTGTTGCTGACCACCGCAGGCTCAGGAAAGCAGAGGAAGGCTGGTGGCCAGGGCCCAGGGGGGAGGAGGTCAGAAGGGCCTCCAGCGGGCTCCTGGGCGGGTGCCTGACACCTGTCACCCATGCCTCCGGAGGCCTTTGGCTGGAGCAGGGCAGACATGAGACCCTCCACCGGAAAAAGCTCAGACGGACCACCCAGGCCCCAATCCCTGGGGACTGTAAAGGTGAGACCTCCGGGGATGGGCAGGCCCCGTCCACACTAGAGGCCAAGCCGGCTGAGCAGTCCTGACAGAGACTCGTGGACAGCTGGAGGAACCAGGCACCCCACCCCGGTGGCCCAGGGGGCACCCAGGAGGCCTGCCAAGCCCACCCCCGCCCTTTCCCAGAAAGCGGGAAGAGAGTGGGGTGCTGGGGGGCTCCCACATCTCCTCCCAGACAGCAGCCTGGCCACATGTCCTCCCTCGCCCTCCCCTGGTGCCTCTCTGGGGAGACCACCCCAGGATGCTTGGGGGGGCGAGGGGTCTCTCCTACAGGGAATTCAGGAACGGACATTAGCAGAGCCCCTGGTGCCCCGACACCCCAGGACCCCACACCCACTGATCGGGGTCTGCGACTTTCCGAGTCTCGGCCGCTGCTGCTGCCACAGTGCCACGGTCACCATCCCTTGCCGTGGGCTGCGTGGAGGGCTGCACCCGCCACCTTCACCGGTGCAGTCCTGCCCCCAGGACCGCAGGCTGCGACCGCATCACGAAGCAGGGCCACCAAGATGCGACTGGTCAGGACGAGGGCATTCCGGAGCAGGTGGTCCTAATCCAGTCCTTGCGAAAAGGGGGCACAGGCCCAGCTCAGGGGGAAGGCCTGGAGGACGGAGGCAGAGGTGGGGGGTGCTCCCGCCAGCCCGCGGACGCCCAGGATTGCAGGGAGCCCCAGAAGCTGGGAGACGGACGAGGAAGGCTCCCCCTCAGCGGGAACCAGCCCCGCCGACACCCCCGTCCCAGACCTCCGGCCTCCTGAACCAGGAGAGATCACGTTTCCAGTCCTCGCAGCCCAGCCTGTGGCCCTTCCTTCCGCAGCCCAGGACACTGACGTGCCAGGCACCCGGATGCTCCCGGGTGTCAGGCCACGCCGCTGTCACACGCACACGCATGCTCCTCGGTCCTGCCAGGGCCTCCCCCGCTCCCCTGACATGGCCATGGTCCCCCTGCCCTGCCTTGACCCCCGTCTCCCCCGCTGCTCCCGGCCACCGCTCGCTGCCCAGGCCACCTGCACCCAGCCAGGGGCCGGGGTCACGGCGCCAGCCGATGGGCAGCGCTGGCCCTAGAGACCCACAGGGATTTGGCCCATGAAGGTGCCCAGAGGAGCCCACCAAACTCCCGCGGGTGCCGGCAGGTGGAGAAGGTGGGAAGCCTGCCAGGGACCCCCCCCCCCGACCAGTCGTGGTGACGTTCTCCCCACCAAGCGCCCTGCCCTGGCCGCCTCAGGTCTGCTGAGCACACAGCAGCCACACGTCACATGTCTCGGCTTCTGCTCATACGTGTCCCACCCGGAGCAGAGCCCGGGCCCTGCCGGGCCCCGCGCCATCGACCCTGTCGCCCACACAAACACACTTGCTCCACACAGGCCACAGTCCCTCCCAGGCCTTCCCCACTGGCTGTCCCCTGTGCCTGGGGCACATCTGCAGACATTCCTGGGGGGTCGTTCCCCTCCTTTACACCTCTGTCCCCCCCCCACCCGGAGAGCCCGGAGGCCAGCCTGCCCACCCTCCTGAAAATGGCAGGACCTCCCTCCCAGTCCCCACCCCCACCCTGCGTTCTCCTGAAGCACTTCCTGCCTTCCGGCACACCCCTTGGGGATTTGGCCTTCTCGCCCACCAAAGGCAAGCTCTGTAGCAGCTGCTGAGGAAGGAAGGAGCTTTAGACCCCAAAAACAGAGTCCTCAGCCCCGGGCCACACAGCACCCGCGGCACAAACTGCTGGTGTTGGATCCACAGTTGTTTTGTGTCTCCCAATAGCAACCCCTGACTGTCACCCTTTCCACTTCACAGATGGGGAAACTGAGGCTCAGAGAGCCAAAGACTCAAGGCCATGCAACTCCCAAGTGGATGCAGAGGATCATAGCTCCAAAGCCTTATGCACCTCCGGGCCACTCGCCTCTGTCCCCGGAGCTGGCTGAAGAGGGCAGTGTCTTCCTGCTGACGGTGGGGTCCAGCACGGTGCTGGAGGGACTGGCCCCGGGGCCACTTTAGGGGAAAGAGGGCGTAATCAACATGATTACAGACCTGACTCTAGGCTGGCCTGCACACACGCTTTGGAGACTCCGTGTGACCCTCTGTAGACCCGGTCTCCACCAAGGCCTCCCCGCTCCCTGCCTGTGTGGACAGCCCTCGGCCGGGCCCCGGCCGGCAGCCCATACCCAGGCCCGGCAGGGAAGGGCTCGGTTAGGCCAGGATAAGCTGGAGGAACAGTGTGACCTTTGCGATGTCCCCAGCCCAGACAAAAGCTGCAGATTAGAATCTTGGCCACCAAGAGGAAACTGCCCCTGAATCTCATTATCGTCTTATAATTAGAGGGGCGACTGAGAATTCAAAGAGACAAAAAACCTGCTTTCACCTACATTTTTTTCCCTTTTCTAAAAATTCCAGACACGGTGGGGGAGAGCTGCCCGGACACATAGGTGCCGAGTCGCACGTCCGGGCACAGGGTCCGGGCACCCTCCCCACCGCCTAGGCACAGGTGGGCTCCCCACCGCGGGAGCCTGGGGGAGTCCGCGGGTGGTCTCCCTGCCTCTCAGGGCTGGAGGCAGGTCTGGGGCACATTCTCTGTCTGGCTTCATTCTCCTGACACGCCAAGCAGGACAAGAGCTGGCACCTGTCCCCAGTGGCACCCAACCCCTAGCCATCAGGACCCATGGCTTCTCCAGCCTCCTCTGGGCCTCAGTTTTCTCTCTAAGCCTGGACACCAGGCCTAGGACAGACAGGCAGTCCCATGGCCACCTTCTATCCAGCTCAGCCTGGCAGTTTGGGGGTGAAGCTGGGGCCGAGACCTCAGCACATACAGCCCACCCTGCTCCCCGCCCCACGGACCCTCTGCAGAGCACGCCTCACCCTCGCTCCCCAAGCTGGCCAGGGTGAGACATCCCAAAGGCTTCGAGAGTGAGCAGAACTGGCCGCTTCACCCTGCAGGAGGGCCCTGACTGGGGCACAGGGGTGCGGAAGGGCCTGGGGGTCCCCGCCTGCCTTCCTCTGCAGCCCGTCAGCAGGCCCCAGCAGCAGGAGGCCTCCCCAGGACAGGCTCGCCCCCAGGGGCCACAGCTCACGGTGCACAAGTGTCATTTTTCTCCCCTAAGAGGTGGGACCCAGACAGAGCTTGTCCAGACACCACAAAGCCTGTGGGCCCTGCCCAGGCTCCAGGGAAGGCTGTGACCCACAGGGCGAGGCGTGACCCCGGAAGGGCAGCTGGTCCCGCCTGGCGTGGGAGTCCCTGTCTGGGGAACTCTCTCTCGCCCTCACCATCGGAACACAGGAGCCCCTCCAGCAGACCCCCAAATACTGATTTCTCTGTGCCAGGTTTGGGGACAGGGCTACAGGGTGGGGGCGGTGAGAAAAACACAGCTGAGAGTCCCAGGACACAGCTGGGCCGTATCCAGGCTCCCCATCCAGCAGCTGCAGCCCACAGGCTCCCTGCACCCCGGGCTGCCCAGCAGGGCGGCAGGATGGTGGGCCTGGGGGAGGTATGCAGGAATGCGACAGGCCCAGGCTGCACAGAGCTTCTGGGAGATCCCCCAGCTGTGCGAGGCTGGCAGATGGAGCCGGGATAATTAGAGCCAGCAGAGCCGAGGGGTGCTGGAGACTGGGGCGCAGATGGGTTAGGAGGCAGCCCCTCCCTGGGGACCCAGGCCCCTCTGCTCCTGGGTGGAGGGCTGGAGCCGGGCCTGGGGGTGGGCGGCCTGTGTGGAGCAGGTCTCAGGCAAGCAGGCTGCAGGAGGCGGGGGCCGGACCCCAACTGCGAGGAATCCCCAGGCCCCTCACATGGTGGGGAACAGCGTCTGCCTCTGACAGGCACTGGAGGACCCCACAGACGTGAGGACAGCTGCAGTCCTCATCTCTCCATCAGAGGAGCTGGGCCGCGGGCACCACAGGCTCCACGGGGGTTCATGTTGTCCCCCCCACTTCCAGCCAGAAGGCTGGACAACCTGAGGTCTTCACCTGACCCTCAGTTTCCTCACCTGAATGCATAGCATTAACCATACTCCTTCCCGCAGCAGCAGCAGGAAATTAAGAGGCCTACCAAGGGCCCGGCACATGGCAGGTGTTTAATCAACGAGGACTCCCCACCGCTGCCAGCACCACCCACCCCTTCCTCCAAAAGTGGCCGCCTTGGACCCCGCCACCACCTCTGCAGGCGCAAGGCTGGCCTCCAGCAGCTGGACCCTGGGGAGGCGGAGGGCGGCCCGCAGCAGCTGCCGTGTCGGGTGCTGCAGAGGCAGGTGAGGCAGTGGATGTGTGCGGGCCGTGAGTGTCGTCTCTGCCAGCCGGCGGCATTGTCGCGGTTTGGGTGCCCGGACAAGCACGGACGAAGCTTTTGGGCAGTGTGGGAAAGCTCGTGGGGTTCCAGGCCCCGAGCCCGGAAACCCACGGCATGGCCAGGGCCACCAGGGGCTGGGGCTGCTGACAAGGGCCCCCCGGACGTGGATTCCTGGCCCGGGCTCCTCCAGCTGTCCCCACCGTCCTGGCGTGGAGGGGAGGGGGCTCCCAGGCGCCCGCTGCCTGCACCTGACCCGCCACCGCGCTGCTCGCAGGCGGCACACCCACCCAGCCCACCTCTTCTTGGCAGGATTTTGCTACATGGTCGGATGCAGCTCAGGGGGCCAGAGAGCGTCGGGAGGGAGGGAGGCCCGGGGCTGGGGGTGGGGCGGCGGGGCTCCTGGCGGACCAAGGAAAGTCCCCGGGAGTCAGGTGTTGGGGCGCCTAACCTGGTCGGTGACCCTGCCCGTCCTATCAGATCCCCCGCCCTGGAGGAGCAGCCATAGCCCCCTGAAACACAGGCCGTCAGGCCTCCCCCCACCCCGCACGGCCTGAGGGAGGCTGGTCACAGCAGCTCTGCAGCTCCCGCCCCAGCTCTGTTCTCCCGCCTCCTGCAGCCGCCCACCTCAAAGAAACCAGGCCCTTCCTCCCGACCCATCCCAAAGCGCCAGAGTCTCCTCCTCCTGGAAGCCTCCCTGCATCTCTCCTTCCCCCAACAGGGTTGCACGTGCCCTGCTCATGTGCCCCCAGAGCCCCCTGGATTCACTTGTCTCGCCCCCCAGATTGGGCCTTGTGTACTGCTGTGGCCTCAGTGTCTAGTACCAGGTCTGGAATCTTGTCTGTGCACTCCACAGGAAGGTGAGTGGGCGGAGGGGTAGATAGAGAAAGGGCGGAGAAGTGGATGAACAGACAGACAGGTGGTGGGTGGGTGGATGACTGGGTGGACACATAGGTGGGTGGGTGGTACGTGATGGGTGGTGGGTGGATGGGTGGATAGGTGGGCAGGTGGATGGAGGGGGGTTGGTGGATAGGTGGGTGGGTGGTGCATGGTGGTGGTGGGGGTGGGTGGTGGGTGGGCAGGTGGATGGAGCGGGGTGGGTGGATAGGTGGGTGGGTGGGCAGGTGGATGGAGCGGGGTGGGTGGATGGGTTGGTGGACGGGCATGTAGGGGAGTGAATGTGCAGGTGGACGGACGAATGGTAGATAACTGGCTGGGGTGGTAGGTATGACCTGGACCACCGTCCCCTCTGGGTAGAACCTCTAGTCCCCACCCTGTTCGTGTCATCTTGGTGGGTCTGATACAAGCCAAGTCAGTTTCTGGTGACAGGAAGCCTCCTCTCTTGCCATCACACAGAATAAGGCTGGAAGGGTAATGAGATCTCTGTGGGTGGCCGGGAACAGGGGCTCCTGGGGAGGTGAGAAGCGGGGAAAGCATTACCCACCTGGCACAGCCTGGCCAGGACGCCTGGGCAGCCACACCGCAAGGACTCCCTCTGTCCCTTCACCTTGTGACTCAGTCAGCAGTCAACACCCAGAGCCAGGGAGAGTCTGCTGGCCGAGGTCTGGGTTGCACACGCGCCCTGGCTGCCAGCGAGGCTGAGCCCAGGACTTCCAGGAGGGGCAGAGACCACCAGCTGCGGGGTCCTCCCTCAGCCAAGAATCCTGCGTGGCCCGGGCCAGGCTCCAGCAGAGAGCCCGGTGCTCGGGAGCGGGGTCTGCTGGGAGGCAAGCTGCCGTGAGAGACCCCAGCATGCCGATTTGCACCTCCCTACCTAGCGGGGCCCCTGGTGGCCGGCGCCAGGCCCCACCGTCCTGGAACCACCCACGGCACCGGCGGCAAGGGACTCCAAGCACTCGCTTGCTTGCCCACGAGTCGAGTGGTCAGTACATCCCGGGATCTCGGGCGACTGGACGCTGGTGGCGATGGGCTGAGGGTGGTGTCCAGCCTGTTGGTTGGCAGTAGTGTCACCTCGGCTAGCACCCCACGTACGTGACAAAACCTCGCAGAACCCAAGGGGGATGCAGAGGAAGACCACTTGGTCCCAGGCTCCCAGAATTCTTTTTGGGAAGGGTGGGGGTAGCCCCTGGCCGAGGTGGGGGCGGGGTGGGGGCCGTATGAAGCTGAGCTGGATGTTCGGTAATTGGGGAGGCTGTCGCTAAGGCTTGCAGTTGTCCCGTGTCCAGGGGACCCATTCGCCCCCCCCTGCCCCCGCCCCAGGAGTTCCCGGAGGGCTCAGCTGCACCATCGGGAAGCGCTCGGTCTGAGAAACAAAATTCAACCTCGAGCAGGGGGTACGTGGCCAGGGTGGCCCCTCGGCCCTTCCCAGGGAAGGTGGGCGCAGTGTCCAAAGGGGGCACTCTCCGAAGGTCAGCTCAGGCCCACGGGGGCGCAGTTACTGGAGGTGGCCAAGGACGGGAGCCCCTGGGGAGGGATGTCCTCCAGCCGGGCCGGACACTCGGCAGAGCTGGCCCCAAGCGGAGCCTCGTGGACAAAGACCAGGTAAGGACATCGATCAGCCGCACGGTCACATTTCCTGCTCTGAAAGGTCCTGTAAAACACGCAAGAAAATTGACCTGTCAAGGGGATAGATGGCAGCGATAGCGGCCGCCAGCCCAGGGCTAGGTCCCCCACCCGTGGGGTCTCACCTGCGCCGGGTGCCCCCGCCTGCCAGGGGCTGGGCTCCTGGGGCCTGGGCCGCCCCGGAGCAGAAGCCAGGCAGGGGGGAGAGGTGACGTGTCTGCCAGGCCTCCTCGGGGGGCCAGCTCCTCAGCCCCACCGCCCGCACCGCCGGACGAGGCCCAGCCGCTGAGCCGTCAGCCTATAAAACGGATGGAGACCAGAGATGGTGTCAGCAGACAGCTAGAGCACCTTTTAAAAATGTAATTTCTTTTTATTTCTGCTCCTCCGGCCCCCTCCTCCCTCCGCACCGTAACCTCCCAGTCCCCCTGCTGCCTTCCTGCAGAGGGGCTGGCGGCGACCTTGGGGCCTAGACCTTGGTGTGGGGCCTCCAAGGACAGCGTCCTCACCATCCTCACCGTGAGGGGCTCTCAGCTGAGCAGGGAAGGGTGCAGCAGGCAGGGCCGGGCGCCGTCTGCCATGTCGACCCTACCACCTGCAACTCCCACCTGCCCAGATGGCCTGGACGCCCCACCCGGGACCCTGCAGCTGCCCGGCCGTAGGGCCGGCTCCTGGGGACAGCAGGGCCTCCAGCCTGGCCTCTGCTCAGTCGGCCCCCCACAGCCCCACCCCTAGCATGCGCTCTGTGGCTCCTGGGGACACCAGGGCTCACCCTGCCTCGGACCCCCCATCTGGCCCCCCGGCCACTGGGCCAGAAGCTTGTGTCCTTTGGGGGGCAGGGCAGGCTGTAATTGATTGAGATTTTGGAAAAGCCAAGGGACATGGCAGAGGGGCCCGGCCTGGGGCACTGCAGCCTCTGCCCGAAGGCGAGAGGCCCTGGCGGAGACGGGCTAGAAAGGGCACGACCGGCCCGTCCTCCAGGAGCCAAGCGCCCACGAGAGCGGGAGGAGTGGAGGAGCCAGTGTGGCCCTCGGCCAGGTGTCGGGCAGGAGGGGCGGCCGCTCAGCGCGGGGCTCAGGGCCCGAGGAGCGAGGCGGTCGTGGGCAGCGGGCCGGGCGGGGCCTCTGGGCGGTGGTTCCCTCCAGGCCCCCGGCAGGCTGACCGCCATGGAGGACCGACTGTGGGGGCAGGGCAGGAAGGGGGTGCAGCCCTGGGAGGTACCAGAGACAGAGACGAAGGCCAGGCAGAGCACGCCGGCCCGTCATGCCCACCTCCCCTGGCGAAGACGTCGTGCTGCCTGGCCCTGGCCAGGTTCTCCCAGTCCCACAGGGAGCAGAGGTGACTTCCTGGGGGCCAGAACTGGCTGAGAGCAGGGGCCCTGGGGAGCCAGTCCTCAGGGCTCGCCCCGAGGGGCTGCAGGGTCTGCCCAGACCAGCACCTGGGAGCGGCGATGCCACAGCGGTCAGTTTTGGGGACAAACGCAGCTCCACCTCCTTCCCGCATCCCTCAGGTGAGACGGGACAGAGGGGCTGAGAACCGGGGACATGGCGCTGAATTCCGGCCTCTCTCTGGGTGCTGGCCCTGGGGCCCGCTGGCCGCCCCGGCACAGCTGGCCCTGGGGAGTCACCCTCAGGTCTGACCCTGAGCGGCCGGTCCCTGCCCTTCTCCTTCATGGAACAATGGTTCTTTGAGCACACGGGCGAGAGGCCACTCGCTGGCAGACAGGCTGGCCGGAGGCCGGTGGCCGGCGTGTGACCCGACAGTGAGCAGGCAGACAACTGACAAAGCACGAGGGAGGTGGGGCCCCTACTCCCCCAGACCACTCGGGGATAGAGGGCAGCTAGGAGGGGCTGGGCTCGGCCCCACCCTTAGGGCTCGGGGGACTGCAGGGCTCCCTAAGGGTCGGAGGGCCAGGGAGCCCCTGCGTCGTGGTGTGATACGCAAGCCAGGCTGGGCGTGTTGGTGCAGGGCTGGGCTGCGGGGGGCGGGGGGCTCTTACAACATCGCAGTGCCCTCCCTGCAGCTCCCTCCCAGCACCCGAGCAGCCCATCACCCCCCGGTCTCCCAGGCTGAGGCCTCTGGACCCCAGAACTGCCCAGCTCTCTGCCCGCTCAGCCCCCAGGGGCCTTTCCAAAACCGCCCCCCACTTGAGGCTGCCCCCGACCTGCGGGTCCCTCTCCCCATCTCCCGGCTCTTGCACCTACTCTCCCACCAGGGATTCTGTCCCCTGCTGCCGAAGCCCTAAGTGGGGGTGACGACGCATTCCCAAGCAGCACCCCACACGCCTGCGTGCACCCTTCTGGGGCCAGGGGCACCCACTGCCCAGCCTCAGGCTCCTGGGAGCGTGGGGGGCAGGCAGTGGGGGTTGCGATGGATCCTGCTCTCACAGGCGCACACACACACACATGCATATACATATGTACACACCCACTCGCACACACACACATGCATGTACGCGCGTGCACATCCACACACACACACGCGCGTGCACGCACATGGTCCCTTCCCGCTCCTGGTGTCTATGCACCAGGCTCTCCAGCTGGAGCTAAGGGCTGGGGTGGGGGGCTGGTTCTTCAGCTGCATCTGCACAGCAGGTTTGGGGTGCTTGTGGGGTAACAGCAGCTGTGAGGGGCTAGTGTTCGCACAAGGACCCCACAGCGCCGTCACCCGCTGGGTGGCCCTGTAGCAGGCAGCCTCTCTCCGGTCAGAGGGGACCCCTCTCTGCCTTCGCATCCTTCTCCCCCTCCCTCATTTCCGCTCCCCCCATGGCCCCCGGGAGCCTGTGAGCCCGTCTCTCCAGCCTGCCCACCTGATCCTCTCAGCCTGTTCGGAGCAGACCCCCCTGCTGCCTGGCCGTGGTGAGCCAAATGGCAGAGGAGGCAAATTCTTTGTTGTTTGTTTGTGCTGTGGTTTAACCCCTCACGGTGCCAGTGCTGGAGGGGACCCAGCCATGCCTGAGTCACCCCAGCCCCACTGCTCGCCCCGAATCTCCATCCGTCCGTCTGTCCACAGCTGGCTGGTTTTATCTTCTCTGGCCAGCGACCTGGCCCAGTGGCGCTGGCCGTTCTGCCCAGCAACGCCCCCTGTGACCACCCCTGGGCATCCCAGCCCTTCCTCCCTTCACCTTCCCCTGGGGTTCCTGACATTCAGGGCTGGCTCCCGGTGGCCCAGGCGCAGACGTATTAAGTAGGGCAGGCTTCAGCTCCCCGGGGCCCAGCTGACAGAAAAGCAGGTTACAGCCACGGAGCCTCAGGGCTGGCGGGTTCTTACGAGCCGGCAGGAAAGGCGGGTGGCCGCTCCGGCAGGGTACACAGGGCTTCCGGGGCCTGCCCAGCCCCCCCGGGCACACTGAGAGGCCGCCAGGGTGAACAGCTGCCCTGTGCGCTCTGGGACCCTCTTGTCCAGGGACCCTGCACCCGCCGAGGGGCGAAGGGGAGGCGCCAACATATCCTTTTATCCCAAAAGTTAAGTTTTCTGATTCTAACAAGACAAATGAAAACCTCAGGAAGCCAGCGAGGTTAGGTGCCTGCCTGTGGTTGGCACAGGCAGAGTCACCTGAGGGGGTGCAGAACACTGAACCAGCGTGGCCCGGGGCGGGCACAGGGCCTTTGAGGCCGGGGGACCACAAGGCCAGGCGGTTGCCTGGCTGCTCCTGGTCCAGCCACATGGGGGAGCCGTGGTCGCTGGAGCTCGCCCTCCCCAGACTTGACGGCCAGGGTCCCCCTGGACTGCAGGCCCCCAGAGAAGCCGGGCAGGACCGGAGGCTCCCTCTTCCCAAACACACCTCTCTCTCCTGCAAAATAATTTAATGCATCTTAATGGCTTGAACTTGATGTAAAAATTACGGGCGTGGGGGTGGGGTGGGGTGGGGGGCCCTCAGTAAGAAATCCTTTTGAAAATATAATTGAGTTAATGGAGCCATAACTGTGTCTCATTTTGGGGGTAATTGGCCTGCTTTTTGTCACTTGTCCATTTACATACTCCTGTTTTCTTTTTGCTATTGATTTTTTCTTTATAAAGTGGGCCACTTTACTGCAATTTTTAAAGCCTCAGTGATGAATAAAAACCTCATCTTCCCACTCATTAAGACGCAGGAATTAGCCGGGCTCGGGGCCCCCAGTCAATCTGTGTCCCAGTCCTGGGCTGCACGGTTCGGTTGAGGCAGGGAGCGGGGGGTGGGGGGATGGGCGCTCCTGCCGATGGCGAGAGGTTCAGAGGGCAGAGGGGCTGAGCCGGTTCCCAAGGGTGGGTCCTGGACAAGGGGCGTCTCTGGACAGGTCCGTCCCCAGGAGAAGAGAGCAGGACACTGGAGGCCACCTAGCACCCTTGCCTGGGGTCAGCGTCTCCTAGACCTGGGGTCCCCGACCCCCAGGCCACGGACGGGTACCAGTCTGTGGCGTGTCAGGAACCGGGTCGCACGGCAGGAGGTGAGCGGCGGGGAGCAGCAAAGCTCCATCTGTACCTGCAGCCGCCCCCAGCACCAGCATCACCGCCTCGGCTCCGCCTCCGACCATCGGGCCTTAGACTCTCACAGGAGAACCGGTCCCTGGAACCAAAAATGATGGGGACCGCTGTCCTAGACTGTGACCCTGAGGTGCCCCCTCCCCCTCACCGTCTTCCTCGCCTGCTGAAGGGCCTGGGGTCCCTCTTCCTGCACCTGCCTCCTTGTGGCTGTAACTCAGAGGTCCCATCCACCTGCCTTTGGCTACAGACCAAGGTCACGTTTCCTTTAGAAAACATTTTCCTAATTATAAAATCCATACACACACCAAGCGAACGAATTCAATGGGACAAAGGGGTGGACAGTAGCGCCCCCCCCTCCACCCCGACCTCCAAAGTCACCAGCTGCGACCGTCTGGCTGCCGGCCACCTGCACCTCGCTGTGGTGTCATTCACTCTCAGACACCTTCCAGGGCAGTGCACGGGGGGTCCCCTGATCATTTCTAGTGACTCTGTAGCACGCTGTCTGGCACGACCATCATGGTGTGTTTAGGGCGACCAGGCTTCGGGGTTGTGGAGCCTGGGTTTCCCAGGACACGGGACTCCTGGGCCAACGGGGCTGGTCGTCAGTTGACACCTATCTGTCCAGTGTCCTGCTGCTGGGCGCCTAGGTTGCTTCTCGTTTCTCAGCATAACAGGTGTCGCTGCCGAGGACACTTCTTCACATTCAAGTGGGTCTGGACAATAAACTCCCTAGAAGAGGAACTGTTAGATGAAAAGACAAACGTATTTCAAATTTCGGTTGCCGCGGCCGGGCAAGAGCTGCCAACACCCCGCCAAGGTCCATTTCCCGGCGTCCTTGGCAAAGCGGGAGATGGTCGATCGTTTTGGCCTTTGACATCTGATAGGTGACAGAGTGTCCTGAAGGATTTTTCTTTTCATCAGCTTTAAGCTGTGACTTACATACAATAAAACACCCGCTCTGAGTGTGCAGTTCGAGGGGTTTTGGCGAACGTACACAGGCGGGTAACCGCCAGCCCAGTCGGGGTGCCGAACTTCCCCAGCGCCCCTGGGAAGTCCCTCCGCCATCAGCCCCCACCCCGTCTTAACCCCGGGCGACCACGGGCCGCTCTCGGGCACTGCAGCCAGTTCCGACTTCCCTGGAGGCCCAGACACAGGGGACCGCACAGAACGTCCCGGCTCCGTCGCTCGGCACGGGGGTCAGACGCGTCCGGGAGGTCGTGTGCCCCCAGACCTTCCTCTTTACGCCCGCGTGCTGTCTGTGGCCGGTGTCACTTGTGCTCGGACTCCTGGGCCGTTCCGGTCTGGGGCTGCTTATGGATACTGGAGTGTAAGGCTGTGTGTGAGCGCGTGTGTTCACCAACCCCGGGGGAATGCGGGGAGCGCCCGGCTGGGTCACACGGCAGGCGCGTGTCTCACTCTCTAACGCTGCCAGACTGCTTCCCCGGGGGCCGCCCCGTCTCACGGTCCTGCCGCGGTGGAGGGCGCCAGCCCCACCTCGTCCTCCCCGTCCTCACGGGCACCTGGTCCTTCTCACACCGGGAAGGACGCAGCACTAACTCTGCGGTTTTAACTCGCGTTTCCCTGATCTGTCTGCTGCCTCGGGACGTTCGTTAAAAACGGTGATTTTATCGTGAAGTTTCAAACATTTTGTGTAATAAATTTCTCTGTTTGTGGTTTTGGGGTTTCATCACAGTTTCCTTTTGTACTCCAATCGTGATGGCTTGAGTCACCAGAAATTGGCCCCTCAGGCTGATCCTCACTTATTTTTTAGGCATTTTCAAAGAGATGGATCCCACACCGAGGCTCACAAGCCCCCACGACCCCTCCCCTCCGGCCACTTATGGAAAGGCGCATAGAAACCGATATTTCTGCCCACCTGGGTCACTGACACACACGCCAAGGGTCCCGCCCTGCCATCTGGGCAGCTTTGCCTGCTCTGACTCTCACATCTCTGACCACAGGGCTCGCCCCAGGTCGAGGTGCCTGGGAGTTAAGAAGGTGAGCTGCAGGCCGGCACCCGGGCAACGAGCCCATGTGTAGGCGGCCAGGGCCCAGCGGAGGGAGCGGGATGCGGGGAGGGGCCGAGGCCGCTCACAGGAAGATGGAGCGAGGTCCCCGCCGTGCCAGTCCTGACCAGTGAGCCAGAGCCGCCTGTCCCACCAGCCCCAGATCCACTCCCGCGTCTTCCTGGCACACGGCTACGTCTCCCATCACCCCTTGTCACCATCGTCACCTCCCGCCTCACTTTTGGACAAGAGATATGCGTGGAAGTGGTGGGAAAAGGGACAATGAGACCCCCTCCGGAGGTTACCGGACTGTCTGGACCCCCGGTGAGATGGAGCCCACCCGGGCTGCTGGCTGAGGGCTGGACCATGCCACTGGGCCTCTACCAGGGGCGGGGGGGGAGGCGGGGGGGTTGGAGAGACCTGCAGCTGCTCCAACAGAAAGGGTGTGTAGATGCACCGCCCCACCAAGGAGGAGGGCTCTAGGGGGTGAAGGGCAAGGCCGGCATGGGGGTGAGGTTAGGCCGCAGGAAGTGAGCAAGGTGTCAGCAAAGGAGGTCGGGGGACCTTCTCCCTAAGCCCCGGGCGTGAAAACAGCCCCTGTGCACAGTTAGGAGGGGCTCAAGGGTCAGATGTGTGGCTGGGTCTTTGCCCAAACTCTGCAGGCCCACCCTGTGGGGCCTCCGGGGCTCCCCAGATGGGCATCAGGCCCCCATGATGCCAGGCCTCCTCCTCAGCTTCCTCAAATCCACCGGGAGGTGCTATTACCAGGCCTATTAACGTTAGGGGAAACCGAGGCTCATGGGCAGTGGAGAGCCAGCACCCGGCCCCAGGATGCCGGGACGCCCCACTGCAGCCCTCACACCCTGCCCTGGTGTTAAGTCCAGCTCTGCACCCCCACCCTGAACCCCTGCGAAGCAGGGCGGTGGGGTTCGGCCCGCCGTCAGCAGTCATTTCTCTAACATCTTGACTATGTTTCAATTTCCCCAGTCCCGGCTGCTGTTTTAACAAAAATACACGTTTTTCAGGCGGGGTCGTTGGAGCCCTACGGGTCCCCAGCGGGTTCCGGAAAGGACTCCGCTTGCCAGCTCCCTCCAAGGTCTTGCCGTCCTCGGCTCTCACACCTGAGCAGGCACCCGATCTCCCCCACACCCCCACCCAGGTGCTTCCGGCTAAGCGGGTCGGGTGGCCCCACACTCTGCATGCTGACCAGCGTCCAGGTGCTGGTGGGGCCACACCGGGAACCGAAGCCCGGGCCCGTCGACCGCTGCTGCCCGCAGCCCGCCCGCCGCCTCTCTTCACTGCCGCTGGGGTAGGGGGTCTCCTCCGGCGCAACTCGCAGAAATTCGAAAACCCCCAAGCGGGAAGGGAGGCCTGCGCCTGGGCGAGGGGCGGACGGGGCCGGCGCAGGTCAGGCCCGGGGCGGCGCCCCGGCCACACGGCCCTGCGGCTGCCACCGGCCCGCACCGAGGGGCGCCCCAGGCTGCCCCACCGCATCCTGCGCCCTCTGCTGGGGGCCCGCGTCCCACCCAGGGGAAGGCCGACGGACCCTCGTCACGTGACCCACGTAGCCTGCTCTAATTGGCCAGCCTGGGCCATGCACCCGCCCCTGACTGGAGCAGCCACCGTGATTGACAGCCTGACCAGGGGAAGGGCTGGTGATGGGAGCGGTCCCCACAGCGCCCCTTTTTAATCAGAAGGAAGCTAGTGCTTCGGCCCTTGCATACCAGGCGGGCGAGCCTCCCTCTCGGCTCTGCAGACGGCGTCCTAGGTGGTGGACTGAGGGCCGAACTGGTCACCACCGCGGTCACTAGGGCCCCAAGAAGGCCTGGGCTGTGAGGCCTGGGCATGTGGCTGGGCCCCACCCAGGGCTGTCCCACAGTCCTTTGGGCCAGGGCTGTTTCCTAAAGTGTGGCCTGGGCTGCTCTGAAGGGAGGGAGGGTCTGGGCCCCTGATGCTGCCCCCAGGAGGTACAGACCTGCACCCCACCCTCACCCACCCCCCGCGAGTCCCCAGACTCGAAGTGGACTTAGGTAACACTGGGGCCAACAATCCCGAAGCCTCGTCCAGGACGCTGCTGGCCGTGCCTGGGGCGGAGTAGGTCTCGGGTGCCATTCTGGACCCCCTCCTGCTGAGGCCCTCTCAGTACCCCCTTCCTGCACCTGGGCCTGGTCCCCGGGCCCCTCTCAGCCCCTACCCTTCGCAGCATGGACCCTGAACCCTCAGTTTTCCCAAGGGGGTGGATACGGAGCCTGCTCCTCAGCTGAGAGGGGGTGACCTGGCATCGCCCCACTCCGCTCATGATGCGGTACTGGGGGAGGGGACAGGACTGGGGACCCCCGCCCAGCAGCTAGGCCAACCTGATGGTGGCTGTTTCCTCCCACTCTGGGGTCCCTGGGCTTGGCCCCCTCTCCTGGAACCTACAGTCTGGGGGTTCTGTTGGCTGGGGCAGCCTAGGGGGTAGGGACAGGGGTGTGCTGGGGTAATGTTGGGGGTAAGGGAAATGTGGGCCCCCCCGGGCGCCCCTTCCCCACCTGTCCCCCGGGAAGTCTCCCAGCAGCTGTTTTCTAGAACAACTGGAGGCTGAGGTCAGCGGGAGGCCGGGGGAGCGCCCCCTCCAGCAGGAGGCCCGACCCCCTTGCCTTGGGGGCGCTGGGACTGAGGGGGGGGGCCCGGCCAGCCCCGGAGCGCACAGGGCACAGAGAGTGCAGCGCCGCGGCAAGCCGCCAGCGGCCTCAAACAATGTGGTTTCAATCTAATTGTCCCAAAATATTGTTACAACACAAACCACGTGCCACCCGCTCACCTGCAACTAATCAGCGGCAAAGCTACTGAATAAACCGGCCCCGCACCCGTGGGGCCCGCAGCCCGGCCCCCCGGCCACAGACCCGGAGCCCGGCACGGCCATCACCGCCCGGCCATTTCCTGTGGGGGCACCCATGGGGGCTCCCCCTCTCTGCGACCCCCACCTCGCTCTGGGAGGCAGAGCTGGAAGGCGCCGGGCCTTCACGCCACTGTCTGTCCAGGTCCTTGAGGGTCAGCTGGGGTGCTGGGGCCATACTGGGGCCAAAGCCAGGTTAGCCGAGGTCTGCCCTGGGCTGAGGGCCCAGGGAGTCCCCAGCGTTCCCTCTGCACCCTGCCTATCCCACCCTGAGGCTGTGGCCCTGGGGGGTCTTCACTTTGGGGAATATTTGCACACCCACAGCAACGACAGCACAGCAGCCTCGCAGCCACCGTGGCCTTTGGTGAATGACTTGAGTGATTCCTCCAGCACTGAAGTGAGCTAAGGGTGTCCCCCGCTTAGCTGACAGGGAGACTGACGCGCACAGAGGACCCCTGGCATGCCCGGCCCGTTGCTCGTGGGCTGGGACATGCAACGTCTGGTTTTTCCCGGGGTCCACCTTGCACACTGCTGGCAGGTTGGACCAGACACGGGCCGTCTTGGCATCTCTACGGCCCGAGCCCGGAGCTCCAGGCTGGGGACAAAGCTGCCCACGAGTGCTGGAGCAGTGGGCAGTTCAGACCCCTTCTCTAGAGCCCGGAAGGCCCTCATGGTGGCCCTTGAGCTTGGCCCTGAGGGCAAATAATATGTCCATGGGCAGGAAAGATGCCGTGACAATGGGCTCCTTTTTCCAAATAAGGTCACCTTCACAGCTTTCAGGGGATGTGTATGTTTTCAAGGGGGAGGTACCACCCCTCCCAGTAGGTACTGACAGCCTCACCCTCGAGATCGTATTCTGTATCAGGCGCCACGCGAAGGGCTTTTCCACGCTCATTTTCACAGCGTTTCTGGGGTGTGGACGTCATGATCCTACTTTGCAGATGAGGAAAGTGAAGCTCAGAGAGGCTGAGCGGCCGCCCCGAGCACAACAGCTCGGAGACAGTGGAGCTGATTCGAACAAGGCCCGTGCTCTGCCTGTAGGACTCAGCACTGTGCTCTGTGACAGGGTAAATAAAGCCTGCCAAGTGACAACAGAGGCCTTGGGACAGCAGACGCTGAATAACAAGCATCAGATGTCCCGCAAGGGGGAGCAGCATCCTGGAGCCTGAGCCTCGTGTCTGCATGGGGAGAAAATTATTCCTTGCACAGCTTCTGTGGGGCGATTCCGTGCCGATTCAGCGGCCCAGAAAGCTCGCAGGTGTACCCAACGCCACGTAGCTGGCGGTGGAGAATGAGGTTCTAACTTAGGCTCAAGCGCCCTGCTGGAGCCCAAGTCCAAGGTCGGCCCCAAGCAGGTTTTGGGGGTGGGGGCGGGTAATAGAGAAGACACCAGGGCAGACAGAGGAGAGGTTGAGACAGCCCCTGGGACCAGGCAAAGAAGACAGTGGCCACCACACTGCCACCTGGCAGCTACTCCTGCAGAAACCCGCAGACGCCCCCAAACCTCGTGTGTGCCGATGGTCTCGCCTCCTCCCCATCCATCTTTGAATAAGAAGCAAAGTGGAAGGAATTGCTTTTTGTCTCCTGCTAAGCAGGGGTGGGGACTACTAGGCATGGGAGAAAGAGGTGGGCTGGGGACCCCGACCCTCGGAGGGATGGAATAGGGAGGGGGAGGCCCCAGGGGGCCCCCACACAGCTCTCCTGGGGCACTTTCCTTTTTTGTTGTGTTAAAATATATATAACATGAAATTAGCTATTTTAACCATTGTTAAGTGTGCAATTCAGTGGCTTTAGTACATTTACAATGTTGTGCAACCATCACCACCATCGATTTCCAAAATTTTCACCATCCCAAACAGGAACTCTGTACTCATTGAGCAATAACTCCCCACTCCATCCCTGGGCCCCTGGTAACCTCTAGCCCACTTTCCGTCTCTATGGATTTGCCCATTCTGGATATTTCACAAAAGCAGAAGCAGACCATGTTCGTCCTTTTCCGTCTGGATTCTTTCACGAAACATAGCATCTTCAAGACATCCACATGTCAGAATATCATTCCTTTTTCATGGCTGAATAATACTCCAGCGAATGGACAGACCACACCCAATTTATCCATCCGTCCGTCAACGGGCAGTGCTGCCATGCACACAGGTGTGCAAACATCTGTTCGAGCCCCCACTTTCGGTCTGTTCGAGTCTGTCCCCACGAGTGGAGTTGCTGGGTCTTACGGTCCTTCCATGTTTGACTCTCTGAGGGACCACCAAATCCTCCTTCCTTTTTCAACCCTTTTGTAACCTTTGAAAAAGGAAGAGTTCCTGTCTCCATTCCCTCGCCTGGGCCAGACGCCACTGCAGGTGGGCCAGGTGTCCTCGAAGGCCACACGTGCAGGACGCTGGCCTGCAAGTGCGTCCACCTGCCTGGCGGCCTGGAGTCTGGGCCAGGCTGGAGCTCCGAGTCTCAGCTTCGACCCCTCCTGGCTGCCGCGGGGCCTGAGCGGGTGGCTCCATCACTCTGTGCCTCAGTTTCCTCACCTGTCAAAGGCGGATAAGACAGCACGTATCTGTGAGGAGGCTCCGGGTGCAGAAGCAGGTACAGCACGGAGCCCAGCGCTGGGGTCGCGAGTGCAGTGATGTCTGCCCTCCGGGGAGGAAGGGACAGAGGGGCCTGCCTGCCCTAGGCCACTCTGCACGTGGCCCTGGTGTCTCAGGGACTCTATGGACACTCTGTCCCGCTCATTTTCTCCCTCTAAACTCCTCCCAAGGGCAGGGCAGGGCCGGCCCGAGGCCTGAGTTCACAGCCCCATGGGAAGAGGGCATGGGAGAAAGGAGGGCGCAGAGAGGGCCGGGGGCCTCCTCCGTCCGCCTCGTGGCTGAGTGTGGGCCTCGGGAGAGCGGGGGGAGGGCCTGGGGTCCACTGCCTCACCCCGCGCAGGGAGGGAGAAGAGGGGTCGGGGGTGAGGGGTCCAGCACAGATGGGTGAGTCCGGGGCGGGTGGGCGGGTGTGCCCGAGGTGGCCTGGCCTCGCACACTGCTCCCAGGCCAAGGGGCCTCTGGCTGCTTGCGAGGCTGCTTATGGGGTTCCCGGCCTGTTGAAGGGGGTCTGGGGCTCTGGACTGGACTCGAGGCCATGGCCTACTGCATCGGGGCCGCCCTCGGGAGCCCCCCACCACGGCCCCCGCTTCGACCTGAGCCCCCCCTGAGCTCCGCATTTCCGAAGGAGGGGTTGGCCGCGCCCCCGCCCAGCGTGCCTGACGTGATCCACAGATGGCCCGACAAAGTTTTTTAAACGCATGATTTCTTTTAGCATGTGTTAGAAAAACAAAACCAACACATCGAGCCTGCGATTTCACAGATATTAACGCTTGGACGGGATCAGGTGAAAGAGAAGCCGATGAAATTACAGAATGCGGCTGAGTAAACGGTGGGACGGGGTCTGGGGCCCAGCAGGCCCGCACCGACTCAGGATTGGGAAGTGACCCCCCAAATGGCTTTCCCACCACGCAGCAGCCCGGGGGGCCCTGGGCCACTGACCCGGCTGCAGGAGGGAGGGTGCTGAGTGGGTGGGAGCTGAGCAGCCCCCCGGGCCAGGGAGGGTGCTGTCAGCCGGCCCCTGCCCCAGGCTTCTTCCTGTCCGTCAGGGCCGGGCAAGGCTGGCAGGCCAGGCAGCGACTCACGCTGGCCCAGGCCCGTTCGCCCTGCCTCTGCCCTCGGGGCAGAGCGAGAAGCCTGACCAGGCTCCAGCCCAGATGGGACGCCCCACCCACGGCCCCCGCGGGACAGGTGTGGCCGGCTGCAGGCTCGCTCCCACGCCCACACAGGCCTCAGGGCAGGCCCTCTGAGCCTGACTTGGCTCGGTCCCCACACTGACACAGCAGCTGCCTCCCCCAGGCCCGGAACCCAGGACCTGGGCTGTCCTCCAAGGCGCTCGGCTTGGGGCTCTGAGCCGGGCGGGGTAGGGGTCACCTGCCTTGGCAGCAGGGCCGAAGAACTGGGGTTCCCACCCTACTCTGCCTCTCATTAGCTCTGGGGCCTCCGGCGAGTTGGCCTCTCTGGGCCTCACTGTCTGTCTCTGGAAGGGTCACCTGCTCAACAAGCATTTACCGGTGACCTCTAGGGCTCCTGAGACTCCTCACTCTCACCTGGAGCAGAAGGGCAGGTACTCCAGGCCCGGGGCAGAGGTCAGGGTCAGTCCAAGTGCTTGCCTCTTCTCCCTGGTGGAGGGACCAGGACCCCTCAGGGGCAGGGTGAACCGGGGCCTGCCCGGGCGGGAGGGTTCCCGTCTTCCTCCCTTCACCCGGGCACCACGCCGGCTCTGAGGATACCTGGGGAGGGCCGGGGCGGGGTGGGGGTCCCAGCGGCAGGAGGGGAGGCCTGCCCATTGCACGAGGACACCCAGCACCTCTGGAGCCGGCAGAGGCCCGCCAAGGAGCTGCTGCAGCCTCAGCTTCCGCACCGAAAAGTGGGTTCAACGGTGAACTCCCAGTGGTCCTGGGGACCCAGCGTGTCCGTCCTGAGACAGCACTTCATAACGGCAGTCCCCTCTTCAAGCGCCTCCTGGTGAGGGCAGGACCTGCCCCCCACGAAGGGTGCAAACAGCCAGCAGAACCCAGAATGCGCCAGGGTGAGCGTGTTTCACATCTGCCTTCTGGGCACCCCTGGGCGCCCCGGGGGGCCCGGCGCCAGTGGGGTGGGGTCTGGCCCCTGCCGGCCTGAAGGACGTCTTTTTAAAAGCGTATACACATAAAACGTCATTTGTGTCTATTAATTTTGTGCTCGGCAGCAATTTTAAGAAGATGCCATCAAACCTGCTGTCTCTCTCTCTACATCAAGTTGCTGAACCATGTGGGGGTCAGTTGCAGGCACCGAGACACCTCCCCCCGGGATACTTGGGCGGCGGCTAACATCCAGGAAGGGTTTCCTGACATCGTCGCGCCCAGGAAATGCAGCCGGCACGGCCCCTTGGGTCCCACGCTGTCCTTTGGCGCCGACTCCGGCCACCCAGAATCTTGCACTGAACTCCTGTCACCCTCTTTAGCTTCCTGTCCTGTGAACAGACACCCCACTTTTCCTCTCTTCAACATCGCCCTTCAAGGCGCCACAGTGGTCCCTTCACAGACCGACCTCGACTGGGTCTCCCCGATTCTTCCCCGTGGCCCCGTTTGGGTAAAGCCAGACAAGAGCATCGCCAGGTGACGCTGCGAGCCACCAGGAGGAAACCGGGGCTCAGAGGGGTGGAGCGACAGCCACCACTGCTGGCTGGGCCTGGGCCACGCCTGCCACTGTGGGTCTCCGACGGCTACCATCTCCCCCCCACCCCCCGCCCGGACGGCAGGGCCCCCCTGGGAGCACATCTGTCCCTTCTGTGGACTTAGGGCTCTTTGAGGTGGCTCCTGCCTTTTGTCTGACCCCCTAACTGGCCTGGGGTGGGGGCGTGGAGGAGGGGGAAGGACGTGTCACCGATTTTCCGAGATCTGTGATGGAACGCCACAGGTGGCTGGAAGGAGAGGGAGCGGCCGGCCCGGCGCCGGGTCTCTGGGAAGGCCTTCGTGCCCCTGTCTCCAAAGCAGCCCAGGTCTGTGCAGCTGGCTGCTCCTAAGCACCAGGTCGGGGCGCGCTCGGGGCGTGTCAGGGCCCCACAGGGCCACCCCAAGGGAGACCTGAGCACGCGCTGAAGGACCACGCGCAGAGGGGCGGGCAGGGCAGGGAGAGCTCACTCTCCCGGGGCAGCAGGACGAGGAGAGAAGGTGCTGGTGCTGCTGGGACCCAGCGGGGGGGGCGCAGGGCGCACGGCGCAGCACGACCCCACACCCCCTCACCCCCTGCCCTGGGCCCCACCTGCCCAGAAGCCAGAGGGCGAGGAGGCCACGTGACACGCAGGCACGGGGTCAGCCCCGGTCAGCACAGCTTTCTCTTCCTTCTCCCCTCCTTTCCTACCCCGTCCTGCGGCCTCAGGACGAAGCAGTCTGCAGTCCCGGGAGGGCCCGGGACCAGCAGTGTGAGCCGGCACAAGCCCACCAAGCCTGAGGAGCGGTTAGCACTGTCTGGGGGGACACAGGGTGGCGCAGGGGGCCGCTGCACCTGCCAGGTGGGTGGAAGGCCCGTCCAGCGGTGGCAGTCAGCCTGGAGCCCATGCCACCAGGACGCACTGGCCCGCCCTCCTGTCAGTCACTGTCTGTCCCAACCGCTGTGATCCTATCTGCGCCCCCCCACACTTCATCCGGTCACGTTTCACCAGCACGGAGATGCAGGGGTGGGCCGCACCCCAGGCCCCTACATGGCCCCGCCCTGGTTGGGGTAAGGGTCTTTCCTGGGTCCCTTGTGAGCTTGGTCACTGCAGGGAAGAGGCTGACAAGCCCCCTTTGCCCCTCCCCCACACTTGTTTGTGCTGATCTCTGGTTCTCCAAGGAAAATTTCTGGGTGGGGCCAGTGAGGTCAGCTCAGCCACCGGCAGGCAGCATGGACCATCAGAGGGCCAAGGAAACCTATGTTTGCTCCTAGCAAAACCTCATTGTCCGTCCATCTGTCCGTCCACCATTCGACAAGCACGTCCAGTGGAGAGGCCCCACACCTCACCCTTTGTCTCCCCGCACTGACCCTGCAGCCCACCCAGGTCTCCTGGGTGGTAGCTGGGCCTCCTCGGGGGACTTGCTGGTCACACCTCCCAGGCCAGTGTCCAGGGTGGGGCCCGGGCCTCGGGGTCTCCAGCAGGGGCCCTGTACCGCCGCGTCTCTGCAGAGGCACCGACCGACCAGCCGCTGACTGTGGGAAGCCCGGCTGGGTCCCGGACAGCGGGCAGTGTCCCCTCCTTGCCCCCAGGGCTACAGAGGCCAGCACACTGATCCTCCCTCCAGCCTAAGGGGACAAGGCCTGTGACCCCAGGGCCCCAGGATGATGGGGGTGCGGCTGCGCCTTGCAGGACAGCGGAGTCCAGGGGTAAGGTCCCTATGTGCAGACACACTCTGCCTCGGGTGGGCCAGCGAAATCATTGTCCCCTGTCCCCTGACGGAGAGCTCCGAAGCAGGGCGGGCTACCCTGACCCCCCACTTCAGCCCCACAGCCTCTCTTCCCCTCACCCACAGCCTGGAGACCTCCCCTTCCCTCACCTCTCTTGTGAGGGGCTTCCTGGTTTGAGACCCCAGCTGGGAGCAGCCCAGAGGACCCCCTCAGACCCAGGTCACACAGCAGGGGAGCCGGGGTGGGGGTACAGGGCTGGCCCTCGCCCCCGCTGCGGCCACAGAGCTGCTGAACTGTGTGACCCCAGCCCGAAGGATCTTGCTCGTGCTGGTGCTTCTCAGGGGTCCTCCTGCGCCCCGGCCCTCCCTCCGGCTGGCACGCCTAGCAGCGACGGCAGCGCCGGGAAAGCGATTAATTTCCACCCGTCAGGTTTACTTCTGGGAAAGTTTGCCAATTAACTCGGCAAGCTGGGGCGCCCAGAATAACAGGGACGGGGAGACAGAGGCCAGGGCGGCCCTGCCCGGGAGGGGGTAGGGCCGGTACCTCAGCCGCCTGGAGGGCCAGGACCGGGGGCTCGGAGGCCGAGCCCCGCTGGCCACGGCAGCCGGTGGTGGCACCCGGGCAGCGCCGCCTCGTCCTGGTCCGCCCCCCCCCGTGGCACCTGGTTGAAGTGTGTGTGTGTGTGTGTGCACGCGTGTGTCGTGGGGGATGACAGGACCGGGAGCCCTGGCTCTGCGTCCACGCGTGGACTACGAAGCTGACCGTCCGGCGCAGGGTCTGCGTGGCAGGGGCTGGTGGCCGAGATCCGGAGACCGCCACGGTGTGGCGCTCCGGGGTTCAGGTGTCTCTCCCAGGAGTCTTTGGCCCGCTTTCTTTCCCTCTTGTGTGCGAAGCCAGACCCCTCTCCCCGGGCTGCTGTCTGTCTCCAGGCTTGGATGTCTGCTGTCACAACCCTCGACCCTCAGCTGCCTCCGCCCCTCCATCTGTCCGGGCCCTCAGGCCTTGGCCTTGCAGAGGCTGTCCTGGTTAAACGGACAGCGTCCAGACAGGTCAGTGTGACCCTCCAGGGGCTGCAGAAACAGGAATGAGATCCGTGCCCAAGGCCAGAAGGGGGCAGAGCCAAGGCGGGCCTGCTTCTGGGCATGAGGGGCTGCCACGCCGCCCGAGCAGCGGGGTGGGGTGGGGTGAGGGGCCACTGTGCCCAAGGTCCCAGGGCCCTGGCTCAGGAATGCTTCCCCAGCCCACTCCACAGCAGCCAGGGACAGACCAGCAAGGCTGGGGGTGACTTTTCACCTCTTTTTAAAAGGCGGCCCAGAATGTTCGCCCAGAATGTTCGTCTCCTGCCAGCCGGAGGCCACGGCCTGCCCCCCTACCTTCTGCCTTTCCTGCTTCCTCTGCCTTTCCTGCTTTCCAGGTCCTGGTTCATGCCGGCCATTCTCTATCCCTCCAAAAGGAGGGGCTTCAGCCCAACCCCCTCCAATGATGCCCTAGCTGCCCCCCACCAAACCCCAGAAGTACTCAGAAACGTAAATTAAAATAAATTGCATTTTTAAATCGCAAATAGGGGCCATTTGATCGCTTTTATTGCATAACAACCATTAATGAAGCATATTCCCAGCCGCCTTAATTGCCTGGAGACTAAAGTTCAATTCCTGTCGCCCGCGCTGGCCGGGACAATGTGTCACGTCCACGCACCTGGTGTAACATGAATGTAAATAAATTACGGACCGGACGAGGGGCTTCGGGGAAGGTCCCGGAGGCTCATGGCGAGACCCCTGCCTCCTGAGTGATGGATGGGTCAGGGGATCCTCTTCCCCAGCCCCCTCCCCTCCTGACCAAGGAGGGTGTACTCAGGGAGGGCTGAGGCCGACACCCAGCCCAGGCACACACGGCCAGACCAGCCACCCAGCCGGCCTCTCCTCAGCCCCTCGTGGGCACAGCCAGGGCCACTTTCCCGGGCTTCTGGAACCGCCAGGGGAGGGGGCCGGGAGGGCCAGCGTCCCCACCGCTTCCCACCACAGTACGCACCGGAGTCCGCAGGAGGCCGGGTCCTGTCTGGGGCTGGCAGCCAGAGCGCTCCAGCCTCCGCCCTGGCCAGACAGGTGAGCCCGCAGCTGCGGCCCCCGGGGACGGGGGAGCTGTGCAGCCTCACAGGTGGGGCAGCAGCATCAGTGCCCGGACAATGTGCCCAAACCGGAGAGTGGTGGCCAGCAGAGGCCCGGCCGCCCAGGGCAGGACCAAGGCAGGCAGAGACCACTCCTGCTGGACACCCCCCCACCCCGCTCCGCCCATCCCCCAGGAATCCAGGCCCATTAATTTTTAACAGCTTCTGGGCTAGCGCTGACCCCAAAAGCAAACAGAGGTAGAATTCCTGAGGAAGGGATCCGCGGTGAGGGGTCACCTGGAGTGGACTTGGGGTGGGGTGGGGACAGAGCAGGGAGCCTCTGTCTGCACAGTCCCGGCTGATGCTGGAGCAGACGACTGACTTCTCCCCAGTTCAGAGAGCTGCACTGGCTCCAGGAGTGATGTGGGCAGGACCCCAAGGCCGAGGTAGACTGAGGAACCGGATGGAGGTTCTGAAGGCTGATGCAGGGGGCCGGCCCAGAGAAGGGGAGAGGTCCCGGCAGGAGAAAGCCGAGGAGGGGCGCTTGCTCCAGAAATCCGCTGTCCTATTGTTAAGCTTTCCAAGGCCAGGGAATTTTTGCAGGAGGTTATGACAACCAAAAAATAATAATAACTCCTCTCCCCCAGCAGCAGGAATTCTAAAAAAAAAAAAAAAAAAAAAAAAAGCAAAAAAAAAAAACTGCTCCTGCTTTGGGGCCAAGGAAGAAACAAGGTCAGGAGCCGGGAAGATTTAATTGAAGGCGCGCACCCACAGCCCGCCAGCAACGCACGGCCGCACGCCGTCCTCTCAGCGCGGGTTCGGGGTTCAAGGCCTGCGGCCGCCACGCGCAGCACCCCGCCGCCCCTCCGGTCCGCGCCCCTGCCCGGTGGGGCTGCACGGTGGCTGCTGCCTCCGGGCCCGCGAAGGAGGGCTGCCTTCCGCCGGATCTTCCGGGAGGGGCTGGGGGCTAAATCTGTCTTCGCAAACCACCGGTACCCGGGGGTGGGGGCGGACGCCGCCGCTGTCCGGGGAGAGTGGGACCCGACCTTAATCAGAAGTGACAGCAGACTAGGCCGCGGGCGCTGATGAGCCAGGCAGGTCCTCCGGGACCGGCCAACCGAAACCTCCATCCCCACGTCTGTCCTCCGCGGGCTCGGCGGCCGCGCCCTTCCCGGCCGGGGAGGGACGGGCTCCGGGGTCCGCTCAGAGGCGGGGGGCTGGCTAGGCCTGGAAAGTTCTGAGCGCTGACGCCCACTGCCCACGGGCCGCCGGGCGGAGGCCGCAGCGGGTCCTGGTAGCCGCTCTCGCTTCTGGTCGCTGGGGCGGCGCGGAGCGGGAGCGCAGTCGCCTGGCACAAAGCGCGGACCAGCCGGCTACATGCCGCTGTCCCTGTGCTGGGCTCTGCAGAGCGGCGCCCTTCTTCCCCCACGCGCGCTGCCGCCGGGGGCCGTCCGGGCCGCGCGAGGCGGCCAGAGCCTTCGGCGCCCATGGGTGCTCCGAGGGCCCCGGACTCCAGGGCCTGTGTTGGGAGGTATGACGACCGTTTGCTGGATCCCGAGCAGCGGGCCCCGAGCCCTCGCGGGGAAGTGGCACCGCGCGCGAGGCCTGCGCGGCGTGGGGAGGGCAGGCGGCCAGGGCCGGACAGGCTGCGGGAGACGCGAGGCCCGCGGCGCCCAGCCCCCTCCCTGCCCACCCCCTTCCCGGGTGTGAGTTCCGGTCTCTCAGGCAGAGAGCAACACACAAATAATTCTCGGTATTTCCCAAACTGGGGAACCGGGGGTGAGGAGGAGGGATGGAGAGAGGAGGGGATGGGGTCGAACCCGCTGGTTTTTTATTTTAAAAATTATATATTTTATGTCACAATCGCTTTTCGTTAAGACCACAAACATCCAATTTGGCTTGGCGTAATAAAATCAGCCGGAGCTCCCTTAAACGGAGCCATTCCGGTGAATTAAGTTGTGAAATCTAATCTATTATATCCATAAAGGAGAATGCTTTCATTGTAAATTCAGGTTATAAAGAAACTATACCTGGGCCGCCAGCCTCCCTTTCGGATTTGCTACTTGGAGGCTTATCAAATTACTTCAAAATGTTGGACTACCCTCCATAGCTCGTGGCAACAAAAATTAAATGTGGCAACATTTCTTTTAATAGTATGAAGAGGTCAGAAACAGCCACCACAACAAGGGGTGTAATTAAAAAAAGACTCCCGCCCCCCAAACCTCTTCTCTGCGTTCAGAAGCGCGGGTACTATTTTCTCGATTAATTCGAGTTTTTAAAACAATCTAAACTGGCCAAGACTTCTTTCACGTTTCCTCGGTCTCCGCGCTGCAGAAGCGTGGGGCCCAGCGCCCGGGCGGGTCGCAGGTGGGCCCCGCCATCTCAGACAGGCAGACCTCCGGTTAACAGCGTGGGGACCGCCTGGCTCAGCTTGAACTGCGTCCAAGGTCCCCACCCGCAGCCTGCACACCTGGGCCGAGAAGGGGTCCTCGGTCACCCCGCATCGGGCCGGCCCTCGGGCCCCGAGCCGGCCGCCCATCTCAGCGGCGGCCCGGCCAGGGCCAGACAAAGGAGTCGCTGAGGAGGGCTTAATCCGCCAGACCCTTCCCGGTCCTCCCCCAACCCTCGTGGGGCAGCCTGGAGTAGGGAAGTGCGGCACCCCGATCACATTTATTTTGTTCATAAGAGGGTGGGGGGTATCTGCTGCCCTTCCTAGGACAGGGGCCCCAGCCACTCGCTCTCCAGACCACCCCCCACCCCACGACAATATTCATTTCTGAGAATTAAGTGATTCCAGGCTAGGACCAGGGAAATTGTGTGCTGGCTGGAAGTAGGGGGACCCCCAAGGACTCTGCCCTCGCTCCCAAAGAGGGGTGCTGGGGAGAGAGCGAAGAGGCCACGGAGAAGTTCCTAATTCCCAGGTAACAGGAGGACAAGGCCTTTGTCAGGCTCCGAAGATTTACGAGGCGCCAGCGGAGTGTCGGCCAGGCCTTGCCTCGGCCGCCAGCGCACCCCGTTTTATCTTCGATTTCCATCTAATTATTTTTTTCCTGCCACTTTCAACTCAGTGTCCGGGGAGTCGAACAAAGGGAGGAGGGTGGGGGGATGGGGCCGCCAGGCAGAGGCTAGCAGCGTTGGTCTGGGGGTCCCCCCAGCACAGTGGGGGCCCCCTCGACGCCCTAGGCTCGTGCTCAGCGTGGGCCTCCAAGAAAGCAAGGGCGAATAGAGTAGGGCTGTGGGGGGTGGGGCTCGCTCTACAGCTCGGCACCCCAGCCGCGGGGATGGCGTGGGGCCTACGACCCCCGAATGGGCTTGGAGTCTCGCGCAGCCCGCACCTCACCCAGAGGTCCACTCGACAGGGCTCCCACCAAGGAGGAACCCGTTAACGCCCTTGGGCGGCAGCAGAACGAGAAAAATACATTCCCGTTAACTGCAGTGTAGCGGGGTCCACAGGCCGCGTGCGCCCGACAGAGGCGGCGGCGGCAGGGGGGAGGCCGGACTTGCCACTCGAAAAAGGTCCGCCCAAGCGGGTAAGAAAGGAGCGAAGTTTGCACCGTTCGTGGTTTGTTTTTTCTTTATTCCAAAATGGAAAATTTTAGTGGTCACCACCCATACACCAACTAAAAAATGGATGTGTAATTAGAGCGTGGGGAATTCGGAAGACCGTAAATCTTCGGCGCCTTTCCTACGGAGACCCAGAGCCTTTATGGCTCGTTGAGTTTATTTCGAAAGAAGGGAGGGCCGGGTCTTTGGTGGAAGCGGGTCTGCGCCCGAGCGCCGCGCGGGGCGAGCGGCGACGCGCGCAGCCGAGGGCGCCGCGCACTCCTGGTCCCGGCCCTGGAAGGTGGAAACCGAAACCGCGCGCTCTGCCCCCCGCGAGGGGCCCTTCCTGCCCTCGGGGCCCCTCTCCCCGGCCCGGTAACCTCGACTTGGGATGAGCGGGGCAGGTCTCGGGGGCTGGGCCCAGGGACAGAACGCACTCTGGGCGGGGGCTCCTTTTCTTTCCAGCCCAAACTGCGTGGAGAATGTTCGGGGGTGCGCGGGAACTTTCCACTGCGTGCTCCGTTCGAGCCCCCAACCCATTCTGCCCTCTCGCCTCGGCCCTTTGTTCTAACTTGCGGGAGAGGGAGAGCGGGAGACAGGGACGCAAAGTCAAGCCCCCCTTGACCATCGAACTCCTTAATTTTCGATCTTCCCCGAAACGGTAAGAAATAAATTCACTCCATGGGGGATTTTTCTCCACCGCGTGGAGGCCAGATCTCAGACTTCCCACGTAAGGAGGATCTTCTGAAAGTCTCCAAACGCAACCCCCCCAAATCCAAACGTCCCCTAAAGAGCAATAATCAGGTGAGAAAGTGGGAAGAAGGGGCCCGCTCTTAAAGGATCCACAAATAAAAGCGCGCCTTTCCTTCAACTCTCTCCAACCCTCTTTGTTGTAAAGACTCAGGGGCGGGGGACCTAGAGATTCCTTCCAAAGAGTTCTCCCCCCAAAATGATTCTCCCAGGACTTCTTTTGTTTGAAGTGGGCATGGGGGAGGGGAAGGAGCCCGCCCCAGGCCGGCGGCCGGCCCTCCCCTAACCCTCTGAAAAAACAAAGCCCGCGGGCCTCCCTTAACCCGCAAGTCTGGGGTTCTTGGGGCTGGGAGGGGCTCACTCCAGGGCTAGGGGTGCTGCCAGCCAGCGAGGGGCCGAGGTCGGGTCTCCCCATCCCGAGCTTCCGCCAACCCATCAAAACAGCGTCCCCGCTCGAAAAAGAATCCCGATTTTCCCAAGGCCGGGGTGGGAGGGACGGCAGGGAACAAAGCCCCGTCGCCCCGCTCTGCAGCAGAGGCAGGACGCACGGTGTCTGCGGCGAAGGAAGCCGCCTGGAGAAGAGGGACAAGCTTTTCCTAAGGGGCACTCGCTCCGAGCCCCGAGGTGCAGTGGCGGCCGGTCCTGCCGGGTCACCCCGGGCCGGTGTCCAACCCGCGTGTGGCGGCCGTCCCAGAGCCCCGCAGAAAGACACGTTTGCAGCGAAAGGCTCTTACACACCAGCCGGGTTTTTATTCGTTCCTTCCCCGAAATGCGCTCAAAGCGCACGGGAAAAAAGGAAAATGCACGTACCTGGCGGCGCTCCGAGGGCGGCCTCGCGGGCCCGCCGCTGCCGAGAGGGCCCCCAGAAGCCACTCCCCGCCCGGCCGGTCGCCCCACGGCCCGTCCCTCCCTCCCTCCCCGGCAGCGAACCCCGCGAGTCAACTGCAGGAAGCGCGAGGAGCTTCCTGTCCGGGCGCCACGTCCATCTTTCAGCGCCAAGGCCCGCGCCTCCTACCCGAGCGAGGGAGTGCAGGGGGTCCCCGCGGCCTGCAGACCCGGAGGGGAGCTCCGAGGCCCGGGAGCGCCGCGTCCCGGCGCTGGGCTGCGGTCCGGCTGCAGGTCCGGGCGTGGGCGCTTCCTCCTCGGCCCGGCTCCCGCCTTCCCATGCTCTGGCCGAGCCGCGGAGACGGACGCGGAGTCCTCGGGAAGACAAGGCAGCGGCGGCCGCCACGGTGCGGGCAGGAGCCCCGGGGCGGGAGGGGTGCTAGGCGGAGGGGCCGGCGGGCTCCCCGCGCCCCGCGGCCGCCGCCCTCCAGGGGCGCCCGGCTCCGCCCCCTCGGAGGCGCTCCGCCCCGGCTCCGCCCCGCGCCGGGGTCCTCCCGCAGCACACCCCGCGCCGCCCCCTCCCCGCCTGAGCCCCGCACCTCTTCCCCCACCTCTCGCCCGTGGTCCCTCCCTGCCCGCGCCGCACCCCCGCCCGCCGTGCGGCTCTCCCCCCTCCCCGCGCTCCCTCCGCCGCTCTGCCCCGCCCCCTCCGCGCTCCCTTCCCCCGGCCGCGCCCCGTCCAATCACCGTCCGCCGCCGCCGCTCCCTTTGTCTGGGTTACGGGCGCGGGCCAATGGGGTTGCGCGGAGACGCGGACAGCGCGCGTCTGGGCCAATGGGCGGGCCGGGCGGGTGGCGGAGGGAGGCACAGGGCCCGGGTGTCCTTGCGTGGACGGGCGGCGACCGGCAGGCTCGCGCCTGTGGCGGAGACTGCGGCTCGGCAGCGGGGAGACTCACGTCTCCAGCCCCCCGCGTTCTGAACCGCCCTCCAGAAAAGAGCCCCGGAATGCGGAGGGGGTGGAGGCGACCCCCGCGTAGCGGCTGCAGGACCCCGGGACCCTGGGGGATTTGGTTAAGAACAGCTCGTTGCGTGCAGCCCTGATCACTCCCGCGCCCCGGGGCTGCCCTGCGCCGTGTGCATTTCCCCGAGGACTTGCAGAGAAACGCACCCCTCCGGGAGGGAAAAGAGAACAACCCGAAGAGCGGCGACTCCACCGCGTGGCAAAGCCCTGGATGGAGGGGCTGCTTGGAGGTGTCTCGGAGCCGGACTGAGTCCCCTGGGGTGGGATGGGGGCCCAGGAACGAGTCCTGGCCGCACGCACTGCCTGGCGGCTGTCTCAGAGTCACCCCGAACGAGGAGTGGGCCCCCCTGTCTTCCCCGAGCTGGGTCATACTGAGGGGAAACATCAGGACCTCAAGAGCCGGTGCCCAGGGGCTCTCAGATCTGGAGCCTCCACCGCCAGGGCAGTACTTCCTGCCCTCTGCGCCCGCCCCCGAGGTTCTTCCCAGCTCACCTGGAGGAGGCATCTAGGGGAGGGATCTCTGTGCCCTTAGACCTTAGCAGAGTCCTGCGTGGGTGAGCCGGGTTCTGGCCCTTTCATTACTCTCCTGCTGCCTCCCCGTAGAAGGGAAGATGACGAACCCTCTTTAGGAAGTTGAATTGCTGGTTCTGGTTGGAAACAAAAAGCAGCCTGGCTGCTTCTCCACGGAGGACTTCCGCCCTCCCCAGCCCCGCACCTTGCTGGGAGGTAGCAGACACAACTGGCATTAATTCCAAGAGTAGAAGGAACCACACACTTGGACCCAGGCACCAGGAATGGTGGCTTCAAAACTCGGTTTCCAAACCTGAGCTCAAAACGAAATCACAAACCCAAACAGAAGCCCTGGCAGGCTCTCGTGGATGGTTCCATCCGAAAGCACGCAGAGATTGGCAAGGACCTGCGTGGTGGTTTCCCGCGCACCCAGGGCCAGCTGAACGCTGGGTGTGTGTCAGGTCCGCATGGGAGAGGAATTTGCGATGTCACAGACACTGCAGGACCTGCTGGCTTTGGCCTGAGGATTCTCAGTCCTTATGTCACTAGAGCTGGCCTTACCAAAGTCACCATGCGAGTCTGTGTTACTAAAGCTAGGTCACTAGACAGTGACCTCGGAGTCTCCCCGGGGTTCCTCACTCCAGAGCCACGGGGATCCCAAGCTAGGCAGGCAGCAGGGCCGCACGGCTTGGCTGCAGCCTACAGACCCCATCAACGTGGCCTTGGAAATTTCACACCCAGGTCGTAAGCGTCCAGGGGCGCAAGGAGGTTGAGTCAGGATGGTCCAGACACTTCCTAACAAACATTCTCATCTCCCACCCTCTGGAAATGACAAAAATTTTAAAGTCCATTATAACTAGAACAAGAAAGGTGCCCTCCATGGACCAGCAATCCCAAGGAGTCCTGGGAAGATGGAGTAGGGGTGCAGCTCTGGCTTGAGGGGAGAAGCCGCAGTCAAAAGTGCAGAGGCAGCAACTACTAGCAGGTGACAGTAGCTTGGAGGCAGCAGCTGAGGGGGCCTGGGGCAGCGGTCCGGTGACCCATGGGGTGTCTGTGGGGGGCAGCAGCAGTGGACAGAGAAGAGAGCCCATCGATGAATAACGCCTGGAAGGAGCAGGGAGCCCTGTGTCCCCAGAGCAGCCGCTGATGCCCCTGCCCGCTGGACCCCGTGCACGGTCCACTTGTTGGAAAGCGGGGAGTCTCAGAAGGGGAGCGCAAACCTGGAGCCACCGGCCCCGCAGGAAGCCACAATGCAGGGCGGAGGCGCGAGGCCGCGCTGGACATCGCTGTCCACCTCCATTGCCTCCCCTTCCTCCCGGGCCCGGCTAGACGCCATTTCCCAAATTCCCTAGCAAGTCAGTGTGGCCATGTGACCTGCCCCTCTCCAGTGGGGCATGAGCGGGCATGACAGATGCCATTCCTGCACCTGGCCCAAACCTCTCTCTACACTCTTCTCGCGGGTCCAGGTGACTCTAGAAGCTTCGTGTCAAAGGCCACAAACTCCCATGAGCCTGGAGCCTCAAGTGACTGCAGCAGTGGGAAGCCACTGTCACCTGAGAGCCTTTGCCTCGAGTTCTCTGTCGTTTCTGCGGTTAGAGCAAGATCCGAACCTTGGCACAACTTAACTGACTGTACTGGGTTGAAGAACTGGGCCCAGTTCCTCGCCCCGTAGTGGGATTTCACATCCACCTCCTTGCCGTGGCCTCCGGTGAGTGGGGTGACTTTGGACTTGGCAACGTGACTCGCTTTGGCCACCGGGAGGCTGGCAGATGTGAAGTGAGCAGAGGCTCAGAATGTGCCAGCACTGTCGGCCCTGTCCGTGGGGAGACCGTGCCCGTGGCAGGGCGACCTCAGGCTAACGGGGAACCGCGGGCCCGCGGAGGGGAGCCCGCCCCGCACCGACCCTCAGTCGGTTTAGACACGGCGCTTTGGAGCGTCTGTTTGCAGCGTCGCTGGGGCCACTGCTGACCAACACGCCCACCCTAACTGATACAGGGATGGGCACCCCGGGAGCCGGCGTGACCAAGCCCCAAAGTCTGTGGCGTCGGCTCAGCGGTTGGCTCACGGATGGCGGGAAAACGGACAGGGCGAGCCGGGAGTGGTAACAGACTGCCCTCGCTGTGTCGCGGCGAAAGGCCGGGGAAAGCCGGACCTGGGTGCCTGCCGGACGTGGGTGCCTGCCGGACGTGGGTGCCTGCCGGCCAGGCCGCTGCTTCACCACGGCGCTCCCAGGACGCCAGGGCCCGTCTGCAGCCAGAGACAGCCGCGAGGGCCCAGGGCTGACACCTGAAACTGGGGGAAGTGGTCGGCGCTCAGAGCCTCCCGCGACAGCTCTGAAGGCAGCGTGGGGACTGCGGCAGAGGCGGCATGGGGGCAGGTCACGGGGAACCTGCTCTGTCAGCTGGACCACGAGGACGCACATCTGGGCCCGGCACGAGGCTGCAGGCAGCTGAGAGCTTGGGCTCTGAGCTGGTCCTCCTCCCTCGAGACGGGGCGTGGGCTTTTCTCCACGCGGGAAGAAGGCTGGGGCATCGGGGGGCCGGAGGGCCAACTGTCCTCCAAAAGCTGTTTCCCCACCCTCTGGGCTCCTGGCCGCACCACATTTCCCAGGGTCCTTTGCAATAGGTGTGGCTAGGTAACTGGGTCCCTCCAACAGAATGTGGAGAAGCAACGGGTACCACTTTCAGGTTACACAGAGACCTCCCACGAGCCTTCTTCTAGGGTCCCCTTCTCACCGCCGGGTGGGGAGAGGCAGAGCCACCGTGGAAGCCACATGTTGCCAATAGGACCCTACCCCTCACTGGAGCCCTTGCCCTGTGTGGGTCAGAGGTAAATAAGTGGTTAGTTTGTGTTCTTGGGGTCTACTTGTTCCATCAGGTGGAGGAAGCACATCTTCAGAACACACGGGGTGCTCATCAGTAGCACTGGGGGTACCCTCACAGAGAAAAGAGAAAAGATGTTATCTTTTCAAGACAGCCTTTGGGGAGGTGAACGCTCAGATAATGTTTGTTTGCTTTCTTCCTTATAACTTTATGTCTCATACACGTTTTCACAAGGATATGTTATTTATATATTCAGGGGACAAAAACAACAAAAATAAGAATAAATTTGCAAAGATACTTTCCAAACATCCGCTAGATATCTTGGGACACTGAAATAAATTCGGACACTGAAATTAAAAATACTCAACAGGCAGGCGGAAGAGTCAAGCAGACACGGTGGATCTTCGAACGAGTGAGCCGGGAGGTCAAGCTGAAGAATCCTCAGACCAGCAGACGGACGAAATCTCCACAGCACAGAGGAAAAGACGAGGAGTTAGAATGTAGCAAGGAGAAGTTCAGGACGGTGGAAATAAGCCATCGTTTCCCACATCCAGTTACTTAAAAGGCATTCCAGAGGCCTGAAGGGAAAGGGTATAGGAAAACCACCCCTGGCTGGGGAAGACGAGGAGAAAGGGATCAAACACAACCTCCCATTGGGAAAGAAAACAGGTTATGTCCAGGAAAAGAACAAAGGCGGAAAAGCACCAGGCTGACGTCAGGCATTGGTGACTCCGGACTCAGCGGTCGAAGGCGCCTTGGGCCTGCGGTTCTCTGCCGGGCTCACCGCCCTTCAGCTGGGAGCAAAAGCCAACCTTTTTCTGGGTCAGGCTGCATGTTGGGAGAGTTTATTTCCAACAAATACTATTTGAAGTCGTCACTAGATTCTATGCTTGAGCAAGACGAAAAAATGAACCCACGAGGAAGGCCTGGCCTAGAGAGCCAGGGGCGCTGTTTTCCCCGGGGTCGCCTGCTGGAAAATGCTGTCTGCAGTCTGGGGGATGGTCCAGATGAACTCGGCCGGGGAGCGGAGCGGGGGAGGGGGGACAGAACTTCCAGGGGCGGTGGCCTCCACGGCAGCGGCCCGGGTCCTGATTCACTCTGGGCGAGGCGAGGGAAAGGCAGGCTCAAAGACGCACAAGCTAACAGATGCATATGTTAAAAGTTTACAGTGACCACTGGGTGACTAGAAAGACGGTGTAAAGTTTCCAGCCACGACACAAATCGGAACAACGACAACTTGCTGCATCTCAGGGAAGCAGGAAGCAGGAAATGGGGGTGGGAGGAGGGACGAGAACGACAGGAAACATGCAAATGAGGGGGGGGCCGGACCCCAGCAGGAGGCTTAAGTGTCCGCAGTCATCACAATAAAGGCTGACCAGCCAGAGCTGTGCGTGAACGGACGGACGGACGGAGACACATAATGGGTGGGTAAAAATTCCAACTCCGGACACCTGCGTCGTCAGTGACGCCAGCCCCCACAGGTGGCGGGCGGGACAGGAGTCCCTACGGGGGCCATGGGAAGTCCCCAGGGGGAAGGTTCACGGTTCGCCGGCCGTCGGGGCCGGGGGCTTGCATACGACCACGTCATTACCCCTTTCTTTTCAACGACCTCTAACTACAGTCTGGCACTTATTTCTTTCAGTCACGAACCTGTGACTTCACTGAAATGACAGGTAACTTGTAAATCAGGCTGCAGTTCTTTCTGATCACTCGAGAGACTATTTCCGGTCATTGGTACTTCAAACTGTGGGTAGCTCTCTACTCACGTGCACGTGTGTACAAAACGTAACCCATCATCAGCCTGCGTGCTTTCTGTATTTAAAACCCTTATTCTGAGGAGGGGTCCGCAGACTTTACAGGTGCCGGGAGGGGTGCTGGCCAATCTGGTGACTCCACTGCTGAGGCCAGCTCTGCTCAGTGCCCGCCAAGGGACACGTGCTCCAGGCTCGGGGACAAGCTCCCTGTTTTTGCCAGAGCTCCAGGATGTGTGCTAGGCGTCCTTGTGGGCCTGGGCAGGAAGCCCACCACGACCAGCCACCTCTCCCAGCCCGAGGGCAAAACCGACCCCTTCCCAGCTCCCTGAGTTCAAGGGAGGGACCACGGGTCTGGGAGACGCTACTGGACCTCTGAGTCGCCACCTCGGGCATTTGCCCACCTCTGTCCCGTGACATGAAACTTCACGATTGTTGGTGCCAGTCTGAGGCCAAGTTTCTGCTGCCCGCGCACGCACCCAGAAGAAAACGCCGCGGCAGCCCAGAAAGGGGGAGCAGAGGGGGGTCTTCTTTTCTCTGGGTGTTGGTTGCCGGGGGGCGTGTCTGTTGAGTGGGACTTTGAGGGCTGTGCGTCCGCGATCTACAGACTAAGATTAAGGCCTGGTGCGTTTTAATGTACATAGATGGTGCTTTGATACAAAGTTTCCAAATGCCACATCAGTGGTGATGGCTGGACAACGTTGTGAATGTTCTTCATGTCACTCGATTGTGACACCTAAAAATGGTCGACACATACCTTAGACATGTATATTTTGCCTCCACCGAAACGAAACAAAACGGAATGCATAGGGCTACACAAAACGTGCTACATCAGATAAATGCCAATGAGACAAGTGAATGTACTAGTAGAAGACAAAGAGTTCAAGGGAAAAAACACCGAAAGGGACCCCCCCTCAAAAAAAAAACCCACTGTATTTATTCGCAGCCATCACAGAGACGTGACGGCTGCATCAGATGCTCCTGCAGCCATTCACCTGCGAATAACAGAACACTCAACGGACCGCGGGCTGCACAGGCAAAGGGTTAGTTGGTCTCACACGACCAGAAGAGCAGGAGCTGGAAGATTAATGCCACATCCGAGACACAGATTCTGTCTTTTAGTGGCACCTGGCTTTTGTCCTCACGGTGGCAAGATGGCTGCCACGTCTCCAGGTCGAGCCTTGTCTCCACACGCCTGTATGTTTAGGAAGAAAAATCTTCCTAAAATCTTCCGCCGACGTCTCCTCGGCCAGGACTGGGACACAGGGACACCCCTGTCCTCAAGGGAGACCCGGAATCCGGGTGCTTCCTTTAGGGAGGAGGCAGAAAAGGGGGCAGAGTAAGTGGCGAAACTTTTTCTCCAGAGCCCGGCACACCCATCGTGACCTGTTGTGTATGGCCCAACCAATGTATCTTAAAAGCATATGGACCAAAAAAGTATGAAGTGCACGTATTAACAAGTCCACGTGTAGTGGAAGATCTTAACACACAGGTCTCAGAAATGGAAAGACCCAGTGGACAGAAAACACTGAAGGATAAAGCAGGTTTGAAAAGCACAATTAACAAACTTGGTCCATCAGGTCTATGTGATAGAACTTTGCGATGGATGAACAGTCTGGTTTTCACGCCTATGGATGGATCAGCCGCAGGAAGCTGACCATTTATTGGGCACCGAAGAAACTGGATACGTTAACAAAGCAGAAATCACATGATTTTCATTCCTTGACTGCAAACAAATCATTTCGAAATTCAGAGGAAGGAGATAAAAATTAGTCACTTGGATGTGTAAGGACACCCTTCTAAATAACTCTTGGCTAAAAGGAAATCAAAACAGAAATTGCAAACTATTTATAAATGAGGAAACAATGAGAACACTATGTCTCAAAACCTAGGGGATATCCCAAAGGAAAAATAAAAATGCATACCCTTAAGGACATTTGCTGGAAAACAAGACAGATGGACAAGGAACAGGCTGATTTATAAATAACGAAATCCAAACATGTCGCTTAGGAGTCTTGCATCTGTATTCATAAAACAAGTCGAAACGTTGATTCCTTTTGGTTCCCCCACTTCCGGTTTGTGGGAGAGTGGGGAAGAGCCCCGTCTTTCTCCGTGCTTTGGGGGGCTGTCTGCATAGGGTAGTTACCTAGTCCTTGAAAACTCTGGTGGAACTTGCCTTAACACGGCCTGGGCCTCGGGATGTTTTTGTGAATGGACTCTTGGCTACCGTCCCAAATCCCAATGGTTATTTCTACTTCTTCTTCAGTCAATTTTAGTATTTTTTTTTTCCTCTAGAAAATAATCTAATTCAGATGTCTTTTGTTTGGTTGGTGCAGAGGCGGACCTAGCATTCTCATACTTTTTTTCAAAACCTGTGCATTTGTATCTTTGCTCCCTCTCCTCACTATGTGCGTGTGTGTGTGTGTGTGTGTGCATGCGTGTGTGCGTGCGTGCGTGCGTGTGTCTGCTCTCTTGGTTTCCCTTCCCCACAGCTTGGAAGGGGGCCTCGGTCCCTCGGTTCTCTCTTCTCTGCTGTGTCTTGTCATCTCTTTCCTCCTCAGCCGGCTTTTTCTCCTCAGCACGGAATCGTGCTCACGTTCCTGTCATCCTCTCAGTAAACGTCACCATCACCATCATCATCAACCACCAACCAGCAGACCTAAAATACTTCCTGTGGCACAGACGGTCCTTTAGCTCCGCCATCCCCAATCTTTGTGGCACCGGGGACCTGTGCCCCGATGAGACTCGAGTGCCTGATGGTCCGCGGCGGAGGCGAGGTGGTGACGCGGGCGCTGGGGACACACACGAAGCTCCGCCGCTTGCCCGCCTGCCGCCCGCCTCCTGCCGTGCGGCCCGGTTGCTAACAGGCCGCAGGCCGGTACCGGCCCGCAGCCCGGGGTTCGAGGACCCCTGTTTTAGCTCGTGCCCCGCTGCTCCCTCTCTCGGCCACACATCTGGAAAGAGTGGTCTCCACCAAATGCTTCTGTTTCCTGTTTTGTTTTGTTTTCCCCAATCCATTATGACTCATACTTTTGTAAAATATGGTAAAGCGAATTGCTAGAAAAATGGAATTAAATCTCTGAAGGCATCCAAAACGCAGGCCCTAATCATTATTGGACGCGACAGACATAAATGATTCTGCCAGGTCGCCGGAAAAGTGGCGAGTGCTCACTCTCGATGTTCTGGATTTATCTGGGCGGGGACGAGTCACCAGAGCTCAGGCCCCGGTCTGCGGCCACACGCAGAGTGCGGCCCACCGGCTCCCAGTTCCGAGCCACCCACCCGCTGCGAAGTCCACCGACCACCACCTGGCTTCTGCTCCCACCATGCCGGCTCCTGCCACCGGCTCTAAAGCCTGCCGACGGTGACTGGGCCCTTGTCCCCCGGGCCGCCCGGGCCACCCGGCTCCCTTCACCCACATGGCTCTCCCCCGTCCCCTCCTACGGCCCTCTTTCACTGTGATGTCCTTTGTGGCCCCCTTTCCCTGCCACCTGTAGAGGCCTGGTGTCCGGCCGCCTTCGCCCCTCCCTGCACCCACATCGTGTGTTGCATTTTTGACCACGCACACCCGCCGAGGGCGTCCGGATTGGCACTCCAGCCACAGGCTCTGGCCACCTCTCGGCCACCTCCGTGTGGATGTCCCCGGTCCTCTGCATCAGTTGGATCCCCGGGGCTAACTTGGAAAGACGTCACTTGGCTCGCTCACGGAGTGGAGGGCAGAGCTGGGGGAGTCCAGCAGGGCCGGGCGCGGGGCCTGAAGCCGGGGTGGCAGGGAGCCCGAGCCCCCTGCCTGAGCGCCCGCGGGATGTGTCTTCTGTGTCCCTGCAGGCCAGGGGCTCGCAGGGCAGAGGGCACAGCTCGTCTCTGCTCCACGGTGTCTGAGGTCGTGGTCAGGACAGCGGGGGGCTGGGGTCAGCTGGGAGCGTCCGCGTTCGCACGCCTGGCGGCTGAGACCAGCTGTTGGCGGGGACCTCAGCTGGTCTGCCCCGCGCACCCACCCCTGGTGGCTCTTTGTGTCCTGGGCGTCCTCCCACGTGGTGGCCTTGGGGGTGTCAGGCTTCTCCCCACGCAGTTCAGGGCTCCCCAGCTGGTGTCAGAAGAGAGACAGGAAGCTGAGGGCTTTTCTGAAGGAGCCAAGCCGGTCCCCGAGACCCGTGCTGCTTCCGGGGGGCAGGGCGGGCACACGTCCCCTCTAGTGGGCAGAGTGTCAGAGAATTTGTGAACATGTTTTTTTTTCCCAAACCACCACACGAGGGAAATCTCGTGCAGACTCCTGTCACTGCTCGAGAGCCGAAACTGGGGAGCGACAGTCTCATTGCTGAGTCCCGTCCCCGTGCAGGAGTCTCCAGGACGACTCGTTTTAAATCCAGATTCCCAGCCAGAAAATTCGGTTTCGTATTTAGGGAGGAGTCTGAGAAGCTCACACACTCGGCTCCCCAAGAGATTCTGATCGAGAGACGCCTCGAGCGTGGGCAGGGGCACGTCATAGCTACGGCAAGATGTATTTAGCAGTTAGTCATGTGAAATCCTATGCATATAAACAAAAAAATCAGTTAGGATTTTTTCCGTTAAGGTTTTCATTTTGAAATCATTACAGATTCACATGCAACCGTCAGAAATGACACAGAGAGATCCCGCATACCCTTCACCCAGTTTCCCCCCAAAATCATGCTCCAGGGTCTCGGCCAGGATTTGAGCGTTGCTACAGTCAAGATACAGAACATTCCATCGCCACGGGGTGTCTCACGTTGCCTCTGAGCAGCCTTGCCCGCTCCCCTCACCCCCACCTCACCCCTGCAGCCACCACACGGGTCTCAACGTCTGTGACTCTGACATTTCACGAAGGCCGTGTCAACGGGGTCAAACAGAACGTGACCTGTGGCACTGCCTTTTTCCCCGCGGCGACACTCCCCGGAGGTGCACCTGGGCGCCGAGTGTCGGCGGCGTCCGGGGGCCGGGTGTCGGGAGCTCTCCTCTCTCGCTGGCTGCTGTTCCGTGCGTGGTCCGGACCAACCAGCTGGCTTCAGCATTCACCCCTGAAGGTCGTCCGGGTCGCTTCCCATTTTTGGTCGTGACAAATAAAGCTGTTATGTACGTCTGTGTTTGGGATTTTGTGTGAATGTTAAGTCTTCACTTCTCTGGGAGAAATGTCCAGGAATCAATCGCGGAGTTCAAGGCAGTGTGTGTTCAGCTTTTAAAGAAACTGCCGACCTGTTTTCCAGAGAGGCTGTTCCGTTTCGCATTCCCACCAGCGACGCAGGAGTGATTCAGTTTCTCCACATCCTCGCCAGCATTTGCTTTTGTGGCTTTTTAAATTTCAGCTGTTCGGATGGGCGAGGACCAGTCATCTCACTGTGGTTGTAACTTGCATTTCCCTGGCAGACACCGATGTTGACCGTCTTTGAAACCTCTTCAGGGAGATGTGTCTTCATGTCTTTTGCTCATTTCCTAATTCAATGTTTGCTCTTTGACTGTTAAGCTTTAAGGGTTCTTTACATATTTTAGGTGCTAGTCCTTGATTGGATTTGTGGCTTACATAACGCCCAGTCTGCAGCTTGTCTTTGTTGTTTGTTTTTGTTTTGTTTCGAAGAGTTTACTTCTGAATAATTGCGAACTTAGAGAAAAGTCGTTGGAACGGAACGGAGTTCCTACATACTGTCCAGCCAGTTCCCTAAATATTAACATTTTACCACGTTTTCTTGTTCTACTGCTTTAAAAATGTTTTCGACCCTTTGGGAGTAAGTTGCAGACACGACGCCCATCATCCCTGACACCTGCGGGTGTGTGACCTGAAACGAGGACAGCTCCGACAAAACCTTCGAAAGGGGGACAGCGATGTCGGCGCGACACGACCCTTCGCCCGCCGGCCCCAGCGACGTCTCACGTGGGCCCGAACCTGACCCAGCATCACACGGCCGTTGGCTGCCGTGTCTCCTCGGCCTCCCTCCCTCTGATTCCGGTCTCCTGTCGTGGCTCTGCTGCTTGGTCCGGAGGGGGCTTTCATCCCACGCCTTGGTCTGACGGTGGGGTCAGCGCCTTGGAATTCAGGGGCGAGGCAGGGCAAACGGATGGGCAAGCCGAGGCGGGAAAATGTGGGGTTTGCTCAGAATGGCATGACTGGCCGACAGTGGGGTTTTGGGGCTCGCTCCCCTTCCCCGAGACCCTGAGCTGGGACTCTGAAAGTCAGTGTCGGCTGAGAGGGCAGCTCAGGAGGTCGGAATCTAAACTGTGGTGCCTCAATCTTTACCTCAGTTCGGGTCAGTCTGGGCCTGACGCTTCCGGTGACTTGACGCCACTTCTGCGTTTTCGGCAGGGTCATCTCATGGCACCAGGGGCCACACGCTGTCTATTTGTCCCCATATCAGGTGATGTGAACGCGTGTCACCTTCTTAGAATCACGCCTGCCAAGCTTCTGCCCTGTAAAGTGAATCAATTAGCATTTCGAGCTCGCTGGTTGATAAGTAATAATTAGTAACCACTTCGGGAGGAGACACCTCAAAACACCTCGCGTCCCTGTGAATGTCCTGTCTCCCATCAGCCTTTTTCCGGCGGGTTCGTACATTCCTTGTAGATTTTTCCCTGGATCAATTATTAACGTGCTGGTCTCCAAATGGAAGTTTTCTAACTCCATTATTCCTCGTACCTTCAAGAGTCAGCTTTCCCTCCCATTTACGTATTCATTCATTTATTTATATCATGAATCATTTACATCATAAATAAAGATAGCGCTCCATTACTCTTCGTCTTGTTGCTCAGACTGTTCCAGAGTTGGCCAGTGGGAGCCTCACTTTCTGACATCTCCGTGCTTCTCCCAGGACACCCCACGCCCACCTGGAGCACGCCCTGCCCTGGTCCCGGGATCAGCCATTTCTCCAAAAAGCCCCTGCTCCTTTTGGTGGAGGATGGACTTTTGAAGCCATGACCTGGGCACTAAGTGTGCCCGCTGCTGCTGAGACTTCATTTCTCCAGGCCCTTTTGGCAGATAGAGCTAAGGAATACACACGTGTGTGCACACGCACGCACACACACCCACGTCCATTTCTATGTAAGAAGTGTGCGTTCACGCCAATACCTCGATTGCAGCCCGGCTCCGCTGAACCGACTCTGCAAGAGGCCCGGCTCAGACGCCTCCCAGCGGCACCACTGCCCCACGCGTAGCTCTCTCGCCACATGTCTGCCTGATCCCTCGGCCCCAACTAAAAGGAAGGGGAATAAGAAAGGAAGAAGGAGAAAACAGCAGAAAGGGGGGGGGGTGCTGCTTTTTCGTGGTTGCTGGAACGAATCGCGACAAACTGGGTGGCTTAGGATGTCGGGAATTTATTCTCTGACAGTTCCAGAAGCCAGAAATCTGAGATGAAGGTGTGGGAGGGGTTGGTTCCTTCTGGAGCCTCTGAAGGAGAATCTGTCTGTCTCATAGTTTTTCCAGCTTCTGGTGGCTGCCTGCAAGCTTTGGTGTCCCCCGGCTTGTGGCTGCATCATTCCAGTCTCGGCCTCCATCGTCACCCGGCCTTCTCCTCTGTGTCCTTATGTGCAAATTTCCCTCTTTTTATAAGGACGCCAGTCATTGGATTAGGGCCTTGGTTTATGACGCTAACTTCCTGTTCTGTTTCGGCTGCCAGCATGACCACAGGCAGGTTAATTAATCCTAACCTAATCGCATCTGCAAAAGCCCAAATGAGGTGCCGTTCACGTTGGGGCTGCGGACCTGGGCGTGTCTTCTGGGCGGATCACAGTTCGGGCCACGGCAGGTGGAACCTGCGTTTGATAAGCCCACGGGCTCGCTGCTGCACAGTCTTGACGGACCGGTCTCGGCGACCCCGTTCACGGGGCGCAGCAGGGCTGCGAGCAGAGCGGGGACAGCCACTGGGGTTCCCAGGGCTCAGATCTGGACAGGCCAGAGTGGGCAAGTGGTGGCCGACGGGGTCTGCACGAGGGGCTCTCTCTGTCCCCACCCTGCCACCATGTGTGAGAGCCGACTGGCCTTGAGCAAGAGCCCGAACCCCCAGACTCAGCTTCCTGCTTGTGGACCCGAGTGCCCCCACCTGGACCTACCTGTGTAGGTGCTGGGACCCCCCCCCCCCACTGATCAGGCTCTGCTGTGGCCTGGGGGCCACTTCCAAACCCACCCTGGGCCTAAAACTTAAAAGACAGCCCAGGCGAAGGAGCACAAGCCCTGAGCATAAAGCTGCTGGGGCCGAGGGGCCTGTGTCTGGAGTTGGGGGGGTGGCGATGCTCCCCAGAGGCGCTGCTGAGCACTGCCAGCCCCCCGGGGGGTCGGGAGTTCCAGAACCTGCCCTCACACGCAGGGATGGGCGGGGCCCGTCAGGCGTTAGCAGCACTGGGCCAATTCTGGCATGGGGATTCAAGGGAGGGAGTCAGGGTGCTGAGTGGCGCGCAGGGGGCTTTCACCAGAGAGAAAGGGTAACTGAGCCCAGAGGGTGATCCCACACCTGCGGAGTCAGCAGGGGACCAGCCCCAGGCCCCGCCCCGTGGGCGGTTCTGTCGGGGTGGGGAGGAGCGGCAGACGCCCCAGTCTGCGAGCGGAGCCGGAGCGGATCGTCTCCCGGAGGCCCAGGGAGGCCGGGGCCACGGCTCTCTGTGCTCGCGGCTTCATTTGTTTGATGAATTTGTCATAACTTGAAAGGCCCTGGTTTATAGCACTAACTTCCTGTTCCAGTTCAGTTGCCAGCACAACCACAGGCAGGTTGACTGCGTGTCCCTGGGGGGGGCGGCCAGCGGAGCCTCCCTCCCGCCCTGCCCCGGCGTCCGCGTGGGGGGCCGGGCCAGCACCCCCATCCCAGCTCCGTTAGCTCCTCTGGCCACACCCACACCCCAAAGAGCCGGAGCCAGCCGGGGAAGTGGCCCACGCGGGGGGCAGGAGGAGAGGCAGGGTCGGCGCCGGCTGGAGAGAGAGCGGGAGCGGCCTTCCCGGAGCCGCCCAGCGACCGTCACCCCCCACCCCCGTGTGAGTGATCTTACCCCAGCCGTTCTGCGTCCCGGGATCGTGGCCGCCGCCGAGCCCACGGGGACCCCAGGTGTGGCGCATGGGACGTGCACAGCCCTAAGGCTGGGCCGGAGCGGAGCGCTGGCTGGTGACCCGGGTGGGGCGCGGGGCGCGGAGCGGCGCGTGTGGCGCTGTGGGCCGGGGCGCGGAGCGGCTGTCGCTGCGTGTGCCGATGCCCTGACCCGTGCCAGGACCGTCCTTCCCCTTTGTCATCTTTCCTAACTTTGGGTTTTTTTTAAGTATTGTAGTATTTTCCTAGGATTTCTATGACAAATTTCCACAAACTCAGTGACTTAAAACAACAGGAGTTCATCCACTCCCAGTTCTGGGGGCCAGAAATCCTAACTCGGGGTGAGGGCAGGGCCACGCCCCCGCCAAAGGCTGCGGGGAAGAACTCTTCCTGCCTCCTCTGGTTCCCGGTGGCCCCGGGCGACCCTCTGCGCACAGCTACGTCACCTCAGTCTCTACCTCCTCCTCACGTGGCCTCTCCCTGTGTGTAGGGTCGCCAACCTCCCTCTGCCTTTTTCTGATATAAGATTGCATTTCGGACCCAGCCTAAGTCCAGGATGACCGCATGTGGAAACGGGGTATCAGCCAGAACCAGGAGCGACCTGGGGACCTGGAGCCCAGCCCTTCCTCTCTAAGCGGGGGGCCACAGCCCTGGGAGCGGGGACTGGCCCAGGCTGGTGCCCCCAGCACCCGAACACCTGGCACCGGGTCACCTGGGCACCCGGACCGCCCTCCCGGGCCCCTTCCTCGGCCCCGCCCAACCTCGCTGGTCCCAGGTTCAGGGTCAGACAAGGCGGGGGGATGAGGGCAGTGAGAAGGAAGACGGCAGAGAAGCCACAGTGAAAGCGTCCTCGCGTCCTCGAGGCCCGCCCCCTGGGGCTCAGGGGCTGCGTCGTGCTGGCCCGAGGCGCTGTAACCAACCGGGCTGGGCTGATGCCCCCTCGGGTGGCGCTTGGCCTCTGCACAGCCCCATGGCCGTCAGGACGCAGTGTGTGGGGTCAGACAGCCCTGGGCTCTGTCCGCAGTTGTGTGGCCTGGGCTGAGTGACCGCTGCTCCTCATCCGTAGGCAGATGGTGGCTGCTGGTGGCCGCTCTCTGGACTGGTTTGGTCTGGCCACCAGACGTCACCCCAGACTAGGCGTGAGGAGGAGCAAGCGGGCATCCCCTCCAGCCCACTGTGTTCCCCCAACTCCGGAGGCAGCCGGGCCCACGGAGGTCCCGCTGTGTGCAAGGGCGTGGAGCCCGAGGCGGCTGGGAGGGAGGGAGGCCCAGGGGGCCACTCGGCCACGGCGTCAGACACTTCACCTCATGGTGGAGGCGGGATCTGGCCCAAAGCTTCCGCAGGAGGCTGACAGCCATGGAGCGCAGCCCGCTGGGGTGGCCCGAGAGGCCTGGGCCCCCGGGCACAGGGCCAGCTCCCTCCCTCCACCAGGAGAAAGGGTGAAGGGCAGGGAGGCCGAGGGGTCTCACAGAATGGGCTCGTGACCTCACGGGGTCGGAGCCCACCTTCGCGGGGGACCCGGAAGAGCCGGTCTCAGTGACAGTGGTTCGTAGGGACCTCGAGTCTCCCTGAGCTCGGCGAGGATGGGGGAGGGTGTGTTCAGTGGTCCCCGACGGGGCGGTGGACCCCGGCCAGGCCTCTCTGCTCCCAGGTGCAGGGTAGGCTGGTCCAGCCCACGCAGCCTTGGAGGGGGCCAGTTAGTGCGCCCTTCACATGAGGCTCAGCAGGTTGCCCACTGGCCAGGGATGACCAGAAGGGAAGGAGCCAGCTCTTGTGGGGTCCCCAGGGCCTCGAGCAGCCCCCAGGCCCGGGCAGAGCCCACACCCCCGCTCCCGCTGGGTGAGTGGGGGTGGCGCTCTGCTCTCCTGCAGCCTCACCGAGCCCCAGGCTCCTGGCTGGCTCCCTGCGACGTGGGCCCACCTGGCGAAGGTGCGGTTGACACCCCAGGTCTGCCGGCCTCACCTCTCCTCTGACCCGTTCTTACCTCTCACCTTTCTTCCTTCTCTCCCTCGAGGACCCCTCTCTTTGGTCAAACCTTCTCCTCCGGAGCAAACAGACTCCCGGAGCCCCAGGAACCACCTGGAAGAGCCATGTCTGGATACAGCGCAGCCAGGGGCAGCCAGGCTCGGGGACGCAGAAGCAGGGGCCAGGTGGGGTGTGGCGGCTGGGAGACAGGCCGGAGCTGGCCACCCGGATGGGGCCAGGTGGTCTTCCGGAGCTGGACCTCGGTGGGTCCCAGCACGCAGTGTCACATGCTCCTCCGTGCCTGGGACAGGCCCGCAGGGGCCTGCCACCTTGTTCACTGCAGCCTCACCGAGCGGGTGGAACCGCGTACCTCAAAAGGATGTGCTGAAACCCCAGCTGTGACTGTGACCTCATTTGGAAATGGGATCTTTGCAGATGTGAGCAAGACGAGGTCATACTGGAGTAGGGTGGCCCTCACGGTGACTCACGGTGTCCCTGCAAAGGGGAGGCACCAGGAATGGAGGGCAGTGACGGGGCACAGCAATGTGAATGCACACAGCGCCTCCAACTGACACGTGGTTCAAACGGTAAATTTTGTGTACATTTTACCACCATGTAAACCAACAAATAACAATTATAAAGATCACAAACGACGAACCAGAGATTCGAGATGTAGAGACAGAGATAGCAGTGATGCGGCCACAAGCCGAGGGACAGTGAGGGTGGTCATGGCCACCAGAGGCCCTGGAGTGGCTCTCCCTCAGAGCCAGGGGGAAGCAGCCCGGCCACCTTGGCACAAACCCCCGGCCTGCAGAGCTGGGACACAGCACAAGTCCTCAGCCCCGTTTGTGGACCTTGGTCGCTGCAGCCCAGGAGGCTAAGGCCCAGCAGGGGAAGGACGGACGTGTGGCCCGGGAGGAGCCGGCAGGAGGCAGGGACCATTCCTCCATCCAGCGCCAGCTCCCTGTGGCCCAGGAGGGCTGCTGTTGCTAAGGCCTGGGCCCCATGGGGACCCTGAGGGACTCACAGGGCACCGAGGCCACATGCCGTGGAGCTGGGGCCTGCCTGCAGGGTCGGGAGGTTGGAGCTGGGAGGCCAGTTCAGGGAGGGGATCCTGGGGTGCCCGCCAGGGTGGGGAGGGTCAGTCCTGTGTGCTGGCATTTAGCCTGAGAGGGACAATGGGAGAAAAAGAGGCCCGTCCGGGTGGCCAGCGGCCTCCACTGCACCAGGGCCGAGGGTCACCGTCCTGCCCTCCTCCTGGTGACCCAGGGGGGAGGGCAAGGACGCCTTCCTGGGACCTTCCTGCTCCAGGATTCTAGGACACACCCCGGCCTGGCGGCCCTCCTGCCTCCGCTCTCCCTGGCCTCCTGGGCTGGTCCCTCTAGCCCTTGGGCTGACCTCGTCCTCACCTCTGCTTTCCGTCCAAGCTCCCTCAGCATCGTCCAGGCCTGCGAGCCGACAGCGGCTCTCACGCTCCTCAGACGGAGCCAGCCGCCTGATGAGCCTTTGCCACCCGCAGATGTGCACCCCGCCCCGGGCATGTGCACCCCGCCCCGGGCATGTGCACCCCGCCCCGAGCATGTGCACCCCGCCCCGAGCATGTGCACCCCGCCCCGAGCCTTGCGGCAGCCTGCCGGCCCTCAGCTCCCTGGCTCGCGGAAAGCCCCTATCCCTCCGGGCTCGGGCCCAGACTGAAGTCATGCTTGATCCCTGTGGCTGGAAATTCATTCAAAATCCCACTCCCCCACCCCCCCTCCCCAGGCTGAGCTCGGCCACCCTTCCTGACCTGCAGCCCCTCCCCGGGGCTGGGCCGGGCTCCCCTTCAGCCTCTCCCAGTGGCCACAGCGGTCCTTCCATGCTCAAAGCCCTCTCCTGGCCTCCGGAGCTGCAGGCCCAGAGTCGGTCTTCCTAGTGGCCAGCAGGACCTCTGGGATCCAGCCACCAGCGCCACCCTCTTCCTCGTCTCTCCTCCCCGCTGCCCTCCCTCAAGGCCCACGGCCACCCTCCCTTCTGGGAAGCCTCAGGGTCTTTGCACCTGCCGGTCAGTCAGCCTGAAGTGCTCCCCCTTGGCAGCCTGTGTGACTAGCTTCCTCGTCTCCTGCAGCACTTTGCTCAAATGTCCTCTTGAGCACCCTGTCTAAAACACACACGCTCCAGCCCCCCGAGGGCCATGTGCCCTTCAAGCATGCATGTAATGGGCCTACTCGCTTTGTCTATGCCCGTCCCCTGCACCCCACCCCCACGGCAGTGTAAGCCCCAGTGTCCAGCTCCACACAGCCCCAGCTCCCTGTGGCACGTGGGCCCAGGCCAGGACCCGGATGACTGCTTGGTGGCTGAACGAGGGGCAGGTGGGGCCGCCCCTGGCGTGCCCTTTCCTTGGGAGCTGCCCCACCCTCATCCGGAGGGTCCTCCGGGAGCCACGCTCGGCCTCAGCCCCGGGCCTGAGAGGTGCAGCTGGGTCTCGGGGCCGTGGCCGCCTGTCAGCCTGGGGGCCTGGGCCCCGCCAGGGTGCTGTCTGGGGTCCCGCTCTGTGGAGGAGAGGAGGCCGCCTTCCACGCAGAGAGGGGCCAGCTGAGCGGACTCTTGGGGGTCCCAGGAGTCCAAGACAAGCTCTCCGCGGTACCTGCAGCCTCATCCCACAGACCTCTGTGCAAGCCGGGGGGCAGGCTCACTGAGAAGCGATGAAGAGGCTCAGGGTGACTGGCACATAAACTGTCAGACCGACCAGTGGGACAGGAGAGGGTCCTGAACCAGACACCCCCTCGCCGCCTCCTCAAATCAAGTGATTTATAACAAAGGCCGCCACGGTGCTGGGGGAAAGGACAGCTTCTCATTTAAGGTGCCACATCGGCTGGATATCGATGGGAAAAACGACCCTCGGTCCCTACATCCCACCATATCCAAAAATTAATTAAAAATGGATCACAGACCGCAATGTAAGAGTAAAACCAAAAGTAAAACCAGAAGCTTCTAGAAGGAAACGTAAGAGAATCTCTTCAAGGCACTGTCACTGGCAAAGATTTCTACAAGGGACAGGAAAGGCATTTGCGATGAAGGAAAAGACTGGACTTCGTGGAAAACAAGGACGTCTGCTCGCCGTCGCGGGAGTGGAAAGGCCACAGGCCGGGGGACAGCTCGCT